>CAFUXE010000609.1:155497-188528 GCA_903364295.1 Serranus cabrilla
CCTCTCCCTTGAATCTCTCCACTACATTAAGCAATCCTGCATTCAGGTCCCTCTCTGCCCTAACTCTCTGTTCGATAGACTCAGCTGAGTAACTTTGGCCTTCAAATGAGGATTGCACATGTATTCTTAATCTTAAGGGCGTTTGGTCAGCAGAAAAAAATGTTTACTGAAAAACAAAAATGTATGAACCGAGTAAAACAGCAATATATAATATATATCACTGGCCACTTTATCAGGTTGAACTGCTCGTTAAAACAAATATTTTCTCAGCCAATCACATGGCAGCAACTCAATGCATTTAGGCACGTAGACATGGTCAAGGTGACCTGCTGAAGATCAAATGAGCATCAGAATCAGGAAGAAAAGTGGTTTAAGTGTCTTTGAACGTGGTTTGGTTGTAAGTGCCAGACAAGCTGGTCTGAGTATTTCACAAACTGCTGATCTACTGGGATTTTCATACTCAACCAGCTACAGAGAATGGTCCAAAAAGGAGAAAATATCCAATAAGTATGCAGAAGATCAGAGGAAAATGGACGGACTAGTTTGAAATGATAGAAAGGCAACAGAAACTCAAATAACCACCCGTTATAACCAAGGTGTGCAGAAGAGCATCTCTGAACTGAAGCAGATTGGCTACAGCAGCAGAAGACCAAACCATCACTTTATTAGGTACTCCTTGCTAGTTAAAAAAGTGCCTGCTGAGTGTATACCACATACAGTAATTTAGGGGTATAAACTGCTAGTAAAACAAATAGCAGATACTGTTTTTTGTAATTACACATTATCCAGTCCCCTTCTCCCCATCTCAATTCATGTGCTTGTGGTCTGTAAACTAATATTTTTGAAACCTTACTTGTGTTAAATGAGTGGCTTGTTTTACATACAAATAATTATAGATGCCCGCTACCACACACCAGCTGACACTGCAAGAAAGGGGTTAACAATCTTAAGATCACTGACCTTTAGACAGAGTGTTCATGAAGGTGGCCCTCTTTTAACCTGGCTAGATCAACATGGTAATTGGTGCTGCAAACCTAATCGGCTCTGGAAAAAGTTCTTTTTCAAGAGTTCCTAATTGAAATCAGGAACTTTTCACTAATACACTCTTTGGAAAAAGGGTCACTTTTCTTTCAGAACTGGATGAACCTTGGTACCAGAATTGCAAATTGGAGAGTTTTTATAGACCTGATGATATTCTCTGTGACGGATGTAGATTCTCAGCTGAGGGTATGCATTATATATGAAAACATGTTGAGCTGTGAAGTAATGTCACTGAACAAATCTGCGGTACGCACAGTGTTGTTCTTACTCTCACTGAGCTACTAAATATGTCCATACTGTTCCCTGGCCATTTGCCTACGCTGCCTATGAAATAAGCCCTCTAGAAATTACAGGTAGCATACATCAAAAATTCATCAGCATGACATTTACTTGCATATGAAATTACGGATTAATTAATAACCACAACATAACGCATCCAGCTTGGATCATGTTTTCATGGTTGGTCCTGATTTGCTGCCATGACTGTTTGATACTGCTGGTGCAGAACACCGATTAGAATATTTAGTAGTTATTTAATCAATTAAATACATGTGACTAACAAACTGATGTGATTTCCATCACTATGTCACAATGTCACACAGAAATTAAATTTTGGATTATTGGAGCTTTAGGAGCTTTAGAATGTGCAGTTGTCATATTGGAAATAAACAGTCAGACTGAGAGCGTATTGAGTGGTCAAATAAAAATATTAAAGTAGAATTTTACATGATTAGAAATGTTCTGCCAACATTCCTTGGCTTGCCTTATTTGCCGTGACACTGTTGCTCTTTGCTGTTATTTATATTTTCTATATTCTTCATAAATATCCCTTATGACGACCTTTTCCTCTCGACCGAACTTGGCAGCATGTGATTACATTTTGTGTGGTTGAACAGTGTTTCCCTCCGCTGCACTTTGCCAGGAGATTCCTGAAAAGTTTTCACATGAATTGTTTAAATTTTGTTTATTTCACATTTATTATGTGTGCACAGGTCTATATTATCATGTAGACAAACGGCTCCGTAGTGAACAGAGTTGCTCATGTACTTGTCTGTGTACTACACGTGTTATTGAAGGATTCCCCATGAGGCCACACCAGGAACTCAGGCTGTATGGAACTTCCAGATTTCCTTGATGTAAACAAAAACATGGGGACACTCCAGGAGGTTACTATATTATTAATTCTGAGATCACAGCAGATAAGCAGCAGCGGAGGCATCCTAGATCATAGGTAGGGCCTTAAATGAAGCACGGAGCATATATCTGGTAGAGCGTGTGTTTTCTGAAAATCACTTTTAATGAGATGTGGAAAAACAGGCTATATTAAATTATTCTGAGAAACATTCACTCACAGGCAACTTCATTATGCACAGCTGTTCAATTGCTAGTTAATGCAAATATATAATCTGCCAATCACATGGCAGCAACTCAATGTAGACCTGGTCAAGCGAGCATCAGAATGGTGAATAAAGGTGGTTTAAGTGACTTTGAACGTGGAATAGTTGTTGGTCTGAGTGTTTCACAAACTGCTGATCTACTGGGATTTTAATCAACACCATCTCAAGGGTTTACAAAGAAGGATCAGCGAAAGAGAAAATATCCGGTGATGGGCAGTTCTCTGGGCCAAAATGTTTTGTTGATGAAAGAGGTCAGAGGAGAACCACTCATTACAACCAATGTACGCAGAGGACCATCTCTGAACACACAACACTTCCAACCTTGAAGCAGATTGGCTAAAGCAGCAGAAGACCAAACCATCACTTTATTAGCTACACCTTGCTAGAGTATACGAGTGTTCCCCTGTGTGTTCCCCTGTGTGTTCCGTCTCCTTGGCTGAAAGAAGATGGAGGACCTCTGTGGTAGAGGATTCAAATGTTGCAGTAAACATGCCACTTTTTGAGAATCCATGAATGAGTTCAGAAACAAAGTTGATAACTACTGCTGTGTCACCATTTCCTTTGATTTAAGTTTCAAGTTCTGTCAAGCTAACCAACCTAAAGAAAGTCTGGTTCTGTCAACCTTGCTTAATGCTACACCCCCTCAGGTGTTGACAGGTAGAAGAGATGCAAAGTATGAATAAGTGTTTCCATAATGGGTATCCTTTGTATGTGTGCATTAATGTGGGTGTTCAGATGCAGAGAAATGCCAACATGTGGCAATGTGTGACTTTGCCAATGACTGCATGTACGTAAACATCTTGGCAATGCTCTCAAGCCCCCCCCTGCAGGTGTTAAGATCTGCACAGATCCCGAGCGGTCCTTCCCAGCTGAGGCAGGGGGCACGAGGCTCGCCCTCGCCTTTCCTTTCTCCTCTCCCCTTTCATTCTCCAGGCCATGCTAGGCAGGAAAGAAAACGCTGCCAACCCCAGGTGTCAGGCATCCGCTCGGCACTGTGTCAGCAGACACGGGAGAACGTGAGAGGGAAGATGAAGTGCATGCAGACAAGAGTGAAGGATTTAAGAGAGAGGGATTTCAAGAGGGAGAAAAAGTGCGAAATTTTAAGTAAAAACAGCACAAATCGGGAGGAAGTAAGGTGAGAAATCGACTTGGAGAGATTTAAGAAAGAGAGGAAATTGAGGGCAAGTGGCAGTGGAGCAGAAGAAAAGAAAAAGAGTATTAGCAGTGTACAAAGGGGAAAAGTACATGTGCCCTTTGACGTGTAATGGGTTACACTGTGCCCCAAAGCCACCTCCAGAGAGTTTTAACTGGTCTGGTCAGTCATCTTAAGTCTGCCCTCTCAAAACAAACAAAGACAGTCACATCCGTCCACAGGGACTAGGACGAGTCGTCCCAGACAAATGGATGACTGGACTTCATATCAATTCTTAGAGCACTAGCAGGCTACACTAAATAAGTGTATCTGGAGTCAGATTGCATTGCGGCGACACATGGGAACAATTCTGTCTGGCATTGCTGTTTGTAGCTGTGTGTCTGTGAGTATCAAAGGGACAAGTTCTGTGTGATAAATTGCAGATTCACATGAAACATCAGCTTTCTGCCATTTGTTTTTTTGTTTTTTTTTTGTCCCCCTCAAGGCTCTCAAAAGATTTCGGCATTATTGTGGCTCGCAGTTGATAAGAGCTGAAATGAGATATAGCTTGAGGAAGCGCGGCTTGGCAGGGACATTAATACTGCTGGATGGATACATGGGTGGTGTTGATGGTACACTTCAAAACTGGAAATTGAAAAAAGAAGATATATATATATACCAATACATACACTGTGATTCAGCGAACAAGATGGAGATAGGGAGAGGAGATACAAGAGGATAAGAGGGGAACTCACTGCAGTATGCTGCTAGATAACAGTAAATTGGAGAGTCCAATGTACAAGGTCAGGTGATTGAGAGCTACATCATGTCATGATGAGTGTTGAGCAGACAGCTACAGAGTGAGAGAAATCCATCCACTTCTTCTGGGAAATCCAGCACTCAGGCTCATCATCACACAACCTGTCCTGCACCCTCTCCTCTCTGCCCTCGTCTTTTTACCGTCCACTCCGCAGCAGAATAACAGGATAAGACAATTGCAGCGATGACACATTTCAAGCCCTCTTTCTTAACTCCCCCAACTTCTTATTTATCAGCACGCTGACAGACGCAGTGGGGGAGCAGAGATGTCTGGATCCCCTCCTCTCATGGCTAAATCATGTCGCGGATGGGACAGGTCGTCTCCCGCGGCTTTGATCACCCCGCGAGGATTGACAGAGTGACTGATGGGCCCCGAGTCGGTCCTGCTTCTCTATCCGTCTCCCTGCAAGAGGAGGAGAGCAGAGACAGAGAGAAAGCAGGCCTCCTAAAAACAGATCGGGGCTTGCAGTAATGCAATGATAAATCCACAGCGACACATTAAGCACTTACTGCATGTAGGAGTCTGGGAAGACGGAGGTGGCTTGCAGCGGAGGATTTTTAATGACACGCTTCATGGCTCCGATTTTTAATGTGCCCCGCTAATTATGATATTGCCATGTTAGCCTTTTCCCAGCTTTTCCCATGTAATGAGAGCGAGATGGGGAGACAGAGGAGGACAGACATGAGCACGGCACGCTATGTGTGAGTGTCATTCCCGTCTGTCGCTCAGTGAGGGGTAGTGATGAATTAGGCGCCTTGCCGTCTCTCTGGCACCTGGCCACTGTTTGTCCTGTAGATGTCCTGGTGACCAAAATGTCTCTGAGCTCAACAGGGGGCTCCTGAGGGGGGGTCTAGACTCTCTGCTGTGCAGTGCTGTACTGTATATATTTCCCTGGGTTGGCTAGTCTTTCTCCTGATGTGCGTGTTTGTATACATGGGTCCAGTGGTGGAAGAAGTATCAGATCCCTGACTAAAGTAAAAGTGCTAATACCACAATGTAAGTCTGACATTTTACTGTTGTCAAGTCAGTTTGATTGACTACATAATACACTTTTATGTGGTTTAGTTTATGAAAAATACATAATCCTTTTAAATTAATCACACATTTTTCATTTGAAATCTTTAACTGAAAAGTAGCTAAAGTTGGTAGATAATGTAGTGGATTAAAAAGTACAATATTTGCCTCTAAAATGTGCAGGAGTAGAAAAATAAAGCTACATAAATGGAAATACTTATGCAAAGTGCCTCAAAATTGTACAAATGTACAGAACCCGAGTACATGTACTTAGTTACATTCCATCACTGCATGTGTCAAGTTAAATGTATTTATGCCACGGGGCTTTACGATTTATATGGCGTACAGCAGCCTCCCTATCCTGGGTCAGCACAAAGGGCGTAACTGTTTTTCTCATTGGAAAAGATTAATATTTGAGTAAGTGTCACCTTTATCATCCTGTCTGGTTTCCTGCGTGTTCTCTAGGGTGATAGTAAAATAAAATAAAGCCCCGGGCAAAAATACCTGTTATAGCTATTAAGAAGAAGAACTGAGTTAATGCAAAGATGACTTATGTTGACAAGAAATCTTCTCAGAGGTCTTGAATTTCGAGCCAGAAACAAACCATTAGAGGATCTGCTGAAAGGCATTTCAGTGCAGAGCATAAATCTTTGCGTTCTAAATATCCATTAAAATACCAAACAACAGTGGCCCCAGATGGAAGGCCATTGTATTGAACGGTACACACGCTACAGAACATGTGTGTGTTTTGAAGGGATGACTAGTCTGTGTTTGTTGTGGGTGTCACTAACGGAGTTATGGCATCCTGTGCGTGACAGAGATGAAAGCAGTGGCGGGCGCATGATGACAGAAGGTACACGCTGAATAAAGGCTGACTCAAAGTGTCAGGATCGGTCCGATCCCTCATCACTCACAGCCCACTTTCTCAACGCGGCTCTCCGCAAAATGCCAGGTCTTCTTCTGCCACACCTGAGCGCTTAGCTTTAATGCATATTAATTCACTGTCTGGCGCTGACACCCAGCCAGAGATTGAGGGCCAAACTGTTCAAAATAAGAGGGAGGTTTGCAGGAAAAGCCTCATCCCTGTGTAAAACACGCTCATCCCTTAGCAGATAATAACACATTTAAAATGCTGGCTGGGTTACTTTCTGTTACAGCATTTTTTTTTGTGTGTGTTGCCGATCAATTGTTCCAATAATGAAACCCTGCCATTTGTCAAAAAAAAGTAAACAGAGGAGACACCAAAATGCCTGTAAACTGTTTGTTAAAGACTGACGCCCTCTATCAATACACTCTGCAACAGTGTGGCATCTTTGACAGCTTTTGTCAGTTTGAGTTTGCTTGTTCATTCATCTTTCAAGAAGAGTTCAGATTTATGTAAGCGGGGTTGAGTGAGGTAATTCAATATCACTTTAGCTGTTTGCCACATTTACTAGATTTTCATCACTTTACCTTACCCTGAGAAAGCCCTGTTTAAGTTGATGCAGGGTAAACTCAAGACAATCTATGCTCTCATCAAAGCCACCAGACTCACCATTGACAAAAACAGGAATTTTGTGTCGCAGAGCTAACGAATCAAGGCAGTGAAAGACCGTCTACTTCCATGTTCTGCGAAGTAGAATTACTGTTTTTTTGGCTTTGATGAGGGCATCAAACAGATTCAGTTTGCCATCCAAAAGGACTGTCTGGTGGCAAGTTATGCTGTGAAAATTATCTAAATATAGCATACACTTAAACTGATGATGATTTTTTTTAGGTGGCTAGCAAATATTTTGCTGCTGCCCTGCAGTACATTCTCCTCCAAACTGGGGCTGTGCAGATCACCACCTACCGTATGTAATACACTGGCTATGGATAAGTACCTCATACCATCCGACCACCGCCATCCCTTTAATATCTTCCTTGGCTTGTACTCTAAAATAGGTCTGTTTTAGATGGGGGGTTTTTATTGGTTAAATTCACTGTCTGCCGCCCACATGCTGGCTCTGTGAACTTAACTTTCATTGAGATAATAATCATCTTACAACCCTACATCTTAAAGAGAGTCCTCAAAACTCACATGCTGACTATGAAGCACTGCAGTGTGACTGACCACCGCTGAACCACCCAGGCACTGGTCAGCAGGGATGAGTGATAGAGAGCTGGAGACGTCTAAAAAAAGAGCCTTACACACCTGTGGCTCAAGTGCTGTACGGGCCAGAATCCAGTCTGGATGAGTCGGTCTAGACAATGAGTTATTAAAGGAATTGGCCGGTCTCATTCCTCATTAAGGGACGGCAGGAACAACAGCAAACACAAGGCAGCTGATGATGAGCTATGCCATCACAGCTTCTTGAACAGGTTCTAAAACAACCCCCGTCCATTTAGAGGATCACTCAGATCTGGATGGAAGCAACTGGACCTGCCTGTGTGGCACAAGTCACGTGCTTCATGTTTTTTTATTTGGCTGATGATAACATGCTACAGAAATCAACAAGAAATGAGTTCTGTAATATTTTCAATTAGCTGCTTCATTGCATGTAAAGAGTTTCCATCCTATTAATTTTATGATGATGTTCTTATTGTCATCAAAACACATTATGTACTGAAAGCTGATTCGACTCAGTAGACACAGCAGACAGTCAACAGCTTGTTTAAAGAACACATCAAATAAATGAGGAACACAATAAAAGCTTAAAATACAGGTTTTGAACTAAAAGACACTGAATAATACGGACCCATGCTGATAAGCACTGATTCAACTAGTAATATGAGAAAAACTTTTAGTGCTCTGGGCTGCTAAGGCTGAGATAACAGGAAATCAATGAGACTGAATGTGTTGCCAGTAATAGTAAGTTATGTCTGTTTAATTTGCATATCTGCTCCTAGTAACATCTGCATAAGTGTGAAAACATTAGTTTATACTTGCTGTGTGATGCTTCACATAACAAATATTTTTACAGATGGAAAACACATGTTTTTAGTGAAAAATAACAATAAACAATTAAAAAGGTTCTAAAATAAGATGGTCATAAACAATAAAGCCCCTAATACAGAACATTTGAATACTGTCATGGACTTTGGCTCCGTATTCTCTATGCAGACCACGTAACTGTCAATAAGCATGATTTATTTCCATATGTAATGCATTATTTGAACAAAATTCATTGTTCTTTTTCAGGAACGCTGCATGAGTTTTATTTCAAAAGTGACATTTATATCCTGAAGGAAAAACAGTGACTAAACAACAGGAAGATATTGGAAAGCTGTTCTGCAGTACTCTGATCTGACCCTATATGGACAAATATAATAACAAAAAAATAAAATGATATACAGCAGACAACTGGTGGGCGGACATATTGTAGATTAGCTGTGATACAGCTCATCCATTTGTTTTCCTATCAGCCAGTTCCTTGTGAATTTGGGGCTTAGTGGAGCCCACCCAGACACTTAAATCCACATGTAATGGAGGAAAAGAAAAAGGCAAGTGTACACATCATCTGTTCGTCATAAAACCGGATTACAGGACAGCACACCAGCATAACAAGCATGGCCATGTATTACTACAAAATACAGATGGCATCCAGACTTTTTTTTATCTTAACCATTATTTCTTAAAAACTTAATCATAATCATTTGATTCCAAGAAGACTTTGCCAATATTCAAATGAAAACAAGCCTGCCAACAGCTCAGCTCAGCTATTGTTCAGGCCTGTCAGAAAGATTTGAAATGAAGATTCAGGCCAAGGAGACAAATACCCAAATACCCCGGCCTGCCATAGACAAATAAGAACCAAGGAAGAGAAATAAAGCAGGCTGTTTACGTTGCATTCACTCACACAACACTCACTCTGTGTTTCATCTAAAACCTCCAAAGTCTGTGTCCTCAGATCTTTACACAGCAGAAAGTGGGGAGCATTTGGTTAACACTGAATATTTTTTTATGGCCCGAATACTTTCCGTGTTGAATGGCTAAATCATTTGTGCCGTAGTTTCCGACAAACTGCACAGATGGGGAGTCTTTGTTATTCAGGACCGCAGCCCTCATCTGAGATAATACAGCTATACCATAAACCTGCAATTATACACAACAAGCATTACAGTCTGCCGATGCTTAGTGAGAAAGAATACCATGTGGATGATTGACCACAAATGGAAAGCATTTCGACTTATTAGAGTATGAACACAAAGGTAATTGGCTCAGAGGGATTGATAATAGCGTGGTCAGATGTTCTATAGATTGAGAATTCTCTTTTTTTCTCGCGTAAATAGCACAAAATGATTAATGTTTGATTGTTTAGATGCCAGCTTTATGTGAGAAGAACTATCGAGGAGGGAAATATTACTGCCTCCCATGCTATTTGATCTTCAGCAAAGTAATTAAAGCTAAATCGGCAAGATAAATGATCATAAAAAAATACAAACTGGTGAGGAGCAAACCTCTCCAAGCTAATTATAAGTTTTTTTTTTTAGTTTACTGGATCATGAACAAAAGATATTTGTAACCACCCTGGTGTTTGAGTGGATGAAAAAAAAACAGGAATGCTTTTATAATCTGACATGTGATGTTTACAAGCGCACCTTTATCTGGTCTTTAATAAAAAAAAGAAAGGAAATGACAACAGGCTTTTATTTTGGCATGTCACGCCTGAACAAGGGAGCTACTGTACAAACAGAATTCCTAAAAATAAAAACAGTAGCTTCATATTTGTTTCCTTTTCACATCAGCAACAAACCTATCAAAATAACTTGCTTTATCAATAACTCCATTACAGAGAGTGAGATGCCTTTTTTCAATCTAAAACAGATGAAAAATAATCAGCTGTCAGTGTCGACCCGTTAGGTTCCGGAAAAGAGGAAAGGTCATCATTTCAAAGTGCAGAACAAATGATTTGCATGAACCTGAATAGGAGCTGAAGTGATGACGCCTTCGTTTGATCTTCACCTGATATTGCTTTAGGATGTGTTACTGAGGAGACAGTGTGGAGGGAGGGAGCGGGGCTTACAGGGAGGAATTTGTGATGCATTTAAGGACAAAACCACTGACATTGAGAGGCGCCACATCCTGCTGCGTGTTTGGCGGCGAAACATAGCTTTATAGTAGCTTAACTGGCTGAATGACTAACATCTGAAACATCTGTATATCAATCATAAAGAGCACATCCTATCATAGAACATCAGTTTGTGACATGCGCTATTGCTTTTGAAATCCAATAGCTGCACAAGCCAACAGATGCTCCTCCTAACAGAGCCTGGAAATAAAGTGAGGCTGACTTATCTCCAACCCTACCCCCCGACACACACACACATTGCCCATCACATTGCAATGCGATACTTCTCACCATTTGGCCATTAAGCCCGCTAAGGTATGGAAAGGAGGTGATTCATATTGTGATTGCAGCGCTGCCCTCCGTGACTCTTCCAGAGAGGTCCAGAGAGGCCTGGTGCTGCGAACACCCCCCTGCTTAGCCCTGCAGAGCTGCCTGCCTGTGGCTGTGGCTAAATTTACTCCCCCCCCACCTCCTCCCCAAGCATCCCAGCACATCACGTTGGGATTCTATTACTCTCTCGCGTCCCAGCATACAGATAGTCATGTGAAAGCCGGCCACAGGCCTCCACGGCTGGCAGTGCCCTTCCTGTCCCTGCATTCAGTCCACTTAATGCTATTCGTCTCTACCCAGCTGCCCAATCGCTCGCTGTCTCTTTGTCCCCCCGCTCTTCCTCGCCACCTTCTATGGCTCGACTCTCAAATCCCCCTCCCTTTTCAACCTCGTTCCCCTCCAATTACGGCTCCTCTCATCCCGAGCGCAGGGGTCAGCGGCGGACGAGGTTTAGGGCCTGAGACTGATGGCGGGTAACGGAGAGGGGAGAGCGAACCCTTCGGCCAAATGGGGATCAATACGGAGACACGGGGGTGAAGGATGGCTCCCGTTATGGGCAGAGAAGGTGCTGGAGGCTGGGAGGTGAAGAAATGCCACTGCTGGCACATCAGGTCAGAGCACATATTTGATATCCCAGTGTGTCACCTCCATCGGTGGAGTGCTGTCAGCAGGCTGGAACTTACACTTGGGTGATGGTTCATGTGGATAAAGTGCCCTGCCCCTGCTGAAAGTCACTCTTCCTGACTAACCAAGTGGCAGGCTGACATCGCAGCCGAGGTCGATCCAGCACGCAGATCATCAGCTCTTACTTGGCCATGTATGAGAGTATTAGTCGTTGAGCCTGAAATAGACTGACATGCGTCAATGAGGGCAATGGAGTCATTAGCTATTCCTTTTGAACATCGAGCTCACTCCGACTGAGCAATACACAGGGGTAAGCACAGATTTCTGAAGCCAGCTTATGCAAATTGCAAGAACAGGTTGAACCAGGTTGGAATGCGAGGGAAGGAACAGATAAAGAAACAGAGGGGGAGGGAAAATGGAGATTTTGTTTGAAAGAAAAAACAGGGGGGAAAAAAAGCTTTGCACCATGCAGTCATTCTGCAGACATGACCATGAAGCATGCTGCAAACTCCCCTCCTACCCATCCGAGCAGTGCATGACATCTTCACTCTCCTGTGCACACGTCAGGGTCACACTGACCTCTAGTGGTGTCAAAAGGGACACAAGGCTCTAGACAGCAGGGGCCATGACTGAGAGATAATTTGCTCATGAGGTAATTTTATCAGAAAATTGATTTTAAGTCGGTGACATGGATCTAGCAGCTCTCAGGTGAAACGTATAAATGGCCGCTGGGAATAGCTTGTTTCAACACCGTGTGAACTCCAGTCTCAACCTCCCTGCTTTCCAATTACCCACTAGTGAACAATCCCCCTCTCCCACTCTCTCATCCCTCCTGCTTTCTCTCTCTTTTCTCGCTCTCTCCCTCCCCCTCTTCATCTCTCCTTCTCCCTCCTAAGATACCTTTAGAAAATTTCGATTTGAACACTATTGATTTTGTGGGTAACACCTACCACAAAACCCTGACAGAACTTAAAACCACTCTATTCAGTGGGGGGATCAAAGTGTGACCTTTCCTTGGAGTTGTTTAATGGAGTTAGAGGTTTGATCCTGAGTGCATTACCAGATATTTTTAAACAACAACTTAAGAGCCTCGAGGGGTTGGATAACATCTTAAATCGAATTCCTTCAGAGACACCGTTTTTAGATAAGGGTTTGGTTACTTAACTCTGCAAGCTGCTTTGACTTTTCAATTATGCCTGTATCCTGGTGCAAAGCTTATTCAATCAAAAGTGGCACAGATGTTTAAAAAACTGGAAACATACAGTAATCAAGGAGAAAGCAGCAGTAAAGGTTATTAGTTATGCTAGAAAACATGATGTTATTTTGCTCAAAATTCACTAGATGGCGCACACTGCAAGGAAACACACTCATCAGTGCTGCTGTTGCTTCATAATGCTAATGTGGAATATTAAAGTAATCAGTTCCCATGTAGTGAACTAATTCATGTCTCGACACTGATTTATCCTCAACAAATATGGAGTTGAACAATACAGCACTCACGGTACAGGGTGCATGATTTCTCTCTACAGATATGTGATTATTAAAATATCTCTACAATCTCTTTCAATTGCCTTTGGAGTGCTACACAGCAACATGGCTGCCACAGAATATGTGATAAGGTTGTCATGACACTGGCACTCTCACACCGGCTCAGCTTGCAGCCCTTTTACTATCAAAGCTCCCTGAAAATGAGAGCATTATTATGTTAGAATGACAGAGCAGAACCGAGGCGAAGTTATAGTGGTTTTTCAGATGATTGGGAGCAGTAACTTCCTCTATAAGCTGCTGCATGATGATGCATGGACCTGGTTAGAGGCTTGATTCTTCAGCATCCATATGTGATTTAGGTAGGAGTATTATTTATATGGCAGTTTCCCTACGGGTCTGGGTGGACCCTTACAGCAATATAGGACTTTAATTATGAGGCTATTTTGCTGTTCTATCTCCAAACTCAGCTTATAAAGAATTCATCAACAATCTTCTGCTGTTAAACCATGTTATGGAAATAAAATCATTAGGATATCGGGACTCATAATGACATCGTCTAAATTGATAATTAGTAGTTGTTAAAGTAATTTGTCACATCTAAATGGCAGAAAATACCGTGTCTTGGATTTATATCACACTAAACTGAATATCAGGATTTCAGACTCACAAATCAAGACCAATAAAACTACTGTTGGTTTTTGCCATATTTGGATGGTGTAAAAAGTATTCAGATCCTTTACTTAAGTATAAGTACTAATACTACACTGTGAAATTACTCATCTACAAGTAAAAGTCCAGCATTCAAAACTTAAGTAAAAGTACAAATGTATCTTTATTAAAATGTGCTTAAAGTATTGAAAGTAAAAGCACTCATTATGCAGAAATATATATATATATATATTTCGGGCTCCTTTAAACTAATAAACTGTTATGAGGTTTAATTTTAAAAAATTGTAATTACTGTCAATTTATCATGTTTTTTATGTTAAACTTGACACAAAAAGTAACTGAAGCTGGCAGCTTAATGTAAAGGAGTAAAAATTACAATATCTGCCTCAAACTGGTGTGGAGTATAAAGTATAAAGTTACATCAAATGGAAATACTCAGGTAAAGCACAAGTACCTCAAAATTGTGCTAAAGTACAGCACTTGAGTAAATATACTTAGTTACATTCCACCACTGGAAACAAGACATATAATCTGTGAGAAAACACATGTTCCTCAGGTTTCTCCTGGTGCTCCTGATGTGCAAGAATCCACCACTCCTGGAGGAAAAACAACCAATCAGAGTAGAGTGGGCTTGAAGGCAGCTGTCAATCATGTCAACGACTGCTCGTGAACTCTGTTCAAACTTTCAAACCAGACAGTTTACAAAAGCATTTTTAGTGAACCAGGGGAGAGCTGCAAGAGGAGTTCTCATTGTGCTTCAGATTGTGGTGTTCTCACGTCTACTTCAGCTCTAATGACACTAACCTGTACTTTGCAAAAACTGGAAAGGATATTTTTTACTATTTCCTGACACTTTATGAAACAGAAGAAGATAAGAAAATGATCGATTCGCCAATAATGGAAAAAAAAATTATGCCTAGTATGTAGTGGCTTTAACATGAATGGGTTTAATCACAAGTAGAGACACACAGTGTGAGACAACAGAGCCATTAGGTCATGGTTAGCAAAACCTCACAATAGCAGCAGTGACAGGCAGTAGAGACACACAGTCAGCATGAATAATAATCCTCCCTCCCTCCCCCACACTAAGACAGAGACAGAGAGAGAGGGATGGAGAGTGGGAGAAATGCTTGTAGGCATTGTTAAGAGCTCTCCACTAGCCACTAAAACGTCACTCATCGGTGACTCTGGGGGTTTTATATGCTATCCAGGTCCTCACAGGGGGCCGAGCCTAAATGTTCAACAACCACAACTGGCACACAAGCAGTGAGAGAAAGTTTGGATGAGGTTCCACTTTTAGCTCTGTTGATTCAAGCAGAGAATGAATGAAGCCCAGTCATTACAATGAAGGCTAGCTGGTGCTGCCAAGACAAATAAAAAAAGTTTTGGAAAATCTTCGAGAATGTAACGTATAGTGTCATCTAGAAGCAGAGACGTCATCGGCCATGATACATTTTATGAGTTTCTTTGATTTTAATGCATCCAATTTATCTTTTTATACACATTTTTTATTGCTGCTGCTTTAGGTCTTTAATCTCAACCCCTAAATGTTTTTTTTTGGAATCACATAACCACAAACACTCGTTCTAAATGGAGTCAAAGTAGCAGAGGGCACTCCAAGGGCAAAGCATTTCTGCTGCAGAGGAACAGAGAAGATAATCAGTCATTCGATAAGAGCAGAATTAGCCCGAGCAGTCGTGGGAGATTAATACCTGCTCGTCTGTGTCCGTTCTGAGAGCTCATTAGGCACGCCTGAAGATACTGAGTTACAACGTACATATATTATATCATCGTGTGGAGTTGCTGGTAGAGAAACGCTGTAAATATTGCAAATGAAGGAGGGAAGGTGTGCAGATGGGACACTGAGAAGTTTAATAGTAAGAGTAGCAAATAGCATGATAAAAAATACAAATAAAATCTGGCTTTGACCCAGTTTGATGTCCTAAAAACCTACAGCAGAGAAGTGGGGTGGCTTGATTATTAAATTTGATATGTATACATTAACTTAGCAGAATTAATTAGGGCAAGCAAACTTTATAAAGCAGGTCACAAACTTTACTTCCTGATGTATGCAAAACAATCCTTTTTTTTGCAAGAGACATTTAATTATGTCTAAATGGAAAACCAAAACAAAATAAAGATTACAATAAAAATATATTTATAAAAACATGAAAATACAACCCAGGCCAACATGCTCAATGTGTTTGGGCTTCAACACGCCAAAAATATTCATGTTAGTTAAACATTTAACTCTGACGAGCTAAAAATCAAAGTTACACCTTTGACAATGAGCCATGACATGTTCAACAACTTTCCAAGATCAAGCTGAAATATCACAAGCAGGTTTGTAATAGAGATGTAGTTTTTGTACAACACAAAAAAGTCAACACATCCCTTATAGTGTGATTAAAGGCCAGGATCCTCTTTGAACCCGTTTGACCCTGCCAGAGCGAGGGTGTTGTGTTGCGGCCTGCTAACACAGCCATCAAACACAGAGGCTGTGGAGCCGTGCTGTGAAGCGCAGTGAAGCAAAGCCTTGATGTTTTTTACAGAAAGAACATAACTGGGGCTATGAAATACACTGCCCTTTTCCTTCTCCTTCAACCTCTGCTTCCTTCATCCACCCCTTCGCACACTCCCTCCTTCCTCGCTCTCTCCCTCCCCCTCTCTTTCCAACACTTTTCAATCCAGCTGAACCTGTTACTCCTCAAACTGAAAGCAAGAACACATCCTCAGCAATGTCACAGACTGAAAATACTGCACTCAGCTCATGTTAGAATAAAAAGGAAAGACAGCAGTTAGACTTTCACACCAGCACTCTGGTGAGAGAGCTCAGCCAGCTGCATTTAGCTCGGCTGGAATCACTGTTTACTGGTCTTCACAAGGTTCGGCTGCACTTTGTCACTTTCAGCTATTTAGCTGTGATTGGTCTTCTTAAACTCAGCAGCAATGTCACAACACTAAAAAGGGTGAACCAGGTGTAATTGAGGCAAAGTATGGATGTATTTTAACAACCCAAAGATGGAGCACATTCAGTCCAATCACTTGTCCTTGCCTGGCACATACACCAAAAAAAGTTTCTTGATTCCAGATTTAGCTCCACAATATGAAGCCCAGTGAACGTGCATAGCCATGTTTCTCCTGCTGGTACCGCCCATAGACAGATTTTATAAATCACTTTTTTTTTTTAAACATAAGACTTTCATAGATGAAAAAAATAATAATAGAGTCATAATTGACCTTGTTTTCATTTCCAGGTAATTTGTTTTTACAGCGTTGTTTTTTTGGAGAAAATGCTTTTTGCTGTAGGATGTTTTGCTGCAATACTTCGAGTGACTAATGCTTAAAAAATGGCTTTGAAGGTTCGGGTTAACCGTACCACAACCAGCTGTGCACTGCATAGGGGTGCAGATCAATGTCATCATATTCTTAATGAATGATCAGCATAATCAGTCCTTGCATACACACTGCCAGGGCTACAAACTAAAACTAAACATTCACAAAATTCATCAGTTTATTCATCTTAATTTCATCAATATTATCATTCCCAACTCTGGAGGAACATGTGTTCAAAGTCTGACTTGGCACAAAGTGAAACCTGAGCTGCAAGCAGATCCGAGCACAAGGACACTTCACATAAAGCAACATACTATCACTGCTGCTGTCAGCTGCCAGTATGTGCTCACATACTCCATAGCTTTTTTCAATCACATGACTATTATGATGTGTGAAATTCCTATGGAAAGCAGGAAGTAATAAATCCATATACTGCACATATTATAAATATATGATGAATCAGCTGGTATTGATGGGTTGTTTTCCATACAAAATAAAGAAAAGTGTCTTTTGTCACAACTTGACTCAAATGTCCTTGTCCAAATGACTGCCGCCTACCAGCTGCAGTAGCTAACTTTAGCTACTATTTGCGAGCTAAACCGGAAGTCTGGTGAAAACCCCTTTAAAATCCTTGATCATGGCTAAGAACCACATAGAAGCAATGAGAGCATGTTGTACTGCATGGCCATACCAACTCAGGGCATGTTTATTGCAACGCTTTAACTGAACGTTATTCGCTTCAGACTTGAAAGGTTTTCCCTGTCAGTCGTCGTTTCTCTGTAAGTTTTCCAATAAGCCCTTGTTTTTCTTTACTTGATCAGTTGGAACATCGGTAAACGGCTGCAGGCATCTGTGTTGGTAGTCAGAAGTCGTGCCTGCCTCCAGCTGCCTCCCCTCATTCTGATGCATGACATCATATTGCATGACAACAAAGAGGCTATTGCAAAAACACAATTTAAAATTCAGGTAAAGTATCAGAAATTGCTTGACAAAAACTTTGAATTGGCAGAGTAGGATAAAAGGATTTCCCTTATTAGAGTACTTGAGAAAGTGAGCCAATTTAAAAACAGCAGAGTGAAAGAATTCAGCCTGAATGTAAAGACCAGACTATTAACTCTTGTCCTTATTGGACCCCTCTACAGGAGGAAATAGTGAGCAGAATTTAAAAAGCAAAGTGAATAAGCATGACAAAAAAAAGGCTTCTCCCGAGGCTGAGCATCTACTCTGCCGCACAGGGATTTATAGAGACAACGTGGGCTATTAATTTCCCTTTTCTCCCTCCAGAAAAAGCCTGTCCAGACCAGCCAGTCTCCATGGACCACCTCCTTTATTACTCAGAGCTAACTGAGGGCCCAGATGTTAGTGCCATTGAATGGAATAAAAAAAAGAGCAACATTGTGCAGTTGCAGCTGTCTATGAGGCTTTCCTCTGTATCCTAGATGGTTGATGTGAGCCATCTATATGCCTCTCTTACAAACAGCTACAAATGTAACACTTCTGCAACTATGCCACTATTTCTTAAAGACATCTGGACATGAGCAGATGTCGTGCGACTGACTGCAGAGCCCGCAGTGCCTGCCAGAGGTCGCTGCCACACTGCACAGTCCACCACCATCACCGACCGAGTAAAGCTGCAGCCGCTGAGCCTGATTATCATCAAAGTGTTTGACCTGAGCTCAGAACAGTTAAGTCGCACAGAGTTTCTGGAGCAAAGGACCCGCAGAGGCTTCACTGCTGCTTACTGCTGATGGGGTACTTTGTCTTGAACAGTGTGACCCAGAATGAAAAGCAGCAGCTATAGCTTTCACACTCTGCTGCTGGCTGGAACCTGGTGGTGCCTGTTTTACATGGATAGTCATGATCCAGAGTACTGCCTTATTCATGTTAGCACACCTCATCCAGCCTCAGGATGGGAGTATGTAATTTACCCTCTTTATCAATCATATTCAAAGTGTGGATCTGCTCTTAGTTTCCAGAAAAACGGAATCATTTGTATAATGTGATGCTTAGTACTAATAATATTTCGTATTTTGACTACTTTTACGCTGCCTCAGGTAAACGATATGTTCTGTTAGATTTCATTATATTAAGGTGTTTCTAATATTAGGTGTTGAGTAGCCTAACTCATGTTTGTTGCAGTCAGTGTGGTATTTTTCCTTGGTACACACATTAATGGGCTCTTTGAGACTCGCCATTAAATCAAATAAAAGCTACTATTGTAAAAGATTCCTATCTCCCAGCACCAGAAGTTAAGACACAAGCCTAGCTGCTGCTGGTCCTCACCAGTTTTTTAACCAGAGGCGTCTCAGCTAAGTTCAAGACCAGATCAATGTGATAACACGCAAAATGACTGCTGCTGGGGATGAATCAAAACACTGTCTTTCCTTCCTGTCTGAGTTGCTGATGGGTGCTTCCAAACATACTCAAGCATGTGTCTCTGCAAGCACAACATAGCTTAGAGCTGTTGTGTGCAGATCAAACACCATTGGCCAGAAAGCTTAATATGACATGACTGCTCTGTATATATAAAACAGACAGTAATATACAAGCAGTACATCAGTGGTTTGTTATTTATAACTGTTGTGTCATTTAGAAAAAAACAGACAACAGTAGGCTTTGTGCACATTTCATACAAGCATTTACAACACTTACTCCACAAACTTTGACACATTCATTAGCATACTGAGATATATGCAATGCATTGCCGAGCCACAGCATAATCGTGTAGTAAACAGACTGTATGAAAGAAGTGGGAGTAACCACCATGTTTTTAACCATTGGTTCAGGGGTTTTGAAGGCCTTAGTCTGGCATTTTGGCTGTTGCCATCTCAGATTTTCTGAGCCACAAATGACCATATTAAGATGTTGGAGAGGATGCTAAGTTACTAGCTAATGCTTGCACCAACTAGCTAGCTTGTTCAGCAAAGTGCATTTGTATTTAACTGTGATATTAGTTGGGAAGCTAATTTTGGCTAGCGAAAAACAGGCTCAAAACACACTGTATAGCCTACTTACTGGGGTGAAAATGAACGCTGAACAAGACAATGACCAACTACTGAAATGTACTTTCATGAGCTGACAACATACTCCTGAGGGGTTAAAGTTGATTCTGGGCAACACCCCAAAAAAAAGGTTCACAGCTACTTATATGTAAACAGAGCCATTTACATGCATTGCTAATCCTCTATCCGGACCGAAAGGTTGCTGGGGCAATGGGGCTTAAAGTATACCCTGTCTTATTGTCTATTTTCCTCTAAATGGGATAATAATTTACAAAATGAAGCTCATGCTGAATTAGACTTGAAACCATAAACTCTAGGAAAATGTATCCTTAGGTAATAAATCAAGTGGGAAGTAGGGTGTTTTTCTCATAGATTTCTATACAATCTGACTTTTTGAATGCCCATTTAAGGCACTTCCACATTGGTCTCAGGCCCAGAGGTTGCTGCTTGATTATATGCAGGCAAATAACATTTTCATGACTAAGAATAGCTTTGTGTGAAACATCCTTGACTTAACTTCCAAAGATATGACAGCAACATGTTTTTTTTTTAAGATGCATACGTAAAGAAGAAGGCAAATGATTGCTGGTCCTCATTATTCTTACTGACACTTGGTGACCTTAGAAAGAAAACTATGGCTTCTTTTCCATATGTGTCTGCCACCCTCATGGTGCACAGTAATTTATGCCCACGGCCAATTACTAGTACAGGCTACGCTGGAGGTCATGGAGGTTATGTCTCAAAGATTTAAGGCATAGGGCTGGAGTGTGAGTGTGTGTATATGTGTAGGGGGCTATTTCCTGTAGGGTTGGAGGTAGTTGGAAAGGAAGCACACCCATACCAGAGCAGCAAGTCACCCCTGAACAATCAGTAATTTAGTCCCAGGAGCAAGTTTCCTGGAGGTCTATTGTCTTTTCTATTACAACACTCTCAAGCAAACTGGGAAACACCCACAACTACCCACTTTAGAGGATTGAGGCTGAGTGACTCAGCCCATTCCATCTCATTCTTGAATATATCTTCATTTCCTTAGTTTCCTGATTTCATCCTTAATCATGAGCACAGCCCCCCTTGATTCCCAAAAAACTTAAAAGAAGTGACCCAACAGAAGACGGTTCATCAGCATATCTTAAGATAAATCTATTGCAAACAAACAAGTCACTTAGCAGTGATTGCCATGATAGGGTACAGACAGAATTAGGCAATCCCGGAAGCTGTAAAGTACAAACCAAGCGGGGTGGAAGATGTCGTAATTTTCTTACCAGCTCAGATGTGGTTGGCAACAGAGGCAGTGGGCTTTCCGGCTCGCCTGTGACAGCCTGTCAAACAGAGGAAGAAAAACATGGAGTGAGAACGACTCCTCAGATTAAAATCAACTGCTAATTGCAAAAAATTCACAGAAGGATAATGGCATTCAAAGCTAAAAAGCGAGCTGTAAAGAGGTACGTGGTTGGAGGAATGACACAAGTACGTGACAGTTACTCGAGCTTGTGAACAACAGAGCGGCAACATGTCAATACCACAATAACACTTAGAAATGACACACAGAGCCAGATGAATACACACAGTCTCCTTCTTCACGAGGCAGGGCCATTAGTACTGACCACAAAATGTAGCATCTGGACAAATCTTTGCCACTGGAGATGACAGTATGAACTGAACTGTCAGGAAAATTATAGAGATTACCGCAGCACTTGCCATGAATGCCAGGGCCCACTATGGATAAAACTAACTGTCACAACATCAAATAGTCCAACTTCCTGGTAATTATAGTCACAGACAACTATTTTAGTCCTGCTAAGATGACTAAATCACAGTGTGTTTCGTACATTAGCAGAATGCTGTATTCATGAATCAGTGTCTGTGTTGAACCTGCAGGTTGACAGTGCAGACATGAGACCATAGTCTGTCCTATGAGCTCACACAAGACCACAGAGCACGGGTCACTGTGTGCTGTGACAGGCTCTGCACCAGGCAGCCACTCGTCTGCTTTCTTGTGGAACTCTTCCACACGATGTCAGCCGGGGCAAAACCAGAGCCGGTGGCCTCTGACGTGCAGAGCATGTCTACAACCTGCAGGCTTTCCACTTGCAGCACTCATTGAATTTCTGGTCAGACAGGCATACCACCACAAAGCCAAGGAAGGTGCTTCACTTAACATTTAGCCGTCTAGTGCTGCCATAAGACAGATGACTGGAAAGAATTATGGAAGGGCAAAATATAGACCAAAGAGGAAGAAGATGAGGGAGGGAGGGGATGCATAGGATGAAAGAGGTAAGCTAAATATAAGGGCAAGGACTGGGAATGAAAACAAAAAATGAGAAGAAATGAGCAAAATTAGCTGGAGACTTGGCATTTATAAGCAGCTGCAGCAGCATGTGGCTGGTAATGCTTTTAAGTCTGTATGTTTTTTGTGTGTCATCATGGCAAAATGTGGTCCTGGAAGCACCTAGTGTACCACAGAAGCAGCAGGGAAAGAAAGGATCATATTTTATGATGCTTATTGGTCCAACTCTTTTTTAATCCCCCTTTTGATTCCTAATGGGACTATTGTTTTTCTTAGTTGAAAAAATAAGATCTGCTAAGCTTGCCTGTGTGCCGATAATGTTGTAATACCGTATATGATATTTACCCTTGGTAACAGATGAGCTGCTCTGTTAGGTAGAAAGAAGTTTCAGCATATTACTGATGTTTCCACCCTTAATGACATTATCATTTTACAGACATTAAAGGCAGTACCATTGTCATCTTTCTTTGCGAAGAGAAGCCTGTTGTTCCTCTCTGCCATGACTCTTTCTTGCTGCAAGTTTCCAGCAGCATAGATGCATGAGTTAGACATCTCTGTTTAATTAGCCAGCATTGATGAAAGGATCAACAATTTGGAAGCAGATCTCAATTCCCCCCCATAAGAAATGGCTTTAAGGTTCTGTGCCAGGTGGTTACGTGTCTGTCTGTAGACAGAATTTGTCGGTCCGATAATGCAACAACCAGGTAAGACAGTCATGAAACTTTAAAGGAGAGTAGTTGACAGTTTCAGAGTAAGGAAGGAACCACTCCACCTATCATTCCTGTCCTCTCTAAGACATCACTTTAGTATCTTCGTGTTGTGTCTATCATGGCTAAATGTGGTACCGGAAAAGGTACTAAAAGGCACCAAATCCCCCTAGCAATAGAGGTAATATTTCAGGCAAACACATTGGTCAATACCAACATTGGTTAAAAGTTGACCTTGCAAGGCAGTTATATTGAATATATCTGGCACAGTTGGCTTGTTTTACCAGTCTCACTTCTCTCAATGTGTTCCATTGCACCATACACACCAACTTGGCGTCGCAGCTAGTGGGAACTCATCACAAGAGGATCTCTAGTTTACTCAGCTTTCCGTTCGCTGTTGCCAAAAACAAAATCAACAAGTCATTACTTTCAATCTTCAGTTGTGGCTTCATAACTATAATCTTGTGGGTACAAATAATAAGGCCAGGAACTGACATTTCCCTTCTATACTTCCAATCTTCCTTGTGTGATAAAAAAAAAAGTGTTCTTTGCCTTGAAGAACAAAGAGGGAATCACAGCCGACTGCATTTGTTTTTGGAGCCAGTAGTTAGCAGACCTCCGAGAACAGCATCTAATCTAGAATCTGTGAGCTGATTCATGAGGGGGCTGAGGAGCAACAACTGATCTAAGATGTGAATTAGAAAACGTGACTCTACAATACACAGCATCACGCTGATATTTTCTCTTTAAAACGCCATCCTGGTTGGAAATCTGACACTGAGGATTCAGGTATCAAAGGAAAACATGTGTGAAGTCAAACATCTGAAACAGCTACTTCAGATATGATAAGAAAAAGCAGACAAACCTGCCCGGAGGCCGCACACTTAGCGTTCACTTGATGCAACTTTGGCATTCACAATGAAACGGTGATGCGTTAAGAACCACCCTGACAGTTTGTCTGCTGAGCTGCAGAACATCTCAAGTCACTGTGGTTCACTGAGAGTCATGTCAGAGCCTGCTATAATTACACATCAGAGGAGCTTAGCCAACTAGATGTCAATGTCTGACTTTCTCTTGCACCTTATCTAAGTATTACTTGCTTGTAAAGTGGGCTTGATTTCATAATACTATAGCAGCAGCCCTCTGGATCCCCTAGTTCTCAGTATAAATGGGTACAGTAGGCAGGTCTGTGTGATATCCCCCTGAGGTTTCAGCTACTTGTGATGAAGGGAAGAGCGTGAGAAGCTCCTCCAGTATATTCTTAGCACTGCCTCTCCTTTCTGCCTTCTCCAGATCCCAAGGGCCCGCCTCGTTTTTAGGCTTTGCCCATCAATCTTTTATTTTTCAATTTCTCTGCGACACTGGAATCTGACAGCGAGATTTCACAACACTTAGACTACAGAAAGAACAGTATGACACTAAATATCATACTTCTATCCAAACACAAACATACAGAGCAATGGAAGGAAAGGAGTAGAAACTTGAGATGAGAGCAGTGTTTAGTGTGGTGTGTTTGGTTTATTATCTAACCAAGGTTGTACACTTTGATGACTTTTTGATGAATTATACATATGTTTGTTTTCTGTTTTTTTAGAAAATTGGCTTCAATTGAATTGCTTGGGAGACACACACATGAGATTGTTTTGTTAGCAAGAGAGAAAATAAGATCAACTATTTTGATATTTTCATCATGTAAGTTATTACTAAAGCAAAACCACCAAACAATTTCAAAACAGATTCCAGCTTCTCCAGTGTGAGAATTCCCTGTTTTTTATTTGTCTTACTTGTCTTTGAATATTTGACTTAGAAATCTGAATATCTTTGGACAATTTGTATATTATATGTACTGATGCTTTTATGTAAGTCGAGTTTTAATTCAGTAAAGATAGTTTATTTTAACTACTTAATATACTGTTCTACATTTAAATTTAGAAAAATGTCTTATCACTTAGAATTGATCATGTTTTCAATCAATACTCAAGTAAAGTACAAGTACCTCAGAACTGTAGTCCAGTATTTGAGTAAAAGTACTTGTTACATTCCACCACTGGCCACAACACATATATTGATCACTGAAAATGTTGAAATAGGGATATCTACAGTAAAACAGGAAGCATGGGAAAATAGCGGCCTTTCCTTTAAACCAGTCAAGCTGACTACAAGTACACAATGAGAGAAAATCTGCTCATTGTGTAATGTGGTCCTGTGGTCACAACAGATCTGTGGAGGAGACATCACCCGCCTGCCTCTCCTCCCCCTGCTTAAAGCTACTGCTCTGCACTCACTGTGTTTATTGCCCCCCACCATTTACTGAACTATCTGCATCCAAGCCTGGCTGAATCCCTGTGTGCTCCCTGACTCGCCTGCACGTCTGAGGTTATTAGGACTGAAATTTTACCCTGAGAAAGTACTGCAGTGCGGCCAGACTGTGCCAGACAGCTCTGTAGCCTCGGGAGTACAGTCCACGTTCCAAACAGGAAGAATGAAACAGGCGAGATAAAACTTTATTTATATTCTTCCAGACAGGCACCCTGATCAGATCGTCAAATGATCACATGGAGAGCTACTGTATGGCGGGGGGGTGATGTCACACATGACAGCTGTGAATCCAAAATAGCTATCGTATGACCACGCTGCTACATTATTTTGTGTGATTGCATTCTCTTTAATGGTATAAATCACAGCGTGCGATCCTCCCTACAAGATGGATAGCTATAAAGAAAGCACAAAACATTGATTTACACTCAAGCAGCAGTAAGGGCTTTTTTCAAGTAGCCAGGCATTCCATTTTAATGACACACAGTCAACGCCAAGAGAAGAGGCTTGGACACACACACGGCTTTGGATCAACACCAACACAAATGTGGTGGTGATCAATCACTGAAAGGATTTGGCAGCTCGGAGCGATCGCACGCCTGCCCATACAACTTACATCTATTACTGGGAACTTCCTATCCATAAGTAATTGATCATGATGCCAAGTGCAACCAGAGAAATAAGATTACTAACTTTAGCATCTCGGAACATATGGCCTTTTGGATCGCATGCTGCAGCAGCTTCACTTACATACTCAGCTTGTCTAATACAGCCATGGGTATGTGAGGGAGTGACGGAGGGAACAAAAAAATCACAAGATGGGGTTACAGCAGGTCAGGCTGGAACAGGAAGCACCTAATAGAGGCCCGGAGCCATTCATGACCCCTGTCAGGAACAACGGACCTGTTAGCTTGAAGGCACACTGACATTACTGTGACCTGGTGGGTCCATCTGAACTTCTCCCTGTAAAAACCCTGTCATTCTGGTGCATCAGCCAGCATTACATTGGCACTACACTCCAGCGTTCATACAATATCAAGGCCTTCAGGATCCAACATTGTTCAACACGGTAACACACCTGGTATTGATCAACACAATAAAGTTTACTGGCTGCAGAGTAACATGCAATCAATTCAAACTGTCTAAAAAAAGGACCAATTAGCATGAGAGAGGATGAAACTTAAAGGGGTTTGTAAACAAATTACCAGCCATTTTGTATCCTATTGCTTTGTTGATGTGTGTTTTATATGAGGTGTCGACTGATTGTGAAGTGCAAAACAACTGGATGACTCAGTGACCTCCTAAATCAACCAATTGGAAAAAGTCCCAACAAACTTGACTGGAGTGTTCAAAACTTATTAACGCCATACAGACGTGCAACATCTGCAGGTGTCACTTTTAAGTTCATGTTTTGTAGTGAAGGAAAAAAATGTGATGGCACTGTTCTCCCACTGCAATCAGTAACAATCTATCAAACTGCCAAACATAAGGATTTGTTTTAGTGTAGTCAAAAGACTTCACAAAGTATTCTTATTGCTTTTAATGGAATTATGGTCTGTATAATGCTCACCAATATAGAATAATAGCTGATATATCAGATCAAAGACAACCAAATTTAATTGTAAAAGAAATCCAATAAAATCCAATAAAAATGAATAAACAAAAAATGTTGGCTTGCCTATTGTTTTTCACACTTTTCACCTTTGTAATATTCATATCCAACCAGTTTAGGCTGTTTTGAGGTAATTACCAGTTCTTATAAAAAAAAACACCATTAAATTACCAGATAATAAACCAAATTGAGTCTTAATCAGATAAATGTGTTTGGATAAAATACAACAGCAAATAAAAAATAAAAAACCCAAACAAAGCCAAAGATTGTTTTGGAAACAAAGTTAATAAACAGCAGATGCAGAACAGAATCTCACTGACACAAACAATTTTTCTGTTTTCTAAAACACAATTCAATAAATTTCTCATCCTTTTTGACATATATTCAATTGGAAACTTTACAAATACAATATATTAAATGCAGAAGCTGATAAACTTTAGTTTTTTTTGTAAATATACTCAAAGAATTCTGTAATTAATGCATGATGTAGGCAGCCCATAAAAAGCTGACTGTCTTATTTCAGTTTGTGGGTTGTTAGGCACTCTAGATACCCAAGTGTACAACATATGTGCTTAAGCAGTTAAAAAATGCATTTTTCATAATATGGTCCCTTGAATAAACCTAGGCTTGACGTATGATGGACGTACAGAGCCCGATAAATCACATAACTATAAATGCACTGAGCGTATGAATCAGCCAGATGGCATTACATGCATATTAAAGAGTGAGCTGCAGCAGTGAGTGGGAATATGTATGCACACAGGGATGCAAACTGATATTGGTTTCACAGGACATTAACAGAGGAGCCAACTCTTGAGTCAAGTCGTCCTTACGGGATTATCAGGGTGCACTGATTACCTCGGAGCGACAGGGATGTTCCTGAAACGCTCTCACTAACAAGCCTGTGTCTCAGCACTACGCCTCAACCACATCCTTCAGTCAGGCCTACACCGGGGCTGTGACGCTAACAGCAGCCCGCTCTACCACAAACCCAATCATCAGGAGAAACCTCAGTCAGCAGTGGAAACTGAGTTTGACAGGGAACTATTGTGCAGAACCTGGATATGATTCAGCACAATACTGCGCCTTTCAGGACTAAACTTATGTCTCAGTTCGTTTGTTTATTGATGTTATCACAGTATGACTAAGAAACAGAGGAAAGAGAAAACATTGGTAAACATCATATATAAACTTATATGAACAATATATGAATTATAGTTGTGAGAATTGTTGCTGCTGTCAAACCACACACACATTGCTTCACCAATGCTGGATTTGCCTTCGAAAAGCAGAAATAAACATTTGTATGAACTTACTAGCCTGACCAAAATGCATATGTATGAAAACTTTTTTTACACAACATGTAATGCAGAATAACAATACTTGTGGTCATTTGGCAATGATGTTAGCCATTTATTTTATTCTTATGTATTCTTTATTTCAATAGTCAACAACTCACTGCTACTGAACATACTGATGTGATTATGTTAAATATTCTTTTATAAAGTTAATTGTTTAAGAAAGCCTTTATCGTACCTTTGTATACTCATATTGCATACTCCAAAGGCAGTTAAGACCAAGTCCATAGCAAATCAAGTCCTGTTCAAGACCATTATAGACAATAGTGTCTTTCCAAAGCCATGGACAGGAGAGATATAGTCTGGTCTAGCACTAAATATATTAACTATGATGGAAAATACCCTGGACATTGAAATACAGATTTATTAAATAAAAACACAAGGCAAGTATAATCTGGACTACTGAGGTCTGGGCTACCTTGAATATACCCTGGGGAATATTTTGGGAAAGCCTGGGGAGGGGGTATTGTTTGGGCTGTTACACCGGTAGCATCTAGCTGAGACCAAGACCAAGACAATTCAGAGTCCAACAAGGCCAGAGACCAAGACAAGTGCAAAACTTCAAAAAAGTTGTCTCGAGGCCATGACCCTCTGATTTATAATTAGACAGGCCACCTGCCTTAGAGCCAATTTCATACATATGGGCAATCCCAAAAAACTAAAACACAGAGAGCAGCAGTCAGCCTGGATTCTCCAGAGTGCTATATTAGGCTGTTTACAACTACATCTTCCTGGGAAGAAACTTAAGTAACCCAATATAAGGAATATGTTAAAGTTACAACGTACAGTAGGCCTCTGTGTGCTGCATTGAGACACTAACAAAATGTGATCCAGCGTGGGTTGTTATCAGTCAGAACTTGGACCAGCAGCAATCCCACAGCTGAGAGCTTGGGTCTATGAGTCTAGTCAGCGTGGTCAGTCAGCAACATGAGACATCACTCCCAACCACAGTGTCTAAACCAAGAACAAAATATGTCTGTGAAACCTCTCCATCCAGAACTTTCACACAGTTCAGGCAGAAACTAGTGCCACCTGACGTGACCCGCTGTGGAGACCATTTTGTCTTCTCTCCGAAAGAGAGAGAAAATATCACCTCTACTTCACTTAGTGTCCTCAAACCCACAAAGACTACATTCAAGCACTTCACTGGTGTCCAATTTGTAGCCCAAATCGCGAACCCGAAAACAGCTTTCTGAGTGAGCTGAGGAGAAGCCAGTCTATTCAACATGCAAGCTCTGGGTCCATCTGATTTGCATGTTAAACGGGATCTCTCCAAATATGTGAATGCATGTGTCAAACAGGCTCAGAGCAGGGGCGGAGAGGTCCCCTGTTACCGCCCTCCAGTGGTGTTTGGAGAGAAGGCAAAGAGAGAGAAGGAGGAGAGAGGTTCATGGGTCAAGCAGACTGCGCCAGTTCAACAAATGCCAAGCAGTTTGTGGGCCAGGACTGGTAGAACAAGAACCTCCTGTGATTCACACGCCTGTCAGCTACATCAGCGCCCTACAGGCATGAGCAACTCTGGCCTTTCCTATCAAGCAAAGAATGTAACATTGATTTAAAAAGTATGTCCAAGACCACAATATTACCATGTGATTACAATCACAAAGGGCAAAGAAAAGCAGAAAATACTCGCAATTGAGAGGAAATTTTGAGGGAAAAAGGTTTAATCATGTGTCACACTGAATACATTTCACTATCAACTAATTAGATGTAATGGGTTGGAAAGAGAATTGAGAAAATAACTTAAAATATCCAATATCCAATTTTTTATGCTTATCTGGGGCCGGGTTGCGGGGGCAGCAGGCTAACCAAGGTATCCCAGATGTTCCTCTCCACACCAATGTTTTCCATCCCTTTCTGGGAGACCCGAGGCCTTCCCTGGCCAGCTGAGATGTATGAGCTCTGCTCGGGGCCTCTTACCAGTTCGATGTGCCTGGAGAACCTCCATCGGCAGAAACCCAGGAGGCATCCTGATCAAATGACCTTAAAATAACCTCTACATTTAAACTTGAGTGAATTTCTCATAGGAAATAAAAACAAATAAGTATTTCTGCTACCAGAGGGGCGTGGGGCAAACGGTGGCTGCAATACAGAGTTTAACTCAAAGCTGTTTATCTGCACACACTGTGGTGACAAAAAGCTGGTTAGAAATGGGAAAAGTATCCCTTTAAGTCCCATGAGTCTTACACAACTCACCAAAACTTAAAACTGTCCAAGGAAGCCTTCATGTGGAAAAATGAAGCACTTTGTTTAACCAAACTCACTACCCTTTTAATTGAAAATAGTAAAATTCTCTCTTAAACTGCAAAACAAGAAATGTTATTAAAATGATGAAACACTTTTTATGTTTCAGGGTAAGGCTTCTCAACTGTGGCACGGAATGTTCCTCACTGCAGCTTTCAACCAATTATCCACTAAAATGTTCCTGTTTAATTGGGAGAGTATTAAATAGTCTGACGAGCCGAGCCGACCACTTATAACCATCCTGAGTAACTGAGCATGGCCATGTTTTAAATACCCCAGATTTCAACAGGTTGACTATTTTAAGTGCCAACCAATATTCATTTCCACTCCCTTCAACACATCAGCACACTGAGAGCTTGTCTAGCCTGAGCACTAAAAGCGCAATTTGCCGTGCTATATCTGCTTTTTGTATGTGGTATCCCGGCATGCTTGGCTGAAGAAACTCATTTTGTGACAACAATGCGGAGAAAGTGCCAGTTATTCAACACAATACCCCGGTTCATTGCACCCAATCCAAAGGCACCATAACTTCTCAAAATAGCATTCATTCAGAGATTTTAATGCTTTACTGCAAATAAAAGAAACCAAGATATCCACTTCTTCATTTCGAACACTCAGAAATCAACAAACATGGCCTGTGAACAATTTAAAAGGCTGCAAGGTACGCACAAAACCATGGCTATTATAGCTTATCAAATACTATTCCCTGCCTCTTTAGTTAGGCATGAAACCACAAAGCACACATCAGGTATTTAGCAGGTTTCCATGCCTCAGGTTTGGACTTACGTCAGTTTTTGTGGGCTATGGGTACATTCAGCAAAATGGCGGAAGCTGGAGGATGTAGTATATTAAATCTTAATTTAAAAAAAAGAGGGTCAGGCTTGGGAGGTTTAAAATCCTTTACTCGGCATTCAGTTATCTGGGATTAATTGTTCCTTTTCAAAGCCTAGCTTCTGTCACTCGGTTCAAGTGTTCAAAAACATTTAATGGGTCCATCAATATTTACAGATATATAGAAATCAACCAGAAAATACACTAAATAAGCTTCAGGGCTGAAAGGTTTCTTTTTTTGCACTTTCATTCTTTCTTCCAAAGCATTTCAAGGCCAAGAAGTAGAAAATCCCAAAAATGTCTGTTTGGCCAATTAGACCACGGCAAATATACTCCACTCTCCTTATGTAAACATGAAATGCTTTTCTGTAAATAAAAACAACGCGGCAGGAAATTGGGGAACCATTGTAAGTGAATGTAATAACAGGACATAGATGAATATAAACTGATTGTAACCTAGGGAAAAATACATTCCCAAATGTTTATTTTTCTTTAGAAAATGTCAAAACATGTCCAATTTGATGACAAGATGAAAATATCACACCTATCAATTTTTTGACATTAAAAGGTTACCTACTCTTTGGAGCGTCAAACTTGTCAAGCAGTGTCTCCTGTCTCTGAGGTCAGAGGCTACAGGATGTGCCACAGGATCTGCTTACTGCCCTCCATCGGGTAAATAAACACATCACTCATCAGACTCTCTCAAGTTCTTTCACTTTGACTGTTTGTCATATTCTCTGTAAAATGCTTTCACTCTCTTTATGAAAAGCCCATGTAGACAGAAAAAGGTTTGTAGGAATCCAACAACCAAACAAGCAGCACCACAGTTTCAAGTTGTTGACACCAGTTTCAAGGCAGGTGTCAAAAACTTGGTACCCAACCAAATGTTCCCTTTGTCTTGACTTTTTGAACTGGGGTTGTAAAATGCCATAACTTCATAATTTTATGCTATTAGACATCTGTGTGACACAGTGACAGTGCCCTTGACCTTTGACCACCAAAATGTAATAAGGTCATCCTTGAATCCAAGTGGATGTCTGTTTTAAATTGAAAGAAATTGCCTCCAGGTGTTACAAAGATATCAGAGAACGGAAGGACGTATGGAAAATTTGACTACATAATGCCTTCAGCTACATCTATTTCCAGTGTGGAGGTATAAAAATATCTGTTCTAAGCCTGTTCTTCTTATATGCAGACCTTTGAAGACACACACTACCTACTAGATAGTACTAATAATAAAAGGACATACATTTTCAGCTTAGTAATTCAGAGAAAAACAAACAATGATAGCTTAATTTAGCATGTTATCATGCTTACATTTGCTAATTAGCACAAAACAAAAAGTACAGCTGAAGCTAGTTTTGCAAGAATCTGGCCATAAACCAAATCAGGCCCAATGAACAAATTAATTTTATAAGAAGACACAGGATCACTGAAGTCATTGAAAAAAAAATCATTGGCACTATGGATATCTGTACCAAATTTCATGGAAATCCATCCAATGATTGTCAAGTCACTAGTCAGAGGATCACCAAAATTGGAGGGGTTCATCCTCTGGGGACAATGAGTATCTAGAATAAATTTCAAGGCAATCCACCCAGTAGTTGCACAGATATTTCAATCTGGAGCAAAGTGAAGGACTGCTCCTCAAACCACACTGTTAGGATGGCTGAAAAGATACTTATAGTACAAGTGAAAAAACAGCCTGTTTAAGATCAGATCTGAAGAGCTTCGATGAGTGGATGATTGCACCATTCCACCAACTTGACAGAAGCATTCAACCGGTAAAAAGG
>CAFUXE010000609.1:189425-199662 GCA_903364295.1 Serranus cabrilla
TTTTTTTATTTATTGTACCAACAAGCATTTATGAGAGCAGACAAGACAGGACAGGAGGGGCCACTCTTCGATGTTGTGCTAACAAAGATGGCAGAGTAGGAAATGTGCCATTGATTTTTCTCTCAGAGAACACTGAGGTTGTTGCAACAGAGAGTGCTTTCTGCAAGTGAAATCCAAATATGTGTGACACCTTAGAACAACTGGGCTGGGATCATTTATCAAGCCAAATAAGTGTAACAGTCTTGGTAATGATGGCTGGCATTAAAATGAGCTCCATGAGACTCTTTTTTCCTGGAATGGTTTATTTTTCAGGGCATAGCACCATGTCAAAAGTGATATTTTCATCAAATAAGCACACAACTTCATACTTTTGGCATTTTGGTGACGGACCATGAAAATGACTGGACTCAAGTGTGCAGGGAAGTCCAGGTGAAAATTGCCAGGGCCAAATTTTATTCCCAGTCCGACCCTGGTGGCCGTACAGGTAGGTCTTTCATCTGCAGCCTCTAATTTGAAGAATAACCTTTAAGTTGTTATTTTTTCTTTTAAATTAACAGTATGTAGCCTTTCCTGACCCACAAATCTCAAAGGGCAGAAAACTATTTACACAAATGGCTGTGATTTTGTGCCCCACACAGCAGGACTCAAACTTCCACACTGCTACACAGCAGAATAAAAGGAGCATAGTTCGAGAGGAACAAGCAACAGCTCACGTAGGAGTTCACACATTGCTGTGAAAGATCTTCAAGATATGGCACTGCATTGCAGTTTTGTACTGCAACAGAAAGAGACCTCAGATATCCAACATGATAAGGTGCAGTTGATTGTGTGGATCGTCAGTGTGCATTGTTGTACACACTAAAAGCTGACAATCTACACAAACATCAATTCAACATTAAAAAGGAGTCCCTATTGTGGGACGCCAGTCTTGAATTCCCATTACAAACCAGTCTGTTGTATTACAGAAGAGCATTGCTTTGAAAGAGGATTACAGGAGCAGATTTGAATGGTTATGGCTGTGATTGATGCCAGCATCTGTCACACCTGATAATAGTGTAATCCTTCCAAAACAAACCTTTCACAACTGCTGTGTGAATGCTTCTGGTCACAAAATGACAAAACAATAAACTCGTTATTTAATTTTGCACAAAAGCTGTTTTCAAATCCAAATGGGCTGCTGCTGTCAGAGTCACAGAGTGGAGATGTGAGGGACGTGAGTCTGATGTAAAAATACATAATGACAAAACAAAAGTCTTGTAATAAATAGCATGTTAAGAAATTGTGGACTTTTGTCAGAAAGCTGTATTTAATGTTATACTGTTAAGCATTGTTTCCTTATATGTGTTAAGGCTAATGCATAAGGCTTGGTATCACAATACAAGGGTTGTGATTCGACATACAGCTATATTATGTATGTCACAAGAAACAATACTTTGGTACCAAGTTGCTGCCTAAATTCTAAAATGTCGTAGAAAAAAAGTGCACAACATACTTTCATATCGTCTGTGCGTTCAGGAAAAATTAAATCAGTTTTATTGTTTCATTTTTGTTTCTAATGGCGGTATTGATATCAACTACCACATTTCTTGAATCGCGACATCCTGAGGCAATATATTGTGATACTGTAAGAAAGTTGATATAATGTGATTGAAAACATTTTTATTTTAACATTTCACGATAAGTAGTATAAAGAACACACCACCTTAACCATAAAATTTTAGTTTAAAAAATCATTGTTGTTCTTGTTGCTGCATGTTAGCTATTGTGAAAATTGATACACTGTTTAATAAACATGACACGTCTCGTGTGAAACCAAGTTTAATTTTAAGTTACTTTTCTTTAGTGCACGTTTAGGTTTTATTACGTTAACGTGTACGTTAACTTCCATGCAAAAATCTGTCTATATGGTTGTTTTTGTTTTTTCCAAAGCATTATTACCACCATGGAATGAAAATGGATTACAGCAAACATATCTGTGGTTTATAGAAAAGTCCAATGCCAACATTTATTCTGGCGACACCCCTATTAATCCCCTGTGGTGGACATGTTTCTCTGAAGGCATTTGTATGTTTGCTTCCTCCTCTGTGAAACAGAGCACGGCTATAATGGCAGATTAATTCCAGAGAAGTTTCCAAAAACAACAGAGTGTGATCTAATGTAATAAATACTTAAGGCCAAAAGAAAAATCTGTATTGTTAACAGTCGGGACGTTGTGCCTGTCCCTTTTCCCAGAGCATAATGTCACTTGCACTGAATATACTGACACACTTTATACAGTGCAGTTATACAGTTAAAATCCTGAAAGCTGAGACATTTCATGTACAGTATTACTCAAATATTCCACGATCAAAGGTCTGTTTATAGTCACTGGAGCCATCTCTCACACATAATGGTCAAAATGGTCTGGAGAAGGATAATGAGATCCACCCACTCCTGGACCGGCTACAATCATTGGCATTAACAGGATTTTTTTAACAGGCAAGGATATGGACAGTCAAATGAAACCGAAATCCTTTCCAAATTTAAAGCAACTAATGACAAATAAAATCAACACTGTCCCATCAAACATAATATATGGCTATGGTAATATGACCCGCTCCCTTCAAAAGGAAACTCTACGCCACAGCTCTCAGCTCAGCTGTCACACTTATAGTGTGACTTCCAACACTGGTTTTGACTGAAATAGATTCATGGGTTAGGGACGTGGCCATTTGCCGTAATTTATGTGATTCAATGAGGCAAAAACTTCATCAGTTACAACCAGTTGCTAACTTTGTCTTCTGAAAACAATTCAGCCCTGAAAAATCTACAGGAATCTCAATAATACAAAATGACAGAAAAGTGAGAAATTGTGGAGAACTGTGGTTGCAACATGAGCTCCACCATCCCTCAACATTAGCATAAGAGAAATGTGTGCCCCCAGGCTACTTTCTTTAACACTGAAACCAGAGCATTGTATAAAGCAAAACTTTACAGTATACCATTTACACTTTTTAGCCGTGTGAGCAGTTGGCAGTGCTTCTATGGTTGGCAGTATTGGTCAATCACAGTCAAATATTAACTTTAAGTTAAACAGGTGAATTATATGATCATTTACCCCCTCTCAGATGTCATGAAAAGGGGAATGGACAGATTTTGAACGGGTTAAGTGCAAATGACAGCATGCCAACACACAGTGAGCATATTACACATAGCGAGCATACTGATGACAGCATTTATTGTGGGTGTGTAGGTCAATTTGACCCAAAACATAACAGATTATTATTATTATTATAATGGGGTTTTGAGTCATCTTTTGCGGTATAATGCATTATTTTTAATATATATTCACATGATTAGATGTTGCTTTGTCTACCCAATCTTTCTTTCAAACAAAAGCCAGTAAATAAATAATAATTACACTTTCCAACAGCAATTCTGTAACTAGTTTTAGCATGTTTCTCTTGGTACCTCATGTTAGAAACATTTCACATGTAAAAGTCTTTATGTCTCCACCATTACTGGCTCCTGGCTTGGAGATCAGATAAAAAAAACAAAAACAATCCAACACATCAGTTTGCCAACACAGACAAAGGCGACCGACACAGGCTATAACTACACAGGCCATCAGGAGAGGAAGCCCTGTCGGCTAAAGTCAACAAGTCTGACATTACAAATCCTGCTCTGCACCGAAACAATACTGCATGATACAGAGTGAGGGCCGAGCAGACGGCAGCAGTCAAGACCTCACTTCCACTTATTTGCTGCAAAGATGACATGTATGGATGGCATGTGCTCGAACATGCACACACTCAGTTTATGATACAGACAGGTTCAAACTAAGCAGCAGGGACTCCTGCATGAAACAGACTTGACCGTAAACAACCGCCTGCCATTCACATAGCGAGGTCAAAATATAGGCACAGAATGTGCTGCTCACATGTACGGCTGGGAGTTAGATATCCGAGCTGCATCTCATGAATGCACAGCTTGAGTAGGGCACGTATAAAAATGGGTAGGCTCGCCCATGAGCCTGAAATAAGGACTATAGTATGGGGCTTCTCTGGCACAAGATGCAAAGTCAGAGTGAGTCATGGCACACGCTGGTCAGCAGCGATATCTCACACAGACAAAGACAGCGATGCACAGCCTCGCTCTTCCTGTTGCTGATTGGCCCTGAGGGAAGAAGTGACTAAAGTGGCAGAAAAAGAGAGGGGGGTTGGAAGACATGAGAGAAATAAATGTTGATATAGCAGCACAGCTCGTCCATTGTGAGGCCCTGGTGGAATGAGATCTGCCCAGCACGGACGGTCCTGCCCCCCCTCGTCCCACAGAATAGGAACTTTCATGAAGGGACAGAACAGAGAGCTGAGCTCTGTGGTGGCAGAAAGCTGAGGAAGTAAACACAGTCGGAGGCTCACATTGCTGCTTTTGTTTACCGCTGCAGAGAATCAGCCAGTGGGTCCCAGAGGAAAAACCTCTTGACAAAGGTTATGCTTGTTACTGGTTCTAAATAACCATAGAAGCAACCTTTGATGTCACTGACTGTATGTTGGTTTCATTATGTAAACCGAGGCCTGGCTGAAGAGCAGAACACAATGAGACGCAGCTGACCGCTTTAACCACTCTCTCCCCCCTCCTTTGAGTGTAGCTTGCTGGTGGGTATGGCAAGCAGATATGAAATGAATCCAACAGTTAATATCTAATCCTCTGCGAGCCTTTGATTGTAATTAAATATGTTACGGTCGATTTGTATGGTTAGAGGGCAGCCAAAGAGAAATTTCACCCTCCAAAAGTCGATAAAAACAATTAAGCGCAAGAGTGAAATTCAGTAGAAAATGCACATATTTCTTCCCAACAGCGGGTCATAGGTGGGGAGGAGGCACTGACCCCATGCCATGAGAGAAGCAGGAATGTAGGGTCAGACAGTGGAGGACCTCTCTCTCTCTCGCCTCCCATACACCAGAATAGATGTGATCCACAGTAGACCACCATGGCACAAGAGCTGCTGTTTTGATATGGCCCCACTTGACTTCACCGCTGGGTCTCGGAGGTGTATTTCTTTCTTCCTAAGCGTCCCTATGAATTCAGCACTGCCCCTGAGGGAGGCAGAGACACTCAATCTTCCCTAAGACAAGTCATAAATTGAAGACAAACAGCAATTTTTCTCTCCTTAAGACAACAAGCGTGAATCAAATGAGCAAAAAACAATGACCCATAGGTCAAGTGGTAAACAAGTAAACTGCCAAGGTGCATCAAAGTATGCAGAGCTTCCTCCACATCTGCTAGAATTATCAGTAAATGGTGATAAGGAATTGTTTCTCTTCAGTGGGATGTACAATATAGATTTTTTTCAGCCAATCCGTATTGGCTGCAATTTAAAATATATATATTATGAATTATAATCACCTGCTTCTGATGGCTGACAACAGGGAAATAATTAAAAGATTTCTATTTTTTGTATTCTAAAATGATAACCTGTAGTTTCTGCCCACCACAGGGTAGGAAAGGCTTAGATGCTTTAATATTACATAGCGCCAACCAATTCTAACTTAATCATTACTGTTAACACAACAAAACAAACATTTCTGACTTTACGTTTCGTAAATTACATTAAAAAAAAACATTATTTATGGCTGGGGGATATGGCCAAAGTCTTCCATTTCCATCTATACACAACTGTGTTTACATGCATGAACACAAATACCTGTCCATTCTACAAATAGGTGCTTGCTATTAGTAATTTACATAATGTTTTCATGATATCTTAATAGAGGATTTCATCACAAAACCATTCCATCGAAAGAAGATAAACTATCATCATATTGAATTACATCCCAGTCCTACCTATAGAGCACTTTCTCTAGGAATTTGAGTTAAATGCTTTGACATAACTTGACATATACTTGTTAATGTATATACCCAATTAGTGTCTATTCACGGATCACAAGCAAACTTTAAAGGTGCATGACACTACTGTCCTTGACTGTGGTTGTATTATCAGCTATAATTTCATTACTAGAATTATACATATTAATACAAATTTCCCATTAACATCCAGTCATTTATTGGCTTGATATATCATACATCCCTGCTCTTAAATCTTAAACACAGAGGCCAGTTAGGACTAGAAACATCACAGGTCCGTCTATGAAAAAAACCTTCTCCTCCTCAGGTTTAAATTCCCAATTACAGATACCTGATGCTCAGTCATAACCAAACACAATCACAGTGATATTGCTCATCGCAGAGTGTGTGCTAACACACACTATGTTGTATGATGCTGAAAAGAAGAGACAATCAGTGAGGAACTCCAGTGATGAGCCTATTGTTGAATGAGGCATGTTGCTCACATGGATCACAGCAGCATCTGTCGCCTCTGAAATGACTCAGTATTTATGCTTTGATTCTTGACATTCCTTCAGGCTTGTACGTGAGTCAACTTATAATGGAGCTCATGCTTAAAAATGTATCCACTCAGAATGCAAAATGTGTCATTTAGACCACAAATATACAACCAGAGCACAGTAATGTCTCCTTTTTTTTACTTTAATGCTGTGATTTATTTTTTTTTACATAGCAGAATAAAGAAAGACAGAATGAACAAGCAAACTAATGTCTTTGTATGAGGCCCAAGTTTGTCACTCTTGAAGCTCTCATTGAAAGCTTCTTGGCATGTGACAAACTCATGTTTCCCTGCCAAAAGAAAGTAGCCTACAGTCATAAAATAACACTAATGGCAATATAATGCCCATAATAGTATTTAATAATGGATATGAAACCACTAAACACCCAAAACGTCCTACAGACGCTTTATAACAACTTAAAGCGCAGAACTAATATAGGAATATTTCCAGAGTAGTTTAAATATCATAAGGTCATTATATAGAACTCTAATCCACCTATACATTAAAACGACATTATAGTTTGGTTCTTAGTCATGTTTAGCTGCATAAAGCTCACTACAACGTATCGCTTGATACTTCTTTAAGGGAAGTTGGACGCCACACGGCGATGTCATGACGCTACGCTCAATATCAACTATAAACAAACACTGTCGTTAATAAATAAACAGTCTCCTACCTGTTAAAGTTTCGCTTCAGTGGCAGCAACCTGTCACGCGCCAGGAAAGGAGACCAGCTGCTGGTGGAGAGGAATCACTGCCACGCGACTTCAGTCCAAACTTTCCAGCCGGACCTATTTATTGTATTATTCCGCTTCTGTCCTGCCAAAAAAAAGTCTCTAGTATCGCACCCTCTTCCCAAAAACCGGACCACTCTTCCTGACAACTTTCGTTCCCCGCTATGTGTGTCTCTGTTTGATGATGAATTGGAACAGAGTTTTCTGGTTGGTCAAGGAGGAAATGAAGTTTGAGGAAGAAGAAAGGGGGCTGTTAGTGACTCCTACAGGCGTGTCACAGCTCCGGAGCTTTATATGAGAATTACAGGGGCTGGGGAGCCCATAAAAACTCTAAACCGGTTTGATTTATTGAGATTAGTCTCAGAGGTGGAACGATATTATATTCATTTGGCAGTTGTGAAAAAGCAAGTTTTGACAGCTGACCATGGGGAACAAGGTACTATGTCATTCCCTTATATTAACCAAGTTCTGCCCAAAGACTTTATTTAGTATGATAAGGAAAAAAGCCTCAACATTTGTTCTTTTTTGTCTGAAGTCTGGTACAGTGGGGAGGTAGCCTGGAACTTTTTTTAAATGCATTTTTCCACAATAATCTTTATTCTTGTTTATTCTTCTTATCTTCTTTTTTGTGTTTTACTCTCTGTGTTACTGGTTCTTGGTCTTCTGTATTTGTACTTATATTTATCCCAATTTCTCCTCTTTTATATACTTACACTGTTTGCTTTCACTTACAATACTTTTTAAATACTTTTAATTAATTTGTGCATCAATTGCCTTATCTACCCATCTATCTATCCATCTATCTGTCTAACATCTATTAAATGTCTTCTGTGGCTAATCTTTTTTACACTGCACATACCAGCACATCTTTGATATTCAACTAATGATGAGTTTATAAATTCCACATACTTACCATTAAAAAGAATAGCCTACTATATTTATTCTTTAGACACATGAGACTAACATATAATGAAAATAAATGGAGCCCCATGAGCCCCAAAATAAATATAGTATGATAAGGAAAAAATATTTTCAGCCAAATTGTTGACTGATTTTTTCAAATGTGTGCATTGGCAGGCACACCGAACACTTTCACCTCAGGATATATAAGAAAATGTTGCAAGCTGTCAGTGTTTGGTAGTTGGATTTAACTCTAAAAAAAAGAAAGAGAGAGCGACAGATGATGAGCTTTAAATACATCATTTGGGGCTGTTTCAATCCCTGAGTCTGATTTATTTCCTTCATGAATCAATATAAGAGGAACTGAGACCATAAAGTGTGCATATGCCCCAATCACAAACATGCATTGTGTTTGCAGCCATCAGGCTTCTCTTCTGCCATATGTGTAATTACCAGATTAAAGTCAGTAAAGAGTTTGAGGAGAACATTAAAAGGCATCAAAGCCAACATGTTAGCCCAAATTGTTCCTGTGGGAAGATACTTCTGGGGAGAGGAAACACATGAACACACACTGTTCAAGCACATTTATATTTGCAGTAAAGAGAGCAAAACATGGGTAATTATGAAATATTGTTTGTCACGCGGCAGTAAAGATAGAAGGAAAATGCATTCCAACCACAAAAATCTAGTTTATACCCTCACAAGTCTACAGGATTATATACTGAGATTAATGTTCTCATGCATCTTCATGTGTATGGTGGAGCTGCTGTAGTCCTCGCCTTATCATAAGCAGGGCAAAAGCAGGAAGATAAAGGAGTTCCTCTTATTTCAGCTCCCTTCAGGTGCTCTTCAAAATATAATCATCTTGTGTTAGTTTTCCAGCGTGAGGAGAAGGACTTCTGTATGGGTGGGAAAGCTTGAACTCATCGCTCATCACGAGTGTCTGTGGATTCCCCCCACTGTCATGGTTACAGTGCTATTAAATAGTGTTGCTGAGACAAATTTAAAAGACATAATCATTAAATTGCACATGCTGGTGCTCTGATGGATGGGATCATTTGAGCAGAAAGCAGACCTGATGTGTTTAAACTGTATGTAATGACAGAGTACTTAAAAGCTCTTCTTCTACCGGCCATCAGTCCAGTATACTACAATGTTAAGGCAATAGTTCTACATTTTAATATTACTCACTTTCTATTGACGAGTTGGATGAGAAATTTAATACTGACCTCATGCCATGTCATGTCATTTTTTAATTATAAAGCTATATACTGTGAAAGTGTCAAATCCAGACAAGTGCAGACAGTCCGTATTTAAATGAACCATCAGGACTGTGTAACAGTGCTGTCACAGTCATTCCCCGGCTGCAATGATGGTGCAGAAACACTAAAAGTGCAGATGCGGAAGACCTGGAAACACTGACTAATCACAGCAGGGGGGGGGGGCTGAAAGAGACAGGAGCTAAAACAGAGCATTTCAGACAGAAATGTATGTAAACATGTTCTATAGTGCAAACCCAAAATACAAGTATGAACCTGACAATGAGCATAATATGTCCTCTCTACATATAGAGCTAAAGCCAGGCTAGCTGCTTACCACAACCAGTCTTTGTGCTTACCCTAAGCCAACTGGAATCATATTTATCAGTAGATGTAAAAGTGGGATCACTCTTGTCATGTAATTCTCTGCAAGAAATTAAACAACTGTCCCAAGTTTTCAGCTTTCTTTAAACATAGTTTTGCTGTATCAAAAAGGAGCCCCTATTTCAGCAGATTCTTATGTACAGTTAATTCACATAAATACAAATATTTTTATTATAATAGGTTTTATCCATTATATGTTTATCTCCCGGTGGTATGGGAATCATGAGCTCACATATGATGAATTGCAGCTTCCAATCATTCCCAGCCAGGGTTTGGTCAGAGTGCGGAATGGCAATACTCTGAGTTAAGCATCATACATTCCCCAGCCGTTTCCTATAGTGAAGGAGTGGGGGGTTGGCCTTATAATCCACACTTGGGTTTGTGTCTCACATGGTGTCAAAATTAAAAAAAAAAAAAGCAACCTCCCATACAGCACATCTTGGTATGACCTCTGATTTGCATCACAGCAGGATCCATAATCTGACTGTAATTTGGCCCGTGCTCTCAGCAGCAGTGATATATATGACAGAGCAGTCCAGGTGGAGCATGCTGGGCTAATGACTTAATAGGCAGCA
>CAFUXE010000609.1:206539-230323 GCA_903364295.1 Serranus cabrilla
GACTCGACAAGGTGACTCTGTGTGGCCTCCCTGAGGATCTTAACTAAGCTGATTGATTGCCCAATAGATCACAAAGAATCACTAAAACATTAATTACCCAAATGATTGAGATTTATGTATAAACTTTGCTACTCTCTCAACTTCCAAAAGAGAAAAAGTGTACGGCCGACAAGGTTGAGTCAGCTGAATCTTATGGCTCCCATGTATTAGAGCTCCCTGGTTCTGAGCCTGGCAGGTTTTCCTCTTTAAGCCTCCACTAATGGAAAAATATTTTCATGTATTTTCAGAAGAACACATCAGGAATTCCATGTAAAATCTGATCTCTGTCACAGTACAATGAAAACCAGCATTTGCCATAAAATGAGGTGGGTGGGTGTCCAGGGAGACTTTTTATGGCGTGAAAGCTTGCACATTACAGTTACTATGGGAACTGGGACTCAGTGGTTATTCCAGTATAGCTGTAATTAGTTGTTAAGAAAGAGAAACTAGAGGGAAAAGAAAGAGAAATGAACCCACAAAAAAGAAGCGAGCAGTATGGTGCATATGTGTTCATGTGTTAGAACAATTATGGTACAAGGTCAGGTTGAAGGGTGAACCTGTCTTTCCCACTGTGGGGCTAATTAGGAGTCATGAAGGATTGCTGCAGTTTACACTCCACTGTTCATTTGCTGCGTTCTCATGACGCACCTGATCATGTCTGATCTGTCTTCTTTCTTAAATGCTTGCAAACAGGCTAATGTAACCGCAGGGAGAAGTGAGAATGACGGGACAGCTTCTGCACATCATGCATCTGAATTCAAGGAAACATCTGTCTGCAGCAGTAATGAGGGAAATTCATTTTTTTTCTCATAGAATGGCTGTAAAAAAAATATGCCCTGAAATACTGCAGAGCCAGAAAAATAAACAAAACAGCATTTTCTAACACTGACCAGGCACTAAAACTCATCATAATTATAATATCTATTCCCAATAAGCTCTCAGGCAGAATTTAACTCTTGGGATAATTATTTACCGACAATATCACCAAACTGCTCTCCCTTTGTGCTGCAAATTGGGGACAATTGCAAACACTACAGTATAAAGAGCATTAGTAAAGGTCGCTTGTGGCGGACATCATCAAAGTGCTGCCTGGGTGTCTCTGTCTGTCTGTTTGTGAGGCCCCTATGACGAGTGTCTGAGTGTGCATGATAAGGAGCATCTGAAAGCCAGCCATCTGGAACACAGGGGTGTACCTTGGCAGCCATGCTCCACTAATCACCCTCTGTAAACATACAGTAGTGTATATGTAAGCTGTAATGAGTCTGTTGCTACAGCCGGAGGATGGCGGCATACATTCTCCTTGTCTTTTGGTACAGATGGCGTGGCTAGATAATAAGTTGTCAGAGCTGGCCCGGGGGCCTCGGCTGTTTAGATTATGGTCTCGCATAGCCATGTACTTGGAAGGCCATAGGCATAAAGCTCTAAAAATAAAAAAAAATTGCCCTGAGACTTTTATGGAGGAATAACATAATATATGACTTGTCCAGATCAGTAGTTAGAAGCTTGATGATAAAAGGCCCAGGCTTCTGCGATAGGACAAGGTTAGCCATTCCTTCCCTTTGACAATGCAGAACCCCCAGTGAGTCCAGACTTTTCAGTTAATCATATTAGAGCACAGACACACTCCATATAGCATTATAATGGTAGGAATACATTACATGGTGCCTGGGAATACACTGCGATATGACAATAAGAGATATTGATTTAGCATAAGACATTAGAAATGTGTGGTGCTACACTCAAAATCGTATTTAATGAGGGCAGAACTTAGGAGCAGAGGAGTAAATCTTTAGCTTAAAGTCATTTAAGGGAATAAGATAAAGTACTGCAGTGTATGAAGCTGATCTCATTCATAAACTGGAGTGATCACTGTTACATTGCAGCTTTGTCAGGATGGCATGGGTGAACAGGAAACATATTCTGTCATCTTGTAAGTAATCGTTTCCAGCGTGTTTATTCTGAAGCCAAAGTCAGCACTAAAGCCACTGCCCAAAGTAATCTCTATTAGAGGAAACTGGAGTGAAATAAGGGCTTCTCCTTTTTTCAGGGTGGTTGCTATGGTATTTGGGGTCTGAACAACTTGTACAGTTGGGTTTCTGTCGGAGGGAAATGGAAAAGTACAATGTTTTTCGGGTCACACAAAATAGAGCTGCCAGCTTTCTTCCGAACTAATATGGGACAGAGGGTGGAGGTGCTGTAGTTAGTCTGACAACACAGCAGGTGTCAACACAATGAAAAGACATTGGTGACATTTTTTGTACTGCTGTTTATCCACCTTGGCACGTGTACACCATTTCATTCAATAAAAACTTGTTGAAGCTGAAAAGCTCTACAAGCTAACAAGGCCGTGGTTAGCTAGCAAGGATGTTAGCTTGTTCATTGTCATTACCCTCTTAGCTTGTGTGCAAATAGGACAAAATGTTTATTTATAAGACCTACTGTACCATCAACTCCTAGTGTATGTGTCCAATAAGTTAAAACTACATTCTCTATTAAGGACCCATTGACTTTGTTCTATGAACGTATATAGAAAACTGGGTTTTAGAATTTTTAATTTTTTAATTTTCTATCCATCTTCTGTGGCTCTTTGGCATTTATCAGACATCCCCCAGCCAAGCCAGCTGCTTCTAGGTTAGCGGTCTACAAACTTGAATGAGTATAAAGTCATTTTATTATTAGTAACTGTTCCAGACTTTCCAAATGTTATTAGACTGAATGAATCTGATTCTGACAGTTTAATTGTGTGTCATGATCTTGCTGATTCATGGGACACATCTTTCCCAAAGTAAACTTTTCTTTCCAGTGGCATCATGTGAAAAACACTAAAGTTGTAATGCCACCGTTTGGTCATTACAAAAATTGGATTCAAAGCCTGGCACTATTCCTGGGACTTTCTCTGTTCCCTCTACGGTCATCACTATCAAGACAGCTTTCAGTTGGTCGACATAATGGACTATATACAGAGATGGATGACATAACAGCTCCACAAAAGTGGAGCCAAAACACCTTGATTGCCCCCTAGTGGCCTGTTTTTATTGACAGCTTGCAGTCCATATTTGGCCCAGTTGAACTCGGCAAAAAATGCATGTGGATTTACTTCAGCCCTGTGAGGAAATGCACTTATCTTGAGTGGTTTCACTGGGATGGGTTGAATTTGCTGCAAAATTTTGCCATTTTAAAATGCTAGTGTGACCAGGCCTTTGAACCTGGTTAAAATAAAAATACACTGTATGTCACTGTATGAGTTGACCTCCTCACCTCATCATGACAAACAACAATGTCAAAGATCCTTCTTTGCACAGTCTTTCTCCTCTATAATTACCTGTACAAGTACATTTTTCAGATGCTTAATTAATGTCCACTTTGTCGCTGTCTGAGGCAGAGGTGAAATTATTAACACTTCTCTTCCCCAAAGAACTTGGCAAAAGCACAAACTCAGGTGAAAGTGCAGCACTTGAGCTGCATGTCAGAGCAATCAGGAAATGGGCTGGAGCAGGATGACTACACTGTTAGTAAGAGCAATACACCATCAGCAGGTGAAGCCGAGGTGGGCTTCAATAATGGCCAATCCAATCATCTCCTCTCACCCGCTCAGTCCACCACCACATCATAACAAACTGACATTTTTGTAATGGGCTGGAAGCTGAGTCCAGAGGCTGGTTTCTTCAACAAGAGGCACGTGGAGTGCTGAGGCACAAATATACAGAACCCCAAATGCAAATACACTGCACTCAGAAACTTGGCAAGCGTGGATGATGTCTCTTTTGAAGTTGAATTACTTTTTCAGGCTGCAGTGAAATCCCTGTCACCATGTTTTCTACGCAAACACTTAAGATAGATTTTTTTTGTGGATTTACACCATAACTACAATTACTAGTAACACAGTAAAATGAGTTTCCATTATTTTGGTCTGTCTGAGCTATTTACATAACTGATAGCTCAGCATAATAATCCAGTTACATATAAATTATTCAGAGAAATGTGTTTGCTGCTGTCATGGAATTTTGTGCCACAAACCTGCTTGTTACCTCTATTTATCTCTAAAGTTAACTTGAAAATGCATGCAATTTAAAAAGGATCATAAAGTGTCTTCTATATGAATTCATATTTGCTTGAATAGTCTTTGGTACTGACAGATGGCTCGACACAAACCTCACTGGTAGTGAATACTGGTGATTACCTGCATGATCACATACACTAATCATCTCCCAGACTCCTTTGCTCACTGTCATCAGTAATGTCAACACTGAGTGATCGGCTGATTACACACATCATTAACAATTACTTCATTTGCCAAACTCATGTTGGCACATTTCCTGCTCCTGCTAAGGTAAACTGTATGTTGATTTTGGAGTCGCGTGAGAAACTGTGGTCCCACAGCACTGTCCAATATGTTGGCAATGCGTACATGAAACATGTGAGTTTCCAGTAAAAAGGCTCAGTGCAATTCCAGAATGTGCTGTGCAATATACAGAGAATATGCCTGAGAATGTTCTGTGTGACAACAATGATCACCAAGACCGGTGCAAATTATCCGACTTGCTGAGTTCTAATTTACAACAGGCACAGCAAACAAGACAAGGTCAAAACCTAGTATGGCTGACCGCCTTTGATGTGAATATTTTGGTTGTTAGTAGTTGGTTTTCTTTTGTCCCGGTTATACAAATAAGTAATAATATGCTTAATGACATAAACCACATGTACGTCATTCGCTTGTCTCGCAATTCCATTCAATTAAATGAGACCACCGCATGTTCCTCCGCGTCCAGTCTGCTCAGACAGATGTATAAATCTCACCGTATATGTGTTTTAAACTGCATCTGTGTTCATTATCTGTGTTCCTGTTTCACTACATGCAGATTTCCCTCAATCGCTACAGTGGGAGGGGAAATAAAAATCAATCAGTCAATACATACAGTACAAGCATTGTTGATTTCTTCCCATGAAGCTGACTTGATGCTCACAGACAGACCAGGAACCTGTCTATGCAAATTAAGCTTCACTTAACGCGACAGCAGACAGAGTCAGTGTGAATCACACAATAGAACGTATACGTCTCGTACCCAGAGGAACTGGCACTTTTGCACCATTTGATGCTTGGGCTCTAATAATTGCCTTTGAAATAGAAAAAAATTAAGTAAGGGCACTGTCCTTATGTGGCCAAAGACAATGGGTTTAAAAACAGCTGTGCACAGTGGACTAGCAGACGACCGCGGACGAGCAGCCTCGCCCTCTGAACAAATCGGTGTCCTTCACACACACACACTCAATTACAGACCCATGTGTAGACCTACAAATGAAACAGAAAGAGACGCAGCAACACAAGACTTGAGATCACCCAACAGCTGGGATACCATGACGATGGTTTTATATTCACAATGAACAGCCGACTCCTTAGAGGTCCTTTTACTCCAACTAAACATTGAACACTGAAGTTTGATGCTCTGGAAACACACTGTGAAAAGGTAAAAGTTCTCAGACATAAACACATTGCACTCTGGTAGTGGCTTGTCATTAAGACCCTAAAGTCATTATGAGAATGTTTACTGAGTTAATAAATGAAATGGGAAGAAGGGTATTTTTTCTGTTGACTTTCATACAAAGTGACTCTTTTTTGGAGTCGCCCCCTGCTGGCCAATAGAAAAGAATACAGGTCTAAGGAGTGTCCGCATTGGCTTTACTTTTCAGGCTTTGAGGTTTCTGCTTGGAAAAACGACCAATGAACATTGCTGTGAAACAAGTTGATAGTGATGTTTTTGTATATGTTATACAAAGTGTAAAAAAAATGCAACCATTCTGGAGAAACGGCTGCATTCTGGTAACTGTTAACCTTTCCCCACTGTTAATTAGTGCAGAAAAGAAAAGCGAGCAAAAACATTTGTATAAGCAGGACACTGCGGCTAATTTACACTGAACAACTGCAGGAGTGCAGCTTTCACCTCAGGACACAGCAGATGTCAGCTGGATTTAAACCAAGACGCTGCTGGCACACAAGCAGGGACCTGTGTGGAGACCTGGATTTATGCTGGCTGGATTCTGGTTCGCACACAGTGTTTACTTTATAAAATATGCACATCATCAGAGTATGCCTCTGAACTAGCTGGCGTAATGAGATGTAAAACCCTGTTTGGTATTAAGAGCAATGGACTGTCACAATAATAGACCAGTATGCCAAATTCACATTCACACACAGTTTAATGATTATCTAAACCAAACAGCATTGCAATCAGTGTCTAATCCATGTCTAATAGAGCTCAGTTCTGCCGTTTTCTATTGTAATTGTTGATTTCTTTAAACAGCTCATACTCAAACCAATACGACTTATGAGAATATGATTCCTTAAAAACAATCTCCTTGTGTGTAAACAGGAGTTATTAGTGAAGAGGAGCAACATGACAGTCACATGAATCCCTATTCTTCACTGTCTAACTAAGGTCTGTTTGTATGTCCTCGCAAGTGACAACGCCATCAATCACTGGTCTGAGTAAATGGATCTCATTCATCAAACAGTGATGAAAACATACAAAAATGCATAAAAAATCCAAGTGTAGCACACACACGCAGTGGATATTTCTATCGATGTAAACATTGTATTCACCCTCATCATTATGCACATACAATATAACCTCTGTACTCCAACTTTATGCTTGTGTCCTTTGCTGTTGCTGTGTTAAAGGAATGTTAAGGTTAATGGTGTTACACGCAGAGTAGCTGTGGTATTTTCTGAAAGCAGAGCGAGGGCCCTCCAGGTCTTTTGCCAATACAGCTGCAGCAATAGTTGGTATATAGTGTAGAGCCCACAGTATGCATCAACATCTGCCTGCAGGGAAGAAATTTTAATGAGCTTTTGGTGTTTTCTGGTTGCCTATTAACATTTCTATTCATTTCCTTCTTTGTATCTCTGCCCCGGTGCAGGCAAATACAACACCAGAGGTGATCCTCCATTTCTTTCACTCATTACTATGGAAGATTACAATGCCCTGGTTGACAGAGAGGAGAGCCAGGCCAGATTATGGGTTTCTATCAATGCATTGCCTGCACCCACGACAGCAAGCACTCGATTAAATCCAATTAAATCCTATTTAATCTCATAAATCGTCTTTGGGGAACTGGTTACTATTATAGTGGAACACAACAGTTTTAACCGCGATAAAATACAACACAAAACAATAATCCTCTCATGCTCCATTGGTAAGCGATCGTCGAGCTACATTCTCTGCATGCTTTCGCTCACTGCAGTGTAAGAGAGAGTACATGAGCTGCTTCAGCGGGGAGAACGTGGGAGACGAAAAGTGGCATTTTACTTATTAAAGTCTTTAAACTCCAATTAAGGTGCCTAATTATCTGATCCTTCTGGAGTAGGATTAATGAAGCTGCTCAGCTCCCATCTGCTGGTGACACTGATGCTGCGTGTGTGTACACAGCTTTGTGTGTGTTTGTGAGATAAAGGTTGCTGTTGGAAAAGACAGAGCCAAGCAGAGGAGAAGCAGGAGACGCAGACTTCCCTTCCCCCCACAGCTCTAGTCATCCTCATGCTCTCATACATGTGGAAACCATCAAGAGGAAAATACAAACACACAAACTAAAATGACCAGACATCTTAATACAATCAGCAAGGCTTAAGAGAAAAGCTGCAAGACCTTGAACCGTGTTAAGGACACTATCAGGAATAAATCTATTCCACTTTCTCACTGTCATCGACTATTGACTCCCCTCTGAGGAATACAATCAGATTGACAAGAGGTTTCATATCCACAGGGTCGCTTGTTAAAAGTTTAAATAGAGCATTAAGCTCTGCTGAGCAACAGAGTGGCCTTTAAATGGATCCATGTGAGCTCAAGTTTTGATAACAAACAGCGGGGACAGCCAGCCAGAGCACACACTATCTACAGCAACCTGATTTATCAGTGTGGATGGAGCCATATGGGAATGATTCCCTTCCAAGGAGGTCTTTTTATTTATACACCTTCGGACAAAAAAGGCCAAAGTGCTCACCTTGGTAGAACACAACATGTTGTTGTTATATATGAATGTTCAATGCTTCAAAGGTTAGCTTGACATTTTGGAAAATATGCTTCTTCTCTTTAGGTTAAGATCTCAGATCTTTGGATTATTTGCCATATACTCACATTTCTTTATATGTGAAGTGAGATGAGCGAAGAAGAAGAACAGAGTCTGCACAGCAACTTTAACTGCATGTCTCAGTCTGCACTTTCCTCGGATGGGATCTATCCATGCACCCAAAGCAGCACCGATAGACCCCATGGTACACAGCTATGGCTGCTGTGAGGGTAATGTTGTTGTCCAGGATTGCTACAAAGCTTCTGACTACATGCGCAGAATCACTGATTTTGTTTGTTAGAGTTGGACTGGAACACATTCCGGTTAACATCACTCAGCACGTCCTGCTGTGTAGCCTCTAACAGGGCAGATCAAAGCCTGACCTCACTCATCACCGTAGCTTCCTGTACCAAAATAAAGCTGGAGCCACAGCTTGCCTGGATCCATCCAAAGGTACAAGGTTGCTCATTCGGACAAAACAGCATGTAGCATCACCGGAGCGGGCGGCTCTTTCAGTCCAACAGCTAACTAGCTGGAGAACAAGGACAGTTAATTTCAAATAACTTGACAGCTTTTGACTCAAAGTCACTGAAGAAAAATAAAACAAAATAAAGTTCTTATCATACAAAAATTCCACTGTTTGCTTTGAAATGCTTTATCTGATCTTTTTAGGAGCAGAGAAACAGCCTTTCACGGTATAATATCTCCATGTCTCCTTTCTGTTTGTGACAGACTGGACCCTCCTGTGTTGTGTGGAAGAGAACACAAACGTCCCCTGCTATCAAGAGACACTGTCCTGTGATTCGTCTTGCTTGCTTCAAGTGACAATTAACATCAAGAACGCTGTCAGCTTCTCTGCCGGTGGCAGCAAATGTGACTGTAGTCCATTTTTCTTAACTTTGTTAACAGTGATGTTTGAGTTGATGTGAATGATGATGTAACCCATACACCTTGGATAAACTGCTTCAATCCATCTTCAGTAAGTAAACATTCATTTATTTTAGAGGGCAAACAGACAACAGGCAGTGGCAATGTATCTTCAGTCAAAGTCAATAGCTTAATGTACAAAAAGATTCCATAAAGTTCAACAAAAGTAAACATCCAAAAGCACAAAAAGTGACTTTGGATATGTCACGTAGTGTAAAAGCAGTTTGTTTGGTTGTGTTTAAACCTGTGCTGTGTAATTTGATAGATTTAATTGGGTAGAGCTTGGAGGGAAACAGCAAGAGGGCTTTCACCCTGCCTTGTGAAATGCCTCCAGTAGGATCCAGGTAACAGACCACCATAGTAGTATTACAAGTTTTGAGGTGTTGCAAATAAAGCAAAAAGTATGCCAATTAAAGGGACAGTTCACAAAAAATATATATATCTGCAACATGTGACAACTCACTCAGTGAGGTAGTGCAGGTAAGAGAGAAAAAATGACAATTTTGGGATGAACTGTCCTTTTAAATAAAAGTATGTTTTCATTTTGGTCTTATCAGTGACAAACTTGTCCTGTTACCTTCACAAGTTTAAAATGTCAGTGGCACCTTCTTCAGCTTTTGTCATGACTACAAACCTAAAGCAAAAATGCAGCAATTAAAGCGCTAAGAAATAAAAATGTCATTTTAACAACATAAAATAAAAAGAATTACACATAATGATTCAGTAAATGGTGTCAACTAGGTGGAAAGAAATTAAATGCCATGTCTAGATGCATTTCCCCCCCAATAAAAGCTATTTTATGGTTCACTCTGTTTTTTTCTGTCTGCTGAATAATATGTTTAATCATATAAGTACAGTAGTAGAACTGTAAAAGTATGAGAGAAAGAGCATCTGACCACAGCCAGAGTTTACGATGCTTAGTGAGAGAGCATCTGCATGATTGGACTGAGCAGTAAAGAGCTCAGCTGGAATGAGAATGAGGTTCATTCCTGCTAACTGCAGGCTGTTAGTGACTGATGTCATTGTTTACATGCAGAAGACTTTTAGTAAAAGGAGATCTACTGATGTAATGATTGCAGAGAGGCAAGGTACGTATCTGCGTCAGTGTCTGCGTGCTGCTTTTGCTAAGCAGCCTGTGGTATCCAGCAGCGCAGTGTGATGGACTGTACCTGCACTGCCACAGTGCTGCAGTCAGACCAGGCTGCCCCACAGCTGAGCGCTGAAGTCCAGATGGCTGAGAATTTTGCTTTATTGAAATGTCCTTGACAGAGTAAAATATAGGGGTGATGCAGTCCATTATCGTTATTTTCCCAGAAATATATATAAATACACAGTGGGGAGATAGATAGATATTAATAGCCCACATAGGAAACATACTTATTTGGTTTCTTGCTGAGAGTTAGATGACAAGATTGACACCTTATGGTAAATATGAAGCAACCAGTTAGTTTAGCTTAGCTAACACAAATGGAAACTTAGTCTACTGCTCTGACCAAAAACAGTCCTCCACATAACCCCTGTACAACCACAAGGTGTTGTTTTAACATTTGTTTTTCTATGGATTAAACATCAAGATAATACGTGCTAATTAAGGAGCTTTATCACTTGTCTAGACTGCATGTGAATAAGACATGTTTCGCTCTCATTTTAATCTATGCAGCTGTCTGCACCAGCTCCGTCATGGGTGTAACCGTGACCTGAAGTGTTTATGTACGCTTCTTCAAGTCTTATGAAATCAAGACATAAAAGTTGTCTTCCAGATAAGTTTTTGAGTATGTTGTTTCACATCACACATATGCAGTAAAAAAAAACGGATCTGGCCCCGCCCCAACCACCACCTCTGCTTGTTCTAGGTTGACCGACGAAAGGGCAGTGCACATCAAAATGGTTAAAGTAATGCTAGGTTCAGACAAAAGGAGGAAGCTCCACACAGCACCAGAAAGAAATGCTTCCTGCTTTTTAGCTTCCATATGAACAGATCGGGATGCAATGCAACACGATCTGCCGCAGCAGCTTTAGCTAGATCCTGATCATCAACCATTCTTTGGTTATGTATTCCTTCTGTAATATATTGACTGAATTCTTATATATTCTGAAATAAACGCTATGGATTATGCCTTAAAATCCCTCACAGTATTACTGTCTGTGATGGGCCAGAACAGGAGAGTAGCAGGTGAACTCAGTGCTACCTCACTAATGACTTCTGTGATCAAAGAAATAGCCACTTGCCTTTAAATATTTAACACATGGCATATAAAGGGTAGGAATGTTCCTTTATGAGGAAAGCCTATTCTCCCCAGCTGACCCTACGGGTTCGGCTGCATGTGTGTGAGTGGCAGTAAAACCGGCTTGTATTGAGGACTAGCACCGTTGTGTGGGCTATAACTGCTGGTGGGCCAGCAGGTTGGATAGCCGGTGCTGACAGAAGTACAGCTCTATGAGTCTCTCGTAACAAAGACTTCTGGACCCAAAGCTGTTTCTCGCTTCGTCTGCTCTCTGGGTCCATGTTTGTTTTACTCTCTCTGGCTCTGTCTGTTATCTTGCCAACACCATCTACCCCTTCAATCCCCACACTGATTATCAACCACTTGCTGCAGTGTGCAGCCTTTCTCTCTCTCTCTCTTTCTGTTTCCCTCTTTTTCTTTCTTGCAACATTTATGGTTCCCTTACACAGCGTCGACTAGAGAGAGAAATCTGCTCTCTCTCAGTCATAATGCTGCGAGACAGCCCCAGTTTTCTAATTTCCTGACATGAATGCTGATGACTGCTGTGCGCAGAAACATACCAGGCTGCAGGAAAACAACCTTGAAACGGTGCATGCTTCCAGAAAGAAATCACTTCACTCTCTATTGTCATCAGGACCTGAAATTAAAAAATGTTACTGGCAGGCATTGTGACTTTGCCAGACAGAGAGGGCGAGGTTAAATCTTGTCATATCACCAGGGTAATAACACAGGCTATGAGGCGAAATGGCAGCTTAGAGACTCAAGTGTTTCTGGAATCCTGAGCAGGGGCCTTTGCCCTGATACATGCAGACGCCTTTTTTGTCAAATTGCTGCAACATCAGCCAAGAGGGTGTAAGTTCAAAACTGAGACATGGTAGTATTGTTGCTATTTTACAACATTGCCTTAGGTTCATAATCCAGCACTGTGAAAGACATGCATATTTTTTGTTAATGTTGTCATCTGACTCCAACTAAAATGATATATATAGGACAAGAAAGGGATTTAACTTACAATAACTCCTCTCAGACATTATTAAGAAAATGAAAACTGGATCCCATAGAAAGAATCCAGAAGCCATAGTAAAACATGTCTTTTTTCACCACTATTTACTGTACACTACTGCTTCACGTCACTTTAATGAAACAGTGCAGGCGACAGTGAGATCAAGGCTGCCCTGAGTGCAGAAATAGAGCTCCTGACATGCAGCAGTAATTGTACTTAGATTCAGTGACGTATCACCTGACAAAACATTAAAAGTACTACAAGGGGAAGGTCCTTGAGGGCCTAATAAGGGCTGAACAGAAGTTCAAGTCTGTTAGAGAACGAAATTGTGTTATAACCTCTAGCAAAGCCTCTCTTTCTTCCGAAAGAAAAAAAAAACAGCACGTCAGCAGTCTGCTCAGGGGATGTGAGAGGCTGTGTGGCTTACCTTAGCCTGTGGTCGACGAGCCACAGCTGCATTTTTACCATGTATTTGTTTGTGTGTCCCTGTGTATACTTGTAGGCTACTGCACAGTATTAATTAAAGCAAATACTTTTGGTTTTATCATTGCATTCGTGCAACCAAATCATAATCATTCCCTGGTTGTCTAAATGAAACACCCAAACTTTTCAAATGTGGTGAAAATAAACACATCCACTGCAATATTAGATGCCCGGTGCTCTTAAAGTGAGGTGAAGTACAAAGAGTGAGAAAGACCGTTTACACAGGAGATGGGTCGAACGTACCACTATCGTGTCCTGTATGCCATATTGACGACTTAATTTGTGCAACAAATGTACCCATTTAAACCCAAACCATGATCTTCTGCAACGATAATGCTAAGTTGATGTTTAGTGGGTTCATCTTAGTTTAGCATGTTAGCATACCAACAATTGATAATAAGCACTTATAACAAATTCCATCTGAAACAAATGGGAATGTCATAGTTTTGTATTCGGTTTAAGTACATTTTGGACAAACTGACTTCTCCTTTCACACCATCATCCGGTCAAGATTTCAGATCATCCTCTGGGGATCATGCATCTATGCATGCATGCATTTAATAGAAATTTAATAGAAATCCGTAGTTGTTGAGGTATTTCAGCCTGAAACCAAAGGCTTTCCTCTTATCCGACTTTGTGATGTAGAGTACATATTCAAATAAATGGTGGAAATAAACATGGGATATTGAGTTTTACCCAGATTCACCTCATTAGTTTGCATTATGAAAGTGTAAGTTACAGTAACACTTTGCACTGTGTACAGAGTGCCTCAGGAGTTCTTCCACCCACTGTACACAGTCGCACTCCATTTGGCTTCGATTGAACTTGACTGTTCAAACATACAAGCTGCTCACACAAACGGAAAGACACATGCTCATAACTCTGCACTCCACATGCACACACAGACACACATCCACACACTCAGGGCTTGTTTACACATGGGGCCCTCCCAGATTGACTCTCTTTTCCCTGACAGCTGATGAGGCGTATCGTAAATAAATTACAAAGCCATTAACTTCATTAACATCATCTGATGTACAATATTTTATCCCACTGCAGTGTATACAAATCAGAATATTATCAATATTTTGTGTTTCACAAGTAAAAAACGTTCCACTGTCAGCAAGTGACGGCCTGTATAGTTAATCTAATGGAACACAGTGTCAGTGTGAAGTATTAAAGAGAAGTGCAAAAACACACCTGATATATGTGGACAGGTTCCTTCACGATCAATGCTCTTAAGCTTTATCCCCGTGCTCCGCAATAAAGACACGTCATTCATTTTAAAAGAATTGTTCTCCCCACAGAGTTAATGGGAAAATCTGTGGAATACATTTAAGGATCAGAGCACTTTAGATGGAGGCACATCTTTGAGCTACAGAGATGTACAGCATAGCACCATGCTGATAAATATTTCATTCAACTCATTTATTGAATTCTTGCTTTTAAGGCACATGAATTATAAAAAGTTTTCCACACTTTACAATTGTCTTCCTGATGTCAGATGAGGAAGTTCCAGACTTCCAGGCTTTAAGCTCCTACCTGTACACACTATTCTATATGCTCCAATAAGAAAAATTACATCTTTTCAACCATGAGTTGCGAGAAAACTCTATTATTGAGTAGAACTAAGTATTAGTCACGATATAGTTGGAGTCTCGATGAAAGAGTTAAAACATGACCTTATAGGCCACAAATATGTCATTTTAAACTGCAGCAAATTCACTATAGAACAGTAACAAGAAGAGGCATCCGGCCTTTGGTGCCCAGAAAGTGCCAGTGGGATATGAGTGAAGGGATGGAAACAAGGAGAGGCAGGGGTGGACATCAATGGACCAGAGGAAACAGAAAGAGGAGGGGAGGGAAGAGGCAGGTGGAGACAGTAATAGACCAGAGGACACAGGGGGTCGACAGTGGAGGACCAGGGGAGAAAGGGAGAGGCCGGGGGAGATGCTTGGCATTACAGCCTCTTGTTTGCAGTTGCCCTTGCAGTGACCCATTGGAGCCTTGACGGCTATATTTATCAAGCAGCAGCTGTATGATGTTGGAGAGCACAGAAAAATAAGCAGTACCATTCCAAAAGTTTGACAAACTAGAAGCTTGGGAGATGAAAGACGGATACCTCAATTGCTACTCATAAAAATCACTCTACTGGCATTTAAAGTTGAGTAAGAGATACTGCTTCTGTGTAGACTTGAAAGACGGATGTATATTGTTTGTGGCTTGCTGTTTGAGGAAGAAAAAGGGGCTATGGTCTGCTGTTAAGCAAGACATTACAATGTAATTCCATAACTTTCAGTTTTAACAGCAAAATAAGTTTGGAAACTTTAGTTTCAGACACAGTATGGCTCTTGGGTGGCATTGTCAGTCGGTTGGTCATTACTTTGGTCCAGATTTACATATCGACTACTGAAAGGATTGCTATCATGAGGTAAATATGTATTTTGTCCAACACTTGATGACCAAATATCTGCAAAACAATTAAATTCTCCTAAACCTCAACTGTACATGGTATACATTAGTAGTATGTTAATTCTTGGTAGTAGAGAATTAGCGAATGTCAGCATGCTAACATGCTAAACAAATATGTAACATTGATGAACATTATATTTGCTAAACATGTTTAACATTTCATCATACAACACATTTTAACTGTGGTTAATGTCTGTGAACTATTTGGTTAAGTTTAGAAAAAAGTTTTGGGTTCAAATAAGTACGTGATGTAATTAACTTAGATGTCAATGTCTGTACGTAACTTGAAACAATGTTAATTGTAGTTTCATATGGAATACAGACAGCGGTCTCCTTGGAGAAATTCCTGTTTGTGTTTGTTTGACCCCTTCATCCTGATCCATTCATCCATCCAGACCTCATGCCTATGCGGACTGTGTTGCTCTTTATACTGCATCAACTGACTCTTTTGCTCCCTTCATAATTATTAGGGCCACTAGATGTCTGACACACTGTTCTTTGTGGCACAAGATTAGGTGGTTTAAGGGTATATAAATTATAGTGCAATACTTTTTGTATGTTTACTGTAAGTTTAAACAGTGAATGAGAACAGCCTGGCATGTTAGCATCCTGACATTTTTCAGAGCCTGGCTGTGCCAAAGTACAGCTTCATAGAGCTGATGGCACTTAACTCTTAGTCACGTTAAACTACGTCTGCAGCATAATCCTGCTCTCAGCTGTTCATTCGTATGCCTAGTACTGCACGTTCCAGAATGTTTTCTACATATTTTTTTAATGTGCTACTTCATTATTGTAGATTTAATTTGAAATTAATTCATATCTAGATTGTCAAACAGAGACATTATTGTTGCACCTTTGCCATTCCCAGAATCATGCACTTATTACAGTTCTTTGTAATACAGAAAACATTTCATCTATTGCAGAAAAATGGCTATAAATAATACAGCTATTCCACTAGGCTTTGAAGAAGCCATCATAAAAAAACAAATTCATATCTGGCTGTGCTGCCCAGCTCTGGATTACAGCTCTTATCAATGCTTTGAATTCCTCCTGCACCGATATCAGGTGGCATATTAATGCAAGGCTCTATGAATGGAGTTGCATTACATTTTGGAAATGAAGTAGATTTAAAAAAAAAAAAGGCGAGCATTATCATTTGCAGATTGAACATCGTCTTCCATCAGTTCAGAAAGAACTTTTGTGATTCAGGTTGAAACTTCACTTAAGGCATCTAAAATCCACAATCCACTCCTCATCTTAGTATACTCTGACCTTTGGAACTTTTAGAAATATCTCCCTCTGGTCTGAAAAGTTGTGGGAACTTCTAAATATATGGATTTTGTGGATATCGGCAGCAGACTTGAATCTGCAATCAACTGTGAAACCAAGTTGTAAATGTGTGCTTCAAGAGCCATCTGGAAATGTGAAACACATTGTCTCATTTTCCACTGTTTGTTGTTTATAAAATTTCCAACACCACTTTTGTTTCCATCGTACCAATTAGACAACGCTTCAGATAACCTTTGGGCAAACCACAGAGAGGCCGCCAGCCAGCATGCAGGAAATGAAAACAGCCTATAAAGCAGCAGCCAAACATCATTTGTAATGCTGCTCATTACAAATGTGTGAAATGCCATGTACAAGCTTGACAAAGGACACTATAGATCATACATATTGTCAGTTAGGTAGGTGTAAAAATCATAACAAACACATTGGACGTGACAGATGTGTATCATTGAAAAAACAACATCTTCCTGCTCCTTCTTCGGCTCAGCCACTTTAAGTGACACGTGGCGCTGTCATTAACACAGCGAATGGGACCGGGTATCCAGAAGGCTGGATTAGTATTTCACCCCGCATGCCAGACAGAGAAAAGACAGTCTGAATAAACAGCAAATGGAGAGCGCACCAAGGAGAGAAAAACAGCGAGAGCGGGAGACAGGAGTCGCAATGAGAGTAGAAACAGAAAGGATAAAGGACAGATTTAATCACAATGTGTTTCCACTTGGCTACCAGGTGGTGCCAAAGGCAACGAGGATGTGTTGCTGATGAGTGTGGTGAGGGAAAGTGAGAGAAGAATTATATTCTACTCAGGATGCAATTCTGATTCAAAATGTGTTCTTTTGAAGGTATTTGTCCTTGATAAAGTTCTGCACAGGGATTGTTTTTTGAGGACAATAATATCTTTATTTGATTCCAAATGTATTCCCGTCAAACCAAATCATTAAATGTATTTAAAGCTTGGGGCAGGGGATCTCTTTCATCTAAAAGTACACTGATGCTAAAATGTTGCTTAACTCCGTCTCTACCACAATATCTTAATGGAAACATCTGTGGGAAGGTCATTGTTCTACGGCCAGTCATTGTAAATATGCTTTTTCATTGGGCTGGTTCAGACTGTGGTGACCCACTGTTCAGTTGGCAGCCTGGCTTTAAACCACGCCAACCCGAGAGTTCACCGCTCTTCCAGACCTCCGTCCAACCATGTCTTTCCAGTGCTCTGTTTGTGTGTCCGCCAGTCATTCTCTCCGTCCAATTTAAACCCCTATACCAGTTCTATCTGCACCAACCTGAAGGGCTTACAGCTTGTCCAACAGTCCACAGCATCATCTCAACTGGTGAGGAATGCATAATTACAAAACACACTTTTGCAGTCAACTTTGGGCATTCATGAAATGCAAAAGACTGGAAGGACAAACACCAGTGGTGAAAATATACTATTTCCATGCAGCAGAACATCTGGTGAGATGTACAAACAGCTTTTACTTAAAAACAGCCTGCAGGAGCACCTACTTAACCAACCAATTACTTTTATCATTTTGTACTCAAACGTTCCACCCAACAAGTGAGACATACTTAAAGGAATTTTCCATCCTTTTTCCTCTGTTTTACTCTTTACACCTCTTTCTTTATAACAACCACATTTGAAATGTGGGTTAATTATAGGGAAAATGAAGGAGAGTCCATGGTTACAGAAAAGAGGGATAAACAAGAAGTTAACAGCCATTGTAATGTGACTAACACACATGCTGTCATAATATCCACAAATGAAGAAAGTCAGAGTTTCTTGGCGGAGGAGAAGCAAGGATCTTGGTGTTAACACGTAACCCTCCAAACATTCTCAGAAACCAGAAGTGTTTGTAATAATTTATGATAAATTGAGAGAGGGTAAGGGCTCAAGTTCTAAAGTATTAACATGCCAACCTTTACATTCATAATGATCTGGATTTTGAAAGGAGTAGCAGCTACAGTTCTAGATGATTTGAAATGGAGGGACAGGCTTTCCAGTCATAATCAATCAATTCAATTCCAAGATATATTTTGAATAGTATAACAACTCACCTTATTAATGGTGTAATAAATACACTGTGAAAATACATGTTGGGATTTTATCATGTCAATAATACTATGCTAGTGTACAACACCTTCAAACACGTACTAAAATGAGTCAGGGTTTGGGTCTAGTTCACCATGTTTTAATGTGGTACTGAAAACATTTAATCACTTTTCAATTCCATGAATTGCAGGATCAGGCTGTGGGAAATATGTTTGAGTCTGACCATGACCAGTTAAGTTTCCAATGGCATCATGTTACTTTCACACTGCCTCACAGTAACTAGGAAGGTGGCAGACGGAGTGTAAAACTGCAATAATATCTCCAACTTTTAAAAATCAGGCATACGTGGTAAACAATGCTAATGACCAGCATACAGCTATCAATTAACTCAGGTCACAGTATAACAAAATGCAACAGCTGCATATTCTGCTCATAGTGTCTACCAACCGGACGCTAAACCAAAGCATGAAGCAAAAATGCTCTTTAGAGTTAAAGGGACAACTCATTTTTATGGATTCATATGTGTCTTGCGAGGCTTGATAAATGCTATTTCCTGTGTGTTTCCCAACTCATTTTCCGTGTGCTGTAAACTGCAGCCTGATGCATCCTGCACAGATGATAGAGACACTTTAATAAATGGGTTTGTCTTTCATTCAGGTCCATTAGAGCATGAGGCCACTTGTTGTTTGTGTAGATCCGGCTTGTGACACTTTGACAGGTTACTGGATTGTGTTTGTGGGCAGCAGACCACATCTCTGTGTGTTTTGATTGTAACTGAGCACATTGAATGTAAACAGCTTTTTTCCTATTTCTGTCTCCCTGAGCCCACCGCCTTTCTGTTTACAGCTTATCACACTGCTGTGGTCAGACAATACCAATGGCAGAAAGTCATGTGATCATGAGCTGCACATTTGTAGGTATTGTGCTAAAACTTTCACTAATTATGTTGCTCCAAACTCTCTTTCTCTGAACCAAATCAAATCATAGAGATGAATTATGGTGAAGTAGTTTGGCTGGGAAGGGCAATGCAGGGGGTTCTGTCAACAGATTGAACCCTTCTCTTCTCACCATGATTTGGAAACAAGACTTTGTCTGAACTGTATTGTAAAAGCCGGTATGATAGATGTTGAGGAAGCATTAAAGTTCACTTGATACCAGCGTAAATTTCTCCCGACTTCTCCCTTTTTCAATAAGAAGCCCTTTTAAAGGATTCTTTCACTGATGAGACTGAGTCCTAGCCGAAGACGACTCCGGTTTTAAGACCAGCTGAGGCTCCAGAATGAAGAGCATGATGCGTTATTTACTGCTAATGTGTCTGCAGCACTGGGTTGCCAGGAAATCCACATGGGCCACACAGAGCCAAAATGGCCGCCCGGGGCCTTGTTGCTCATTATGGTCTTGAGCCTCTTACACAGATGCTCTGCAACCCTGAAAACAGACATTAAACAGACTTTTCCCTGCCAGCTCACTAGAACAAAGTCAGTGTAACGATCGATTGAGCCCATGTGTGAATAAAGCAGGTCAATGTTTGTGGAATTCAAGCAACCAAGTGGGTGAGTTGATGATTTTTCTATCATGCTGCTGGCCTGAAACCGGGAGAAAACAAACAACTTCACCTTAGGAAGACGTCAACGAAAATGATTTGGGGACTTCTGCCGGTAAGGACCAATGCTAAAAGCGTCAAATTCAAGAGACTCGTTGTTATGACCAAATTACGAAACCTACTGTGTGACTGCAGTGTATTGCGCTTCATGACATACCTCCTCCATGCTCCTATCCAGGGGCCACTACTTGTCAAAATAAAATGTAGTATTTCCAGTTGGTGAGAATACACCTGACATGGACAATCACCTGTGGTGTGCTACATGAGTTGAAGGGCAACTCTGGAAAATGTCCATACTTGATTATGACATTGTCCAGAGTCCATATGAAAAAATGACTTGTAGTTCCCAAAGAAAAGTGTAAGGCAGATTTCCGAGGATGAGAACAAAAGGGTTGCGACTGATAATGATACAAATTGTTTAATACCATATACCATGATATTTCCTGAGATGGTAATTGTATTGTGGTAATCTCATTGCATTTTAATGCTAGTGAACAATGATCCTGCATTCGGACACAAATGCATTTTTGATGATCTTGTGATATCGCAAGAATCCAGCTGCCACACAAGGTAATTCCAAAGATATCCTCAGTGTTTTAATTAAGTTAATCAGGACCATCTTTATACTTGGTATTAAAATGTGTCTTTGGCCATCGGATCAAAAGTGGACAGGTGAGACACCCTTAATGCTGACTACTTCATCGCCCAAGACACACTTTGAAACCAAGTGTTAATGGGTTCATAGTGTCAAAGATTTAGTGATGAAGAGCAACATTCACCAACCTCCTAATGTTCCTACTGGTTAAAGACATCAGTTTTCTGTTGCTGAATAATCCTTTTGCAGCCAAACAACACACCCTACATGAATGACTACCAGCAGGAAAAACATCACATTGATGTCTCCTGTTATTACCTGTCATGGAAGATGACAGACATGACTACTTTTTTCGTCACATCTATTCACCACACTTCAGACACAGATCAACAGCAGCACAATGCCGGCCAAAATTAGAATTCAACTTCAGCAAGAGAGGAAAATTACACTGTGCACGTTCTGATGGAGTCATTGTGGAACAGCAGAAAAGTAATTAGTTGAAGAAATGACTGTAACCAAAGACGATGTATTCTCTCGTCAGGTGCGCGATTATCTCTCCTTGTTTTTTTTTATTGATATGCTTTGTATCTCCCTCTTTCTTTTTCATTCATTATTCCTTTTATCTCTAACCTTTCTGCATCAAGCTCTTTCCTCCATTCTTTCATGCTGCTCCTCACCTTTTCCATCCCTTTATCTTCCACTCAATCCCTCTCTCCCACCTGTACCCTCCTTAACCCCCCTCAGCCCTCTCCTCCCTCTTGTACCCTCTCAAACTAATGGAGCACATTACAGGCTTACTAAAAATAGCCCTGCTGCAAAGTCAATTCATTTTTTTCTTCCCGTCTTCCTCTCTTTCTCCCTTCCTAATGCTTTCTATTTTTTCTCCTTCCCGTGCCTCCCTCAGGAGGGAAATGAGTAACGGGGAGAGGGCTTGTCAGCTCATTTATCAGCTGGCAGCCCGTGTGCAGCTCTGTATGCTATCAGGGCTGAGCGGCTGAGGCTGTGGGGCAGAGGGCTTGGGACCGGGCCCCTGGCTGCCTGTCTGTCATGGTTCTTGCTGTATGGCCATGGACGTTGGGGGGTGAAAATGAATGAGTGGTCAGTGTTTATGGGGAGCTGTAGGCACCATGGACATCCCCTGCTGGTCAAGCCAGGGGTCTTAAATCTTGCGGCAAAGCTGGCGGCAGACACTGTGATCAGAGAATATATCACAAGGTGAGAATGGATGAGATGCAGTGGAGGAGAAAAGCCGCAGGCAGATGCATGAGTAAGGAAAGATAACATGAAATCTATCCAATCCTATGGGGTGGGGGGGAATCAAATAAGATCCTGGAAAGCAGGGAAAGTATATTTCTGAAGGATATTTCTGTTTTTTTTTTCAACACTTCCATCATTTTGAACATCATTCCTATTGGCATTGTATGCACTACATTAGTTGAGGAAGTGCCACTATTGCTGAAATGAAAACACAATCACAGGCTAATGCAAATTTCACACAAAGCTCCAAATTAACCAGACTTATTTGGAAGACATGTTGTAATATATCACCACATTTTACAGACCAACATTCTGCCTCAGTTTTGACCCATCATACTTGTTGTAGTGATGTGTGCATACACTCTTCCTGTGCATTAGGGATTACAACTGACGTTTGGAGTGCATTTAATATTGGCTTTATCTACAAATAAAGTGGCTTATGGTAGATAATATCGTTGTTCTGTTGCTCTGATTTCACTGATGTTTTAATGTTTATGCCAGACTGTCCATCCATCCATCAATACTTTTTTATCCTCTTATCCGAGGCCGGGCAACGGGGGCAGCAAGCAAGGCAAAGAGTCCAGATGTCCCTCTCCCCAGCCACAACTCCTCCCAGGGCACCCTGAGGCACCGATGCCAGATGAGACACATAAACCCTCCAGCATGTTCTGGGTCACCCCAGGGCCTCTTACCAAGTGGACGTGCCTGAAACACCTCTAAAACTATATAGGTGGTCTGAGCATGCAGCTTATTATGCATATTTACATGTGTTGTTAGGTGGTGACCTCAAATGGCCATAGAAATGACGAGGGTCAGGGACAGAGTATAAAGGTCAAAAAAGGGTGGAGGTCATGATGGTTGGATGGACGGGTCAAACAGGACTTGGACCCAGGAGATCACTGTTGGTGTCCCATGTGCAGCAGAAACTGTTATTGCGTTTTTTGTTTTCATCTATTGCGTTATTGCATTTTGTTTTTATGTAGTCAAGTTGTTATGTAATGTGATGTCACGTTACATCACCTCCTTAGTTCACATGACATTATTTAACACCGTCATAATGTCTTTTTCTGAAACCTAATAATGCAGTTTTGTTGCATTAACATGACCAAGTAGTTCACAATGTTAAAACTGTAACTGTGTGACATAACAACGTGTAAACTTTAAATAATGATACATTCACTGTTGACTTGTTTATTTTTTTTTATTTGACTATATCCATTATTAGTACTGAAAGTTTTAGGATGTGTTCCTGTGGCTTTTGTGCACTACAATAATGTATAACTTCATAAAAATAAGATATGCTGCTACAGAATGATGTCAGTGTTTCAGTGAATCAGTTACATACAGTGACCTAACAAAGATTTAGTGGTGAAGAGCGACTTCGTAATGTTCCTGCTGGTTATAGAAATCAGTTTTCTGTTGATTTAAAATACTTTCGCAGTCAAACTACAAACAATATAGAAATGAGAACCAGCAGAAAAAAACATTATATTTATTTCCTGTCATTACCTGTCATGGAAGATTTTCTTCTTTTTTGTCACATTTGTTCACCACAGCAGCACAATGCCAAATTAGAATTCAAGTCCTTTTTTTCTTACTATTGAATCATGGCAAAATTTGTATAAATGAATGCTAACAACAAAAATATCCATTGTTGAGTGTGAGAAAACTCCATGGCTGAAATAACAGATGCCTAGAGAGGTTAATGATGTTAATCTCTGAGTGATGTCTGACTCATTACAACTGTCAGAGTGTCTCTAATGATGCTGTGAGTATCTTACA
>CAFUXE010000609.1:266976-279607 GCA_903364295.1 Serranus cabrilla
TGTGTGTGTGTGTGTGTGTGTGTGTTTCCACATGATATGTCAGTTTGTCCTGCAGTATCATCAGTTACAAGAACCCCAGGGACAAAATCGTCTCTGCAATAAGCACGAAATGAATCATTAAGGTTGTATCATTCGCAAATAATGTAATTTGTGTGGCAACAAGACACAGTACAATACAGTACATCAAGAGATTAAGGCTGAAATGTATTGTTTTGAAAAAAATTAACTGATAATCAATAAAAAAAGAGTCCAAATGAAATCCATAGATATCCAACTTTCAAACTGGATCTCCCAGCCTTTCTGACTTGTTACCCCTGAGACCAGCACTGTCTACTTGCAGCCCCTCATCATGTGGATAAAATGCAAAATGGTCTAATAAATGAGTTCATTTTTAAAAAGGAGCACCAAACAGTGCACCAAAGTCTGAAGAAATATAATTGTTTCTAGCATGGATATGATCTCTGCTTCACTTTCTTGCCAGAATGGAGCACTTTACTGCCATGAGAACATTTTTTTAATCATTAAGCATTTGTCTCATTGAGACAGTTACTTGACATTTATGGCATTATTACACGGGAAAAAGTACTAATTACAAGAATATAGTTGAAGTACATTTACTAGTACATTAACGATGGGAAAAGTTTTGGGTCCATTCCATCAATCTCGAAATCCAAGTCATCCAACCTACATGACCACATCAGTCTTTCATTCCCACCCTTTGATACGACGCACAGGAGCGTTTCCTAAATCAAGGCCTCACTGGCAGGAGGTCAACATGTCCACATACACAAACCAAGCAGCACATGGTAAACATTGTTAAATGATCGCAGTTAGGTTTAGGCAACAAAACTACTTTCTTAGGTTTAGGAAAACATCATGGCTTTGGTTTTACACATACATGACATAGCTACGTAATGAAACCAAAAAGTTTGTATGGCTCTAGATACAAACAGCAATCCCCTGGGTCAAAGTCCTTTTATATGACACATCCTTCTACCCATGCAACAATCATTGCATTAACAGGGAAATAACATAGGTAATAGAAGGCAATAATGTTAGCAGGAATGCACATTCTTAACTGCTGCTCATTGTTTTTTTTTTGTCTCCTGTAATTGGAAAATAATAGTTATAGTGAACAGCTCTGCTATGCCAGTCTGTGTGCAGAGAGAACAACACCTCCATAATTTAAACTTGTTCTTGGCTGAGGAATGAAATGTCACTGAAGCTGTGATGTAGACCTTTTACAATGTGTTCAGGATTAATTGCAGAGTTATTTCCTTGCCTCATTTGTCAAACAGAAACCTGGAGGATTAATGTTTCCTGACCGTGCCTCTCTGTACGTGGTGGCCATAGAGGACAGGCAGTACAAAGACTTCAAAATACATTGTAAGCTCAGTTTGAAAGTGTGTGTATTACTGTGAAAAGACATATACCTGTATTGTATTGTGTGCTTCGTGTAGCTCTTGTGTGGCTGTAACCGGGATGATGTCTTTACATTGTAAGTGAACCGGGCTGTACAACACCGCCCATCCACACCTCCGCATTGTACTCACACAAGTGTAGGAGTACTCGAACACAGGCTTTCCAGCTCTGCAAATGATTCTGAACTTTTCCTCAGGCATAACACTGGGGGTGATCATTTATATTATAAGTCAACAAGCCTCTCCATCTCTGTATCTTCCCACTCTAAACCTGCCGGGAGGACTGTGGGCGATGTTTCGCTGCTGGACACAAAGCATTAGAGTCAGTGTTAAGTCAGTGCACAACCTAGATGACAACAGCCACGCAGCACAGCACAATAGCCAATAGGCCTCCTACTCAAACTCCCTCATACATCTGGGAAATTATACAACCACAGTGCACCATAAGAAAGTCATATCACATTGGCTCACTGCATTGCAAAGGTTTCCAATGATGTCTGGATGCCATTATTTGGTATTTGCAAATTTTACACATGGCCAGACTGAGATGAGTGGTTAGACAAGTGCACATTGACCACAAACATCTTTTTTCCCCGGGCCAAGATGACCTTTAAAAATGGCCTTCTGAAGCACTCCAGTATTCTAAGAGCATCCTGTGGTCATTAGTGCTACTCTGGGCAGCACACTGCCTTAGTTAAGTGGGCAGCAGGAAATGCAAATACAGTACATTACAATTCCCTGAGGGTTTGTGACTTGTTCATTATCACCAGCTCTCCTACAGTCATAAGTAGTTCTCTCCTTTTGGGTCATGATAGAGATGTTTGCTCACACGCTATCTTAAGGAGCTTATTGAATAATGTATGGAATGATTTAACCGAAGCTGCAAGGATATTCAAGGCAAGTGTGGCTCTGCGTTTAAGGAGGCTCATGTTTACAAATCATCCCCAAACACAATGTGACTTTCATCCGTCAAAATGAAAATAGTTCGAAACAGACACAAGGTCTAACTGTGGGATCGCATATCAGAGTATTCTGGGATGCATTTGGAGTAAGACTCCTGGCTAGTGTTGTTTTACAGCTGTAGTCCAACTTTTTACATCTCCTGTGGCGATTCCCAGCCCAGAAAACTGAATCAATATTTGGAAAGAAGAAAACATTGTCATGTGTTTGCAGTTCATGAAGATTAACTGAAAACATGCAGGCAAAATAACTCAATCATGTTTTGTTTTCATCAGGGTGGGAGAATGTTTATGGCTTCGACATGACCTGTATCCGTGATGTGGCCATGAAGGAGCCACTGGTGGACGTAGTGGACCCCAAACAGGTGGTGACCAACTCCTGCCTCATCAAGGTTAGTAAAACATTGACAGTGGTTTGGCAGGGATAAAGCAAGCTCGGGAGTCAGACAAGAAGGCGGTCGGAATCAGGTTGGAGTCAGGGAATAAACGCTGGTAGGTACTCATAGCAAAGTGACGAACTGGCAATGAGACAAAGGGAGCACACGGTATATATACACACTTGGAGGAGGGTTAACGAGACGCAGGTGAAGCACATTAGGGCGGGGAGAGGTAATCACACAGGCGGGAAAGGAGGGAAACAGGAAGTAAAGACACCAGACATGAAACAGGAGGAAGGGTTCAAAATAAAACCGGAAGTGACAAGACAAAATAAAAGCACTGCTGACTGGGAGCGGTAGTGACAGTCTGATGAGTAGTTCATCACAAAGCAGTTTTCCTTTTGCCATAGACGGCCTTCAAAAAGTGGATGAAGCCTCCATTGGTTTGTGGACTACCATTTTGAAGCACTGAGTTTGCCATTTTTGCGACCCACCACAAGAGGGTGAAGTGAGGTTATCAGTTACATTAGCTACCTAGATTGATTAGCAAGGTGCAAAAATGAACAATCAGTGTACTCCTTAGAGTGTATTTAGTACGACGGAATGCTGAGCAAGACATTTTTTAGTGTGACCAAAATGTTATAATTCACGTTCATGAACTGAAAACACAATGCAAAAAAGGTGAAAGTATGAAGATAAATATAAAGACCGCTTTATAAGGTATAGTTTATAAGGTAGCCACACCCCAGAACATACCCTACTTTATCGACAGTTTCACTCTTCATGGGATCATAATTTACTAATGGGCATTACGCTGTACTGAAGCAGAGTTAAAACTAGCGATTGAGACATAAACAACCGAATGCTTGGCCAGCGGAGGGGGATCAGTCGCCTCCTGCTGTCCAGAGTAGAGAATGCAGGTTTAAGGAGCTTAATGTTTTTTTATCCCCAGAGGGAGCTGCTGAGTGGTATCATTCTTCTCATTTAACTGTTGGCAAAAGAATGAATAGCCTGAGATTATTTCCCAAAATACTGAACCATTCCTTTATAATTGTTAGTTAGTTTCTGTCCTCAACTAGACCAGCAACTAATCATCTTGCAATCTTACAACAATCTAAAAATTCTGTAGAAACAAACCCAGAAAATCCTATAATGTTACAAGCAATGAATGAAAGAGACAAAAAAAAAAAAGAAAGATCTACCTGAAAAAGACATAGGGTTCCTATTAGTCTTCAGTGGGACTTGCCAAGATCCTAATAACCATCAAGAATGAGGTCAGTTCCCCCATGTGGAGGTAGAACACAATGATGGCGTCACCTAGGAGCTCTAACTGTGGTCAGCCTCCAGGTGTTATTCATGAATGGTGTTAGCAACCCCAAATCTGTAAATGTCTCCTGGTTCCAGGCGGTTTAACAAGGTATCTGATAACCCATGCCCCACTAGGCCACGTTCAGAGAAGAACATGCTGTTCCAGATCCTGGTTTGCTGTCAGGTGAACGGCACTGCGCCAAAATATCATGTTAGCTTTGATCACTGAGTAACAGAGGGGAGTGCAGCTCACCTGAAAACCCACAGTACCCTGCAGGGTAAACATGTAGGCAGAGGTGTGATAATCTTATTTCATGTACTGTCAGTGATATTAGGTATTCAGTGCTAGCTTGCTGGCTTTGGTGCCAGATGTCACATTTGCTGCGGAGGAATGAGCCTTATGTTTGCTGGCAATAGAACAATGCAATATTAATGTCAGATCCCCCCTGCTGTCTTTGGAAAATGATCACTCCCATAAACACATTTACCAGATATTTACTCTGGTCATGAAGTAAAAACTTCTCAAAGTCACATTTCAAAGTTTAAGACCACTATAATGCACTGCAATGTTTACACTCTTGCAATTACTCTGACAACAAAATACATTAACAACAAAAATAAGAGCTTGATCATGCAGGTTGTTAATGTAAATTAATTATTTTCTGCAGGATTATACATGGTTATGATCCTCACCGAGTGTTGCTACTAAGCAGTGGTTTAATAACATGAAGTCCCATGTGTACTACTCCACGGCTATGCAACTTTAATGAGGTCAGCCAGTAATCCATTTAAAGACAATAAAGCTTGTCAGCAGGGTATCATTGTTGCAAGGCTTCGTTTTTTGTTTTTTTTTACAGATCCCAAGACCAACAGCATTCTCATCAGCTTCATAGAGTTTTTATTAAACTCTCATGACTGATCTCATTGCTGGTTTTATGTAGCATCTCCCTGCAAAATGAAAGGCTATCTGATGTCAGAGAAAATAAAAAGTATGTGCTCGACAATCAGTAATGTGAAGAAACCAACTCTGAAGTCAAGGTGTGATCACACAGCAATTTTTGCCGGAACAGAGGTGAGACAGGGCAGGCTGTCCAATCAATGCCAGTGATAAGAAGGTCACGATGACAATGAGCACAATCAGGAGGACTAGACAGGCTGCTATTGACATGCATGGCACATCAGCCTGATCAGACTCATCCACACAGTCACAGGCACAGACAGGGCAACAGCCATACATCAAGGTCATACTACACCAGCCACAGCTTGTCATACAATATGTCTACCAATCAATCAATGTCACTGAGAGTTTATGTATATGTGTGTTTTACCAGCGTAGTAAAGGGTTTGAATTTCATGCCATGGTAATATACATGTTCAAATTAGCATTTTATTTGAGCACATTTTACAATTTCATTTCTCATAATCCATCCTGGTGGCTGGTTTATGTGTAACGTAACAGCGGTTTTGCCAATCCACGCATTACTGAGATGCATTTATTATATGAAAGGTGCTATACAAATTAAGTTTATTACCTGGATTTTTACCCTCTGACTAAGTGCTTTAAAGGCCCAGATGCAAAGCCTCTGCGTTTTGAAGGACGCTTAATTGTTTTTAAACAGCTAAACACACACCTGAAGCGTTAAGTGAGTCATATTGCATCAACATGTCTACTTTGACCTTGTTTCGATTTTGGAGCTTGAAATTAGGAACCAGTGACCAAAGCTGTTTTATTCTGCAGCCGCAGTACCTGTTGGGAGAGGGCTAATAGGAAAAAACAGGGATCTACTGACTGTTAACTGCTACCGTGGCAATACAGGCATTAGCTCAGTTAGCTTATTTAAACTTTTTAACAACAATAACTACCACTGTCATCAGCTATGCAGATCTTAACCGCTGTGATGTGATGACATGTCAGATACGTAAAGAAGATTCGAAAATGTAAACTAAACCCTTTGGTAGTTATGTTAGCATAACAGACCCGCTCAACATCTGCATTTGCAGGATTGTGGCAACACCACACAATTGTCTCAAACAATACAATCATACCCTTCTTTGTGGACACCGGGTTACAATAGTATACAGTCAGAAACTTGGGTCCATAAGAACGTCAAGAAAGATCCACATGATACCCTAAAAAAGAAGCTATCTCCAAAGGCATGTGTCATGAAGTCAACCAAGTCTGGCTTGTGGGTCGGTCAGGCCGCTCCAGGCTTGCTTGTAGGTCATCAACCTAAAGCTATTACCATTATAATGTTATTTTCCACCCAATGGGCCAGCCCCTATTTGTAACAACTCTTCAGTTTTAATACTGCTCACTGATCTTTTAGTCTGCAAAGTAATCAGCTGCTGGCAGTAGCCTCATAATTAACAGACATGCATTAGAGTGGTAAATTCTCAACTCTTGGCTAGACAGCAAACACACATACTTCCCTGAATGACAAAATATTCCTTTAAAAGGAGAATAAAATGACTTGTGCGGTTAGAGTTAAGTTTATGCGCTCCAGGTATTTGAGTCTGTGTCTTTATTCCCACAGGAGGTGGACATCTACACAGTGAAGACTGAGGACCTCTCCTTTACCTCAGCATTCTGCCTGCAGATCCAAAGGAATGACTACATCCATGCACTGGTCACCTACTTCAACATCGAGTTCACCAAGTGTCACAAGAAAACGGGTTTCTCCACCGGTAAGATGTCTCAAACACTGCCTCTTACTGACCATTCAGTGAACTGGGTGCATGTGTGGGTGTCTATGCGCATTAGCATTACAGCTACAGTATGGGTTATAATAACGGTAATGATAATCAAAAAAAAATTAACACAGCACCACCCAGAGGTCAGGTTCAGTAACTCTCAAGGCTACTGACAGCACAGTAGAGTGGATACTTTAATGAGCTCAGCAGATTCGTTTGGTTTCCAGGCGAGATACTTTACAGCGGCTCTGGGTGCTTTTGATTCCTCATTATTATGCTGTCTGCCCTTGATGACTTCAGTGAGTCGTGTAGAAATGAAATTTGCAATGTAAAAGAAGTGGGCGCTGCTGATTCTCAGCCAGGGAACAAGGGAAAGTTATGGCCTGAACTTGAAATCAAACATCCCTTACAACTCAGAACACATTGATTTCAGTTTGAATGTATGAAAGCATGGATCTCTAAACAACTGAGTAGTACGTTATGCTGTATATTTGTAACCATCAGACTGAGCTAAGCTAGTCGTTTTCTTACAAGGATGTTGAACTAATCTTTATTAAGAGTTACTTTAAGCCTTAATATGATATAAAATGGGACAATGGAGTGCATTTCTCCACATGTCAGCATGGATTCTCTTCTGGGCATCCGGCTTCCTCCCACAGTCCAAAGACATGCAGCTTAGGTTTAATTGGTGACTCTAAATTGCCCGTAGGAGTGAATGGTTGTCTGTCTCTATGTGTATTGGTTCCAGCTTCCTGCAACCTAAGTTCAGATAAGCAGTTAAGAATAATTAATGAATACATTATTTAAACATGTACGTCGTAAAAAGAGTCACACCCTGTAAAGTTTTCATATAAAGGGAAATTAACTATAGAGACCGCAGCTGTTACTGTACCAGCTTTAAACATTTATTACTGCTGTAAAGTTAGATATGTTAACATGGAGGTCTACAGGTTCTGACTCACTTTTGGAGCCAGCCTCTAGTGGCCATTCAAGGGACTGCAGTTTTTGGCACTTTCCGTGAGCTTCATTTTGTAGCAAGAACTTCAGAATGTACAGTGCTGAAAGGGAGCAAATATGAAATAATGAGGTTATATTTTTCTGGGTGTGTTTTGTACAACCGGGAGCTGTGTGTCACTTCATTGGGCAGACAGAAAACATCCACGAGCAATAGTTTCATGTGGAACTGATGCTCAGAGGGCCTGTTGTTGGACAGCTTCACCAGGAACTTGCAGTATTAATGTAGCTCAAGTCAAATGGGAGTAACAGGCTCAAAGCATCGAGACAGTGGCCCTCTACTAATACATGAAAGATCATTTCTTTCTCATGCGGTCTGTGTTGATAGTGAAGGCATCCATCACAATAATAAATGTCATTATCAATTTACATGAGAGCAGTTCAGCTCAGGCTGATTGACATGATTTAAACAGTGCTGGACTGGAATGAGCCGTGTCAAAACCTGTGTGTGACTGACCTCTAGTGGTGGTGGCAGACGTTGCACATTAGACTGATATGTAAAGCAGAACGTATCACTGTTAAGGTTGCTTTGAATAATAGATGTGTTGGCCTTCTATTCTGGTACTGGTGATCTTTTATTTATGAAATATGGTATCACCAGGACTTTTTATCTTTTCCATGAAGAAATATGTGAAAAAATGATGTCTCAACCTCAGCTGTCTCTCCCTTACCCACTTCCTTTCTATTGATTTTGTGTAAGTTTGTCTGTCAAGCAAGTTTTTCAATGTCAGACCTGTCTGCCAAAACTTTAAGATACAGATCTAAACTTACACGCAGAGAGCCAAAGTGTGGAATTGATTCCCCATATGACACACATATACACACGCACACACACACACACACACACTCTCTCTCTCTCTCTCAACTGAGGAAAAAAGACAGGCAGGGGCCAGAGATTGGGATTCATGCTGGTCAGTAGAAATGCCATCTCATCTACTGAATTAGCATACGAAACGCAGCTAGCTTGTCAGTGTCTTTACTGAGCCCTGCCCAAAAAACTGAGCTCCCGGCCTGTGCAGCAGCCATGCTGATTGGCAAACCCTTTCATCTGTGGACTCACAAAGAGCTTGTCTTTAAAGGCAGAGCTACCAAGCTGCCCGTGGACAGCTGGCACAAACTCGATTTAAGGGCTACTGACCTTTATAGTCTCTGCAGAGTGATCCGTGATGGTCTGGGCTCACTTATTTTGGGCTGTGGTGTCACATTTTACCTGCCTGTGTTTCCATGCACGCACACAAATATACACACACACACAGATGAGCGGACATTCGATGGCACAAAAGATTCAGAGTGATGAGAGGAGATTGACTCGAGCAGCGGTTGAGAGGTCAAGAACGCAGTCATGCATTTCCTGCCTTTACTTCAGCACTGTCATCTTGAATTCAAGTGGAGCGACCTTCTCTTTTTGCACCATTGCTTTACGAGTAGAAGGGCACAGACTCGGTTCCATGCCTCTGCTCTTCTCCTGTACACTTTGTGCTCATTCTCATCCTGACATTCACGTCAGGAGAAGAAGACTGTCTCTGTTAGCCCCATGATGGACTGACATCCTGTCCAGGGTGTCTCTCTGCCTTCTGCCCCGTGTTTGCTGGCAAAGACTAACGATTCCTGTTGATACCGAGGAGGTTCAACTGGGAGGATAAAATGCCTCATTGACAAGACATATTTATTGTTTACTTGCATCATTTTTGCTAAAATTACCATTGGTAATGTGAATATTATGACTGAATATGAATAAGTGAGTAAAGGCAAAAAATCAGTCAGTCCGGTAAGTTTTATAAAATTAAATCACTTTACTGTAAAGCAACCTTTAAAACCAGGAAAAGACAACACTTGTGCCATATCACGATATCCATAATCAATGCCCTAGTTACTGGATTTAGCAGACTTCATGAAATCTGGCTGGCCTCCTAAACTATTATTGGCTATCTACCCAGTCTGGGCTTATTAACTTGAGATTTGTAATGAAAGAATAATGTGATGAACCGTATATATTGCAACATATGGCGATCTATTAAATCCTTAAACTTAAAACATAGTTTTGAAAACAGTGTTAAGTCCCCTCTTTATAAATGATGAGGATAGCAACATAACAAGCAAAGAAATGCAGGAGTCAATGTGATGTGCAAAGTATTTTGGAGTTTATTTTACAGTGCTCCAACAAAAAATATGCATCAAAGCTTCACAAACTGGGTGGGAGGAATGGGACAAAGTGGTGATGCCAAATAAATGAAAGCAAGAAAACAAAACAAGGCCTGACTAACTTCTGATAACTACAAAACAAAATCAGGAAACAAAGGCCTAACTGGCTTCTCTACAAACATTTGAAATACATGTGTGGCACCAACCAATAAACCTAGTGTGTCCAACAGAAATTTCCCTACCTGTTGCAGAATGTAGGGTACCAAACATACCTAAAGTCCCAACCTTCCCACCACAAGTGTTACATATAGAAATGTCAAAGTTTTCCAACAAAAAACACACAAGTCTCACAGACAGAGCTTAACAAAGGACAAGATGGCAGCCTCGAGTGATCCTCACTGTGGGCCCTTTTAAACTGCCACACACCACCTCTGATTGGTCGGCTCAGCAGGTGGAAATCAGTTCCACAGGTGGATCCAATCAGGTCGTTTATACCTGGAAGAAACAGAAAGGAGGGGGAGGAGAGGCAGAACCACACACACACAACACAAGCACTCAGGCACATAACAACAGGAATGCAAGAAATAGTACACTGGAAGATACTTTAATTGTAATTTGAGAGGATGAGTGGTGAAAACAGCACTGTTGATTAAAGTAATTGTGAGGTGTATGGGTGTGTGCACATACTTCATGTCACTCCTGGAATAGTCAGTGCCACCCCATTGTCAACTTATCAACGAGTAAAAATATTATTAGCTTATAACTGATCTATAAACCATCAATATATTTGTAATAAGCCATTACTAAAGTCATTAGTTACAGCTTCTCAGCTTCTCAATATTGAAATGGCTGATGTAGATTTTAAAAGTGTGTGTGTGTTTCTGTGTGTGTGTGTGTCCCAGCCCCAGATGCTCAATACACCCACTGGAAGCAGACAGTGTTTTACCTGGAGGACTATCTGACGGTGCGGAGAGGAGAGGAGATCGTCGGCAGCATCGACATGAAGCCCAATGAGAAAAACATTGTGAGTGTTGTACCGTCTAAGTGTTCATATTGTTTAAATAGCATTTAGTATTATAACAGGAGTGGTGATGGAGTTTGCCTTTTAGTGTTGTATTAAATGTGAAGGTGTGTTTAGCTTTTTTGTGTGTGTATTTCAGGGAATATAGAATATAAACACAGTGGCTCACAGTCATATTTGAGCTCTAACATCCTAGATATCATCGCTAAGAAATGACTCATTTCCTGTGCTGCTGCCCACGACAGATTGTTTTCTCCTCAGTGTTGGATAGCGGTCAAGCAGGCAGCAGCACTGCAGTGACTCCCAGACAAACAACAACAGATTCTATTGTTGACCTTGTTCGTGTCCTCCCCCTCTGGGATGGAGACGCGGGGCTCGCTTCCTCCTGTTGTCTCACACAAACAGTCTGTGCTTACTTAACACCATGTTCTGATGTCAGGTCAAAATGGAAAATCTGACAGTCTGGCTCTTGCATTTGTTTCTCAGTTCCTGCTACGTATTTTTATGACTACCCTCTCTTCCTCTGACAAGCATTTTTCTTTCCTCCCTCTCTTGACCTGCAGCGCGACTTGGACTTTACGTTCGAGCTGGATTTCAAAGGGCAGCTGTGTGAAGCGGCCATATCCCACGACTACAAGATGCGCTAAGTCCAACCGGGGGACGTTGGTGCCCCACTGAGTACAACCCCCTGAGCACCAGAGGGAGACAGAGACACTCCCATGACCACAGACAGTCACACTGCCTGATGTAAGAGCGGTATAGAAAAACAAGGCCAAAGACCGAGCAGAGTTGGCCCCACTGATAATACTGTCCCTGCAGTGTTTGATGAAGGCAGGAAGTTACCCATGCTGACTGTTAAACAAACCTGAATGTAACACCAACTAAAAGAGGTCAAGAATATTGCCTAGTCCTGATGAATGTTATTGACTATTGATGTGTGTATATGTGAGATGGAGTGATGTACCTGTGTGTTTGCTGTGCTCGGTATTTGTTTTCCACAATAACCTGGACCTTATGTAGGGACAGTTTTAAATGACAGTAGAGCTCATCAGTTACTGTATCGTCCACATTCTGCTATAGGTAGACACGAAATTTAGTGTAATAATTATGTCATATTATGTACTTTATGGAATGATTATGAGAGAAACGCTTTGATTTATTAGTTGTGTCAATTTAAATGTTGGAAAACTAACAGCAATCATACGCCACAGCCAAGGACGAACCTGCGTAGGTGTGTATTGTGAAAGGTGACCCGTGTTTGCATAGTCAGTGTACTAGTAGCTTTCTGTGAGTGTGTAATAGAAGGTGTCACACTGATGCAGTGTGCTGTGTTGTCAGTGTGAGCAGTGATGTTGACATGCCAATTACATACCTTCCCCTTCCTAAATGCCTTGACCAAGTGCCGAAGTGTTCCTAGTTTGTTTTTTTTCCGCACTGCAGCATTTAGCTTTCTTTCTATAGTTTCATATATAGATGTATGACACTCTCCTGTTATCGGTTTTTATTACTATTAGATGTTACTCAAGGCTCAAGCCATGAAGCATCTTTAGTCAACATCTGGATGCACAGAAACCCTGAGAGACAAGTGAGAGAAAAAATATGGTGTTTAGGCTTTCCCTAAACAAAAAAATCTGTGAAACAGGTGGAAAAGGTTTCCCCTGATGATTACATTGATTCCTGTTCCCACAGATGTAAAAA
>CAFUXE010000609.1:279643-296988 GCA_903364295.1 Serranus cabrilla
AAACCCACCTGTTTCACAGAGCAAAGGAAACAAACAAAAAACCCTAAAGAACTCAGGTGAAAACAATGTTTGTTGTTGTAATACTCATTTCAGCCACAAGAGGCTGAAGTGCACCACTCCACATTTTCTAAATACAACTAAAAACTTTAATGTTTTCTTCCATGTGAGTTTAAGTTTATCCAAACAGGATAAACACTAGGTGTGCTAACAAGTTATGTAACATTAGTGTCACATCTATCTTTTGGCTAGAAATGTATCATCATCAGTGCTAAACTACTGTTAGCATGAGGACATTCACACAGGAGATTGTGGTGCAGTTTAGCCTCTTGTGGCCAAGATGAGTATTGTGACACTTTTTAACACAATTATCCTGGATAAAACCTCTTCTTAAGTCCCAAACACAAAGGTGAAAAATATTTAGAATTAGAAAGTTGAACACCAGATTTTCATCTTTTCTAACTTGCCCTCAGGGCTTCTGTACCTGTAGTACCCATTCAATATCTTTACCGAAAGCTAAATGGATTGAGTTTTTTTGAGTGTTGTCACACAAAGTGGTACCTGAGTTTACAAAGTGTATCTCAGTCTAAGACACACTGCATTGCATTACAGGAGCAGTGTAGGAAACTATCTTCACTTGTGCTCTTACTAAGGTCACAGCCTGGGTGCTCACTGAGGGGTTTGCTACCCTCAAGACAGTGATCTGGGCAAAGATTACCTCAAATTAACCTTCCTAGTATAAGCCTCAAATTACTTCTACTATCAGCTCGGGAAAACAATATAAAAGTCTGAAATCATTTGGTAAAACCTTATCTTTCCCAGATTGTATTAAAGTGTGTTCTATGATATGGTTGTGTCCAGAGATAGCCAGGAACCAGCCTCTGTTCCTATGTGGCATGTATTGTGCAGAGGACATGATTAATCTTTTCAGGGCTGGAGCCAAAATGTACAGCTGGACACTTGAGTGAAGGAGTAAACTACATTAATAAAGCATGCAATTAATGCTATAGTAACAATCAACAAATATAGTGCAGCATCAAAGTGAGCACACAGTTTCTTTGATCCTGCATATTTTACAGGGCGCTGGCTGGTATAATAAGCAATATAATGCTATGTTATGCTTATAATGTATAAAATGATAAGTAATCTTATTTATTAACGATGCTGGTATTGAAAGAGCAACACTGGAATCGGTCCAGTTTTTCTGAAAGTCGGCTGCTCAAGTGAAACCCAAAACTACTTTTCCATATAGTTTATAAGTTATACAAGTTGTAATAATTGGCATGTTAATTCCACAGAATACTGAATATCTTGTTTCACATGTTGTCATGTCAACTTTAAAACTGAATAAACAGCAATGTCCAAACTGGTCCACCGGGTGATGCTGTATAACTTATTTTAATGTCACTGTATTGAAGAAGAACTCCATTACAAATCATATTAACATTGACAATTAATCTATATGTATTTACATGTTTCTATATACATTAAAGTGATGTGCAAGACACTAGCAGTAGTGGAGCACTATTAGTGAAAGTGCCATATAAAACAGTAATCTCTTTACTGAAACCTTTAACATACAGATTATATACCTTACTTAACCTGTTATAGTGACACCGTTATTATCAAATACTTTGTAACCAAGGGGAAATTAAGATGATATATAAATATGTTATACATTTTTTGCACTAAACTTTGGTCTTTTGGGTATAATAATGCTCTGAGTTATTTCCTGGCTATTAAATGAGAACAAAACTGAGCCAACCTAACAACCTTCAGTAGTGGTACAACAACAACACACGGTTACAAATCAATAAGAATGTACAGAGGACAAAACAACACAAACGCCTGTAAAATAAATCACAATCTAACATTACCCATCTTCACAGATGAAAAAGGTTTTACATATTTGTTTCGCAGAAGGGGAAAGAATTAAGCAACTTAGAAAGATAGCAAAACCACGAGAAAAACACACACAAAAACAAATTAGGAAGAGAACAATGCAATGTCCTGCCATGGTACACAATGCTGCATCTAAGCCCAGCCTGGTTAAATAAACAACTCAACACAAACTGAACACAAAAGCTTCACTAAGGTGCTAGTTGCTTGATAATGTATTACATTTTACTGTTGATTGTCTTATTGTGTTCATGCCATGTGTGAGTACAAAATACGAAGAAGCAAGAAAATTCAAATAACACTGGATGAATAATATTAAAACATAGAATAAAAAGCCCACGTGACAGATACATATTTGAGAGCATGTACATTGTACATTTATAAAATGATAAAGTCTTAGTTTGACTCAGAAAGGAGTTTGTCTCACATTTGTTCAGTTGTTGTTATAGCTATTATTCTTACTCTCAATCTTATTTTACTTCCTATCCAAAAAGCATTTTTTCCACAGCATTTTTTTTGTTTATTTTCAAACTCCAAAAATGCTTGGGTAAACATAGAGTGGACTGTTTGTAATAGTGCAATATCATCTGTGAGCACACAGTTGATTCTGGTGTTGGTTTAAGCCAGAGTGCCACAAAGTGGAAGACTGTGCTCACATTCAGAATAATGTGTCCTCAGTGGCACATGTGGTCATGCTGTCACATTGTGTGTTTAAATAAAGGGTAGTGCTACTGTGTACGTGTTCACTGTTTAGCTGTTAGCAGCAGGATCTCTTCTTCTCTGAGGGGCCGCCCACCAGCTGGACCGTCTTCTCCTTCTCTCTGTCCTCTTGTTCTTTCAGGATTCTGAGAGACGTAATGAGACATAAACAACTCGTACTGCAACTAAATCCAACCTGCACATGCTTCCAATCTGCTCCGTCAGTGTCGGGTCTGTCTGAACCCTGCAGGGTGTTTATTTCACACTGGGGAATGAGCTGCTTATTTGTCATGTTGATGTGTATTAAAGCTGTTTTGCTGTGTTCTCACAGCATGGAGCAACCCCGAGAGTAAAACCATAATAACACGAGATTAAATTAAGTATTTTGCAGCACAGGTTTACTTTACACCTCTAATTGATTCAGAGAAAATAATTGGCATTTTCACACTGACGAGACAGAACATGGTTTTAGCAGTGACTAGGACATTAGATTGTACACTTTACATTAATGTGGTGGAGGAAGTAATCAGATTCTTTGCTCAGATAACAGTATTAATACCACACTATTAAAAGTAAAAATACTCAGTAAAAAAGATCCCTCTCAACTGTTATGCTTTAATATGCAATATCATTAAATTATAGTTATTATTCATGTGTTAATGTAAAAGCAGGAGTTTACTGTTGTACATAGTACATGGCTGAGGTGCTGCTCATTTTTTAACTATTAAGAAAGAAATGATAGATCATTATGATAGATTTTCTTCGATTAATCGACTGATCATTTGGTTGTAAAAATTAAAAAAATTGTGAAAAGTGCTGTTACATTCACCCAAGATAACACTTATAAAATATTTAATTTAATTTCAATAATTTTAAAAAGCAGAAAAATCTTCACAGGAGGAATAATTATTATAAGTTGGTGACTAATTTCTCTTTTGTAGGCTCTTCATATGTTTTGTCAGCAGTATTGATTTGTAAAGTAAATAAAGCTGTCAATATAATTGTAGTTAAATAAAATGTTCAATATTTCTGTCTGATATGTAGTAGAGTAGAAGTAGAAAGTGGTATGAAACGTAAGGCTTAAGTTAAGTACCTGAAATTTGGATTAAAGTAACCAGTTACATTCCATCACTACAACAATGTAAACAACGCCAGATCATAACCAAACAGGGGCCTGTTCCATAAAGTGAGTTTACCGAATGAGCCAGGCTTATAGTGAGCATGACTTATATTCAGTTGATTCAGTTCCAGAAAGCAAATTCAACATAGTTTAAGATCAGTTACGCTGGCAGCTTATGCTGAAAATGCTGAATTTGCTTTATGGAACTGAAATAAGCCTGTCTTATATCTTTATGAAACAGGCCCCAGGAGAGACTGCTTTCAGTTGTGTTCTCCAGAACCAGCTGACAGAAAAAAGTCCTTTGTGCTGCCAACATGGAACGAATGAAACATTTAGCTCTCTATGATATGATATACCTTACTTCAGCACATAAATAATCCCAATTGAAAGCTTCTGAAACAGACATTTACTACACCTTTAAATCTAACTTTGTTTTCCTTTGGCATGAAGTGACACACAATGGTCATTTATTCTGCTCACCTGGCTAAATGGATCATGGACTCCACCACGTTGTGTCCGGAGAACGCGCTGCACTCATAGAAAGTCATTTGGCAGTCCTGAAAAAGACGCGTGCATGTTTTCACTTATTGCACATTGATCGGGGCAAAAGTCAATTCTGTACCTATAGTTACAAAAGAACAAAGGAAAAACATTCCTTGTGTAACAGTTTTAGCTCACATGGTCCTTTCCAGTCACCATAGAAACGACATTACACCAGAGAATAGAGTGATAAAAAACTAAGAAAAGAAAGATGATAAAAACAACCTCAGAAACATACAGAAATAGCTTCCACATTAAACTGTCCCTATTATATAATCATGTTTCTTTCATTACATGGACAAAATGGACAAACAGACCTTGGCTAGTCTCTCGCCCACTTCTCTCTGAACTTGTCTCTCAATCTCCTTGTCCGTTTTGTTTCCCAAGAGCATGATGGGGATGTCTTCGCCTGCGCCCTCCTGTGAGAAATACAGACTCGCTGTCAACACAGAAACTGATCTTAAAAGAGTCCTTTGTAGTTAAAAGACTAGGACACCAGCTTCCCTGTTGCTATAGGCTCTCCAGTGAAACCAGCCAGTGCTGTATAGAAGCACCAATGTAAACAAATCCAGCAACTGACCTTTATTTGTCCTATATCTTCTACAGCTTATACTCTGAAGTATACATATTGCAAACACAAAGCAAAACCCAAGCATTTGTTCTGCTGTGGTATTTCTGAAGACTGTGTGCAGCACAGGGTGACTGTTACTGTCATACCTTTACACTTGTCAGCCACTGTCTGACGGCTGTGAAGCTCTGCTCGGCTGTGATGTCATACATCACTACCACGCCGTCAGCCTTGCGAAAGAATTGCTTGGTGATGCTTCGATACCTGCAGGAGGAGAGGGGGACGCAGATGAAGAGGAAAAGGAGAGGAAGTGTTTTACCTCAAAAATCCCTGAAAAACCTCCTTTTGGCTTCATCTGCAATTGTGCAACTTGCAAAAATATGAGAATAATTACTTAAATTGAGGACTTGCTGTGGTGCATTTAGTTCAAAACCTGCATTTCTACTTTTACATGGAGAGTATTTGACTCAGTTGAAATTCTAAGAATGTAAGTACACTCTTTTAAAGCAAAGTAGTTACTGAAGTGCACAGCTGGCAGAAGGAGTGTTGCAGTATGTTGTCGACTCTTTTTGAGGAGCGTTAATGTGCTTGTGTCGCAGCCTCACCTCTCCTGTCCTGCTGTATCCCACATCTGCAGTGCCACCTGGCTGCTGTCCACAGCTATTGTCTTTACACTGTAATCTATACCTGCACGGACAGACAAGAAAACGTCAGCACATTCTGTTTAATTACTTTTTACTGTATACTGTTCCAACAACAACAAAAACAAATGACTCTTTCAATATATATCGATATGCAAATCAATAGACCTGAATGCATTTGATTGTGTCATCATTTAAAGGTCATGGCCAGGTATGATATGAGGGCTTTCCAGGTCTTGCTGAATTGTAAAAGATGGCAAGGAAATATCTTATTCTCTCCAGTTACACACTTACCATACATACAATCATACATACAATCAGCATTCATGACTTTGCCATTATAAGGCAGTAGGAGATAAAGCCCTGCTGTGAATGTCTCAGACATGATAAGAATGATAAGCAGACACTCTGGTTCAATCAGAGTTTTCATAATCTCAAACATAATGTTGGAGTGTTGGAGTAGTGGAGACGGTATCATATTGATCAGGTATGTATATTCTTCATGCCTTTGTCATAGGTCATCTGGAATTTTTTTGTCAAATTCCTTTTCCCACTTGGACTTTTGAGTTCTGGCCTGATAATAGAGTACTGTAGAAATATCAGACAGCTATGTGTCATTTATTGTATTTAAATCTTTTAAGTGTTTCTGTATGTAATCCTTGACTTGTAGATAGTGGAGAAAAGTTGTTATTCTTCAGTCAATATTTCCTCTGATACTCTGTACACTTTAAGCCTATGATACAATGGACGCCTATTCCACTCCACAGATAGAAAACTCCATCCAGGCTTGAGGGGGCAAAGGTGGGGCACTTGGCAATGGATAGAAGGTAACACTATTAAAATATGATGATGTTTATATTGTAAAAATAATGCTCAGATCAATGGAAGAAACAAAAAAAACAAACAAAAAAAACTGGACTTTTTTTGTGAAAGATAAACAGGAGGTCTATTGATAAATTTACACAAAACACAATTCTAAATACTTCACTGAAGCACCTTGAGAGAGGCCTTGTAGCACTTTCCTTTTATTGCACATTATAATGAAACCGTACAACAGGATGAACAAATAAATCTCAAAACCAAATATTTCACTACCAGGAGAGACTGTATGGCCTCAAATTATTAGATTCTAGACGGGCGACTCTATATTTGAAGTCAGCTGCTTAGCTGTTCGCCTGACACCCTGTATAGGACAGTATGTCATGGGGGATCACAGCATACAAGCATTTTAAAGTGTTCTGCACAATGAGTAGCCACAGCATGAGTCTATATGCAGTCTTGCAGCCTGTCTTGTTATTTCCTGTCTAATGGGGAGAAAATGTTGTTTTCTCCAGTGCTACATTCAAGTGCTTTGTAAGCAAACACATGCAGAGCCTGTGGTCAACAACAGGGCTGGGTGTTTTCTTGTCTTTGCTCACAGGACCAAACAAGGGTGTGTGTGCACCATACTGTACATACCCACAGTTGCAGAAGTGCCAGGGTGGAAGCATTCGTCACAAAATCGCCGAAGGATGGAAGTCTTTCCTACGCTAGAATTCCCGACCAGGACGATCTTGAAGAGGCGGTCGGGCGGTGAGGGGCCACCTTCCTCCTGAAGAAACAGGAAGTATGGTAGAGAGATTAAAGAAGGGCTATAGGATGTAGCTTTAAACAATTAGTTAAGTGACTGAATTGTTTTATCCCACAGCCATTTCAGCATAAAACCATGCATTCTATTATATCAGGGTTTCAATCTAGAGCCCCAGTTGTATTGTTGTGATACTAGATTTTCTCATGTGTGTCCTGTGGGGCAAATTTATGCCATTTTCCTGATATCCACGAGGGGTTTTGCTGCTGTGTTAAGGAACACTGCAGTGTTTGATGCAATTTATCCAAATGTTGTTGCTAATACTTGATATATCCCAGGCAGTGAAAAAAAAGCTCCCTAGTATTTAGTATACAGAAAATAATTAAATTTGTGTGTGTTTTATTCATAAATGCAGCAGTGGTATTATGTAAACAAATGTGTAGTATTTTTATATCGTTTTTGTCCTCTAAGGTGACAAGTGGGAGTTTTTCTTCACTGCACAAAAGTAATAGTATTAAATAAAGTAGTGTTTAGTATGCAGAAAATAATTCAAATTCTGTGTTTTCCCATTAAAAACTGTTGCAATATGTAAACAAACTGACATTTAAAGGGTAATGATTCTGAACATGAATGGATATTTGTTAGTGAATGACAAGGACTAAAGATAATTAAAATATTTAGTCTATGTAGTTTACTCAGTGAAGTGGACATAATATTAAATCTTTATATTATTATGGCAGATTCTACAGACATCAAATCAATGTTTGAAAGGTTGTATTAGGGAAGGTTATGGGATCTAATTTAAATCACTGTGTACTCTTTGTGTGAGGGAGGCTTCAGCAGGATCACAAAAGGTCAGTCTGCATGCTTTATATACTGTTTACCACTCGATGTCCACATGCTTACATTTATACTCGTCTCCTTGCCAACAGGCTGACCCCTCGGAGATGTGGGGGTTTCCCTTTTCTCCACGTCTCCCTTCGACCTTTGCTGCTGGGCTGAAGACGCACACGGGTAAATATCGCTCATCACCAAGTCTATATTCTCCTCACTGTCTGAGGCTTCCTCTCCTTCACTACACTCCTGCAGAGGGGCCTGGGCCTGACAGTCATTCTGGAGTAAGTGTGGGAGGTGGTCCTCCTCGATGGAGATGATCCTCTGGAGGTGCCCTCTTGTTCCCGCCATGCTAGAGGACTGTAATGAGCCGTTAGCTAAGCTGTGCCTTACAGCGCTGGTGGTTAGCTCCTCCTCATCCTCACTGCAGACAGAAAGACAGAAAACTGGCTTGTGTTCCCTTTGACACAATCTTGACAAAGACTTAATTATGATGTATCACTTGGTGATGGTTTACCTTTTGAAGATATTCGTGTTTTTGTGTTTTATGACATGGATTGAAGGCCTCTGCTTCAAACTTGGTGTTCTCTTAGAATTCTTTGGATTCTGCAAAAAAAAAAAGATTTAATTCATATTTAAGCATGAGATCCAGGGTTTAATCGAAATCTTGGGGTGGCTATTCTGCACTCTGGTTATCTTTTCTATATATTTCAAACATTTTTAAAGAGAAGACATACTAACTGTAAACCCAGTATATTTAAAATAATACATTGTATTTATGTGGCTATAATAAATGGATACCTGATAGAATATGTCCTTTTCATCCCGTAAATGTTTGTTCATTTCCCTGGACACAACAAAGAAATAAAAGTATTAAAGAGAGAACATGAATTCATTTCATGAAACTTTTACATAATTCCTAATTATAATTAATTTAAATGTCTAGTTTGCTTTGCTGTTCTGTTGTGTGAGCCATGACGGCTCTAGAACTTCCTGCTTTCCTCCAGTGATATAGGAGGAAGTCTTTGCTGTAATGTTTCTGTTGTTGGCTAACAATAGGAGCAGCTCCCAGGCAGTCATTCTAGGTAATTAACATTTTTTGGCCGAAGACAAGTATTCCATCTAAAAAATCTAAATATGTTTTGAAGTCTTTCTTTGCATTGTATTGTATTACTCACTAGAAAGAGGTGGTTAACTAAATGAAACACATCTCTAAATTAGCTTTAGTAGAGTAATTGCTGTTTTGTAATTTGTGACAAATGTACACTAAAACAACGAGCAACATCAATTAATTTTATTTTCAAGCAGTTAAACAAATACTAAACTATACAAATGAATTCATGAGTACTGACACAGCTGACCAAAACAGGCTAAAAAAGTGCTCATTTATTTCAAATTCATTGAAGCCTAAGGATTTCAAATCACAAGATGGATATTCATGTCACGTTTGTACAGAGTTTTGTTTTCCATACCTCAAAAGGTCGAGCTGTTTGAGGAGGCTCGCTCGCTCTCGCTGCAGTCCCTCAGTCAGCCTGTATATCTCACTGTGAAGAACAAGTGAAACAAAGCATCTTTTATTGCAAATACTGACTAAACAGACACAGTATGTGCTCTGGTTACACTTTATTAAAATCTTGTGAGGAATATGACTCAGAGCAAAGCATGTTTTACTGCCTGTGCATGTATTTGAATCAAAAACATGTGATTGCATCCTGACCAACGAGAGCAAGAAATAAGAAACCTAAAAGACGAATACACAGCAGGAGTTATAAAGAACAGCTACAACTCACATCTCCTTCTCCTCGTGGAGCCGTGTGGACTGCTCCTGCAGCACATTCAGCTGTTCCTGTGCCAAATTCAGCTCTTTGCTGGTTTGGTCCAGCTCCCGTGCTAACTCGTCATTCGTGTGCTTCAGCTTCACGTTCTCCACTTTGGTCACATGTTGTTCACTTTGAAGCTCCTGGCACTGGTTCTCCAACTGGAGGCAGACAGGTGGTCAAAAAAAATGAATGACACTTTGAAAGTTGTGTCACAGTGCTCCACACAAGGATCGTCCCATTTATTGAGGTAGAACTAACCTTTTTATTAAATATTACTGAATATTGTATTCCTCAAGTCCTTCTGTGATCAAAGTAACATAAATATAATATAATATAAATATGATCCGTAACACCGTGTTGGAAGATAAGTTGAAACACAGCTGTGAAAAAAAGAAAAGTCGTTGTTGGCGTGACCATAATTAATTTCAGCTCGCTAATTAGCCTTAAAAGCCTAAATACAAGTCTGTAAACAGAGGTGTGATAGAACCTATTACCATCTAACAGTACCCATAAACACCAGCTGTTGTTGCTGCTGCAGAAGAAGCTCCACAGTGTGTGAAAGAGGAGGTTAATGCTGCTATGCCTGAACACTTCCATTTATGACTGAACACTTTCATTCTCATGAATGTTATGTTCTAAATACATTGTAGGGTTTATATTGTTGGATGCTCGAACATGTGAGAAAATGTATGTGTACCACGTTGGGCACAGAGTTCTATTACTGTGTTATATGATGATAGTTTAATAGGCGTGTTTATGATACGAAATTATTTTATTAGCGTATTTACAGCATTCTGTTATCTGTCAGCTTGTTTAACGTGTCTCTTGGTTGCTACCCTGTGATCTGAATTTCCCTATGGGACAGCTGAAGAAAACTGAAAGTGTGTGTGTGTGTTTCTCATAGACAGTGAATACTGCAGTGCACTTTCTGAGGAATCCTTTAACTTTCTCTGACTCACCCTTCTCTGTTTCTGAAAGAGATGTTCCAGCTCTTTCTCCTTCCCGGACAGCTGCAGCTCCAGGTCTTGACTGCGAGACAGAAAGCGCCCGTAGTCCTTCAGTGCAGGGGTAAAAGATGGAGACAGGAGTGTCAGCGTCATGAGAAGGAAGAAGTTGTACAGTATTTCATAGATTTAGCAACAAAGAGAAAAAACATGGCTGACATCACTTTTAGAGTTGTACCTGCAGCACTATCCTGTCTTTTTCATTTTTTATTTGCTGCTCCATTTCCTCGTAAAGGCGCTGGATCTCATCATCATGTGTTGCTGCTTTCCTGTGTGGATAAAATTATACACGGATGGCTCACAGAACGGTAATGAAACAACTGTATAGTCCAACACACTTTAACTCATACAGTATAGGACCGTTGATAACATTCCCTAAGGAAGATGTTCCCCCTGACCTTTTGAGAGCGCTCTCCATCTCCCTCTTCTCCTGGTTGGCCTCTTTGATCTGGGATGTCACTCTGGCCAGAAAGTCCTCAAAATTGGATAAAAGGTGAGGTTCATCCCGGCGCAGCTGGGCCCACAAACTGCGCACCTCAGCAGGACTGAGGGGACGGAGAAGAGGAGTGCAACACTGAAGTCAATTATATGCGGTCTTTGTCATGACGTGTAATGAAAAATTCACTATTGTTTGTGGACTAATAGAGAAATGTTTCAAGGACGAGCGCTGAAATTGTAGCACAGCAACACATAAATATACATAGAGGCAGCAGCTCAGGTACAAGATCAGTGTGCTTTAAAAGAACAGAATGTTCCTTGCCTTGAAAAATCTACTTTGATCATAACTGCTCGTTGAATGCTTTTGTGTGTTCCCACATCTGCAGCTAATGACAAGACAGGAAAACTGAAACACTGAATATAAACCATGATTTAAGTATTGAGATTTGCGTTCAAATCAGTTGTGAGACAATCAAAAGTGTGTGTGATGACAGAAACGGATTACTTCTGTAATCATTTTTCCACAAGCAACAAAGTAATGTGCCTGAAAGCTTTGATAAGGAGAGGGAAAGTCAAACAAATCCCTGGAAGACTTTTCTACAGTTACAAATTCTTTGGCAAACATCAATATCAGTTAGTGCGGCACAAACTGATCTGACCTAAAATGTCAACTTGTGCTAACCAGGTAGGCGGAAGCCAATAGGATGTGTAAATCTGGCATCCACCTCCACCACTGTTTACTTTTATTGAGTTGGAGTTGTTTGTTAAAGGTGAGTCTATTCATGCATCTCATAAGATCCTGTCATTATCTTTCAGTCTAACAAAGCAATGTCTAAACAGACGTCTACTAGAGAAACTAACAACCATTCAATAATGTGTGAAATATCAATGAAAGTTAACATTAACAGTTATTGATTCAGGTAACTTTGTTAAGTGGGGCTGTTGTCTGGAAGTAAAGATTCTTCACAAATCCTAATGTTTCAACAGGTTTAGATATCAAGCAGTCACACTCTGATACAAAGACGCAGAGCACAGATTGTTCAGAGAGAGAACACAGGAACAGCTTTGCCTACGAGTGGAAACTTCCAGCTCCTGTTTAGTTTGCACAGCTGATTATAGTCTCAGGCTTAGTCACTTAAAATAAAGTGGAGACTTAAAGCAGACGTTTACAAAGTGTGCAAAGATATGACGCGCACGCAATTCAGTACTCACTCTTCAAAGACACTGTTGGCTCCGAGGCTCTCCATAAGCATGCAAAAGTGTTTCTCCTCTTCATCCTCATCTCTTCTTGCCAGGCTCTCCTCCCACTGAGTCTGGTACAGGACCTCTGCCGGGCTTTTACAGGCGTTCTTCTCCGCCATGCCGTCCTCTACGGAAATCTTCTGACCGAATAAAAACTCACCTAGAAAAATCAAGAGCTGTGAAACATCAGACTACACCTACTGATGATAGTAGCATTGTTTTGAAAAGAGTAAAAACGTACTAAATCCGGAGGAGAACTCGTCAAGGGTAAGGAATCCATTGCCGTCGGAATCAAGGGTATCAAATACGTTTTCCAACTCCTCCGCGCTGAGAGGGAGCTCGCCGTTCAGCCTCTATTTAAAAAGACACAAAACACAGCTGCTATTGGCAAGAACAACGCCTCTAGGGCATTGACAATACTGTAGCTATAACAACTGCTACTTGAGACTTTAAAGGACCGTTATTAGTGCAGTGGCTATCACGTGCAGCGGAACAGTCAGTGGTTCTTTCCTTCCCACTCATTTTAAACTGTCAAAATTAGATTAAATTAGCGCTAATAACACAGGATGTGACTCATTTTCCAAAAAGCCTCTTTCTTATTCTTTTTCCAACCACAAACTGTGTAATGGATATACATCACCTTCAGCAACAAAGTGCTTCACCTTCACACATAAAACATATTAACACCTGGAATCTTCCCAGTACACCTAGTGTTTAATGATTGATCTCTGGGCAGCTCGGCTGCTATGGAGGATAGATAATATACGTTTCAAGGACTATTGGCAGTCTCATTTGAGCCAACGTCTGTTTCTGCGTTTCGAGGATGAAAGCTGCCAAAATAAAAAATAAATAACTACATTAATTAATGAATCCCATCAAAAATAATTTAAAAATATATTATAAAAAATAATGATATTAAAAATAAATAAAGGCATTAACTAATTGATCAAATATTACCCACGATACTTTGTTAAAATGTGCATATAAACAACACAACCTCTGTGTCTGTGTATGCCGCTAACTGTCGGTCAGAGCTTCCACACAAAAAAGTAAAAAGTACCGTCTAACTGAAAAATAAATGAGTTTAGCAAGCAAAGATAAAAAAAAAAAAAATTAAAATAAATCAATAAACAAGCAAATAAATAAATAAAGGGGGATATTAAATAGGAGAGTAAATACATAGGAGAATTACCAAAAAGGCAGATAAATAAAGAAACTAATTAAAACAGGAATCTATATCACATTTTTATCAATTAATTGCCCTTAATTAATTTATTAATATTATTTTTGGTAAATCCAATGAAATATTTGCTCATGGAGTCATTCATTTATTTATTTACGTTTTATTTTGGCACCTTCTGACCACCACACTAGAACAGATTTTGGCTTAAGTGACACTGTCACAAGGCCTTTGAGATAATATTTTAGTAGACTGAGATAATATTTGAGAGGGGAGGAGAGACAGCTCCTCCTTAAACAAAGGGTTAATCCAAAAGGGACATGCCAGTGAGAACCTTCCGACCATGATAATAACTGCTGGATCATTTGCAAGAAAAGCCAACACAGCCACACCTCTCTGTCAGCAGCTTGTGTTTTATGCCGTGTTTACACTGCTGCAAATGTTGACTGAGGCGACACATACAATCCAGGGGAGGGACGGGGAACGGGTAGCATCTGCGTAAGATGATCAGCTGTTCTTGTAAAGTGTGTTATCTGGACAGAACATATCCCTAATGTCAGCAAACAGTAGAACTATAAAACTAGTGTGCTGGCAGTCAGTGTGAAATGTATTTTATTAAGCTGTGAAATCCAGTGAAAATATTGTTACTGAAAATATTGTGTCAAAAGTGTACATAAATGTTGGCAGTACCCCTCATTTAGCTTGTTAGATCAACTGTAACCTTTGACAGAAGGTTGGAAAGTTTAAAACAAACATAAGTTACAGCAACAAGCACCAGCCTTTTCGTACAGATTTTACTCTTCAGAACATATAAATAGCAGTGAGAAGAATTGGACCGCTGTCCGACTCGCCATCTAATTTCAAAGCCATTATTATAAACATCAGATCAAAGCTTCCCCTCTATGTATTTATGCACCTCAGAGCGAGAGGCTACAAGTGCTTCATCAAAGGATTAGCCACAGTTGAGGATGAATAACCGAGGGGTAAGTGAATCTGCACAATAATGTGATTGGAGGAGTTGCATGACAAAGCTTCCGCATGGCTCTCTGTGTCTCAGTCTCTTTTATGCCGCTTTGAATAAGGTGCACATGTCCTATCTGTGTCCTGTTCAGCATCAATAATGAGTGCACTGTGTCCCTGCATTCAACACTGATTCAAGGATGAATAAGGAGATGCTTTCTCTATTAATGACAAAAATGTGAACACAGTGGATGCAAAAAAAATGGTCCGAACAGTGCTTAGGTGTCTCCAAAAGTAATTAAAGTGTTAGAAATGAATTACTTTCATGCAACAAAGGTCTTTACACTACTTTTAAATAGCCTGGTCATGGTGTTTTGTATCAGCAATCTCACCTGCATGTCGCGTCGGTTGATGAAGCCCTTGCTCTCGATGTCACACATCTGGAAGAACTCATGGGTTTTCTCCACAATAGTGTTCTGTCCCACGTCTCCGTTCTCACATTTTCCCGCCTCGTTGCTGCTTCCTTCAGTTCGAGCCACCGTGGTGCTTGTGGTGGTATCGGTGGTGGCACAAGGAGCGGTAAAAGCTGCCATGGTATTTGTGAGTGTTGATAAACGAGCGTTTCCCGCGTCCTTCACATGAGCCGAGTAGAGAGGTGTGGAGAAAAAAGATCCTGGAGAAGTGGAGCTTCGGGCTGCTCTACATCAGAGGCTCTCACCAATGTCACAGATTGTCATCTCTTAGCAACCGCCTCTTTAATTAGTCGATGAAACCTAGGAGAGAGACAGGAGGAGAGCGTTCACTTTAAACAAGTACAGCTTCTTCAGCGTCTGATGAAAACTGTTAAAAATATATAAATGCAAGTGTTATTATACAGAAAAACAAGTCTGTTAAAGTAGAGCCATAATAAATCTGAAGGACTTCAAAAGTGGATATATCACCATTATCTTCAGCATATAAATATCTCAATAACACATGCTTTACAGGAACAGGCTTAAAGGATTTGATCAGTATATTTGTGTCTAAGAAGGGGACCTTGATTGAGTTTTTGATAAGTTATGTTTACAGTACATTCATATAGGAAAACAGCCAGTGAGTGTGCTTTTGTAAACCTGTATGTTCATAAATATTCTTCCACTCTATTTTTGTCATGTCTCACAGACACTTTCACACATTCAGTCTGATTTACATTTAGTTGTGTGCTGTCAAACATGGCCAGTGCATGCTGTACACCTAAAACAACTGCTGCTGCTCTGCTTTACTTCAGGCACCATGCATTCCTGAGACTAATGTTATCTGACAAGTAAAGCCAAAACTGAAAAGAAAGTTGTGGTATGACGAGGGAGGAGGGTCATATCTGCTTGGAAATATTGACTGACATAACTTACTCACTAGTGCATTTCATGGAGACTACAGGTCTTTGTGCACTGGTTTGGAAGAATGACTTCCAGATACTGTTGAATGTGCACCATGAGACAGCTCAGTCGATTCATGAAAAAGAGATTCAGACAGTGTGTGCGTGTTAACCCACACAAATATAGACATGAGGGACTGTTTTTTTTTTCAAACAGACAGGAAAGAAATAGTGGGCAGTTAGAGGGACAGAGAAGAATTGAAGGTCACACACCTTCATTTAAACATTTTAACTGTCCATGTCTCCCATTTGTATAAAGATGTACTGGGCCTAAATAATAAACCATGTATTTATGTTTATGAAATATTTAAGAGGTACGTGAAATGAGTATCAACATTGTGTTCGTCTCAATATCTTTGCAAAGTGGCAAGTTTTGTAATAACTATTAGCTATTTCTAAAAATGTCACACTTCGAAGGTTGAGCCAAAACATTGTGCAACATATTGCAAGCATGACAAACCTCACGAGGAAAGTCACCAACCCACAGTGAGCCACACACACAGCTTAAGCATGAGAGAGGAAATAAGAAAGGGAACTAAGGTGAATTTGTGTTTGGAAAGAGTGATGTAGTGTTTTTGTACTCGGGCAAATGACAATGCATGATATTGTCTAATCTCTACAGACTGTTCTGTTAGCCAGAAGTCAAAGAAAGGTTTAAGGCTCCTTTGTTCAACTCGGAAAGTCTGTTGAGACAGGTGGCCATTGACCTTGGACTGGAGTAGAAGGATATCAGACAAGACAAATACTCTACACAGATACTCATGATGCAAGGCAAAGACATTTGACCACATCTGGAACACGCTTTAACACTAAATTGTCTTTGTCTAACTTCACTCAATTGCAATTAATTCTAATTTTATGCAAATAAAAAGTATTTGCAGTGGTTTTCATTTCCAAAAGATCCAACTTTTAAAAGCTGACGTTACAGCACTGCTTTGCATACAGTTACCTTATCTGTTTTAGGGTTTGACATGAAACAGCTGTTAGAGGTACAGCATGCGAAGCACAATAATAAACTGAAACCAAAACTCTGTCTACAGTAACACATATAAACTTAAAAAATCATAAGCATGTATGGAACAGTGCACCTAGTCTTAAATGGTCAGGTCATCACATACTACAGGACACCTGTGAATGAGATTCAGTGTGTTGAACAGTTAAGTGTTTCTCTGATCTGCACAAGTTACACAGTGCACATGAGCTACAGTTTAAGCAGACACCTACTGTTGTGGTCAGGACTACCTAGAAGCTCATTTAGTGTGTGGCCTATAGTCGTGACCACAACATGTTCCTGCAAAAGAGACCTTGCACCAACCTAGAAACTCACTCTAGCTTTAGCCACTTGTGTCTTGATGGCAAATGAAATTAGATTATGAAAGAAACAATTCAAATGTTTTTGCAGCAAATTGGGTATTTATCTTT
>CAFUXE010000609.1:297015-339273 GCA_903364295.1 Serranus cabrilla
TTTTTTTTTTTTTCAAAATACCTTTTAACGAGAATAAAAGAAGAACCTGCTGTGGCACCTGTCTCTTGAACATACTACTAGTGGAAACAGCCAGCCTTGTTCATACTGTTGAACCATTTTTAATTACAATTTTGACGACCCCTTACCTCAGTGAGAGCTTCTGTATTTACACTGAAGATGCTTCACCTATAAAAAGTAACTTAAAGTCGCCAAATTTAAATTTAGTTCACTTCCTGGAGAGAGGTCGCGACCATTTCCACTTAACAACATTTACAACATTTACAACATTACTAACAACAATCATTAGTGAGTCAGTCAGCTTAAAGAACTGCAATTGGTTATGTCATATAAAATAAGCCAACAAACGCTTGCTATACATGAATATAGTGGCTGGAGAACAAGGGAGGCGTGTGAAAGCAACACAATAGCCAGATAGGGCAACAGGTTTCAGTTGAACAAAACACGTGTAACAAGATAAATATTCACTTCCTTCACTGTCGCCACTCGTTTTTATTGTGAAACTTCCTGTGACAGATAAAGCTTTCTTGACACTGTATGCTAGCACTGTGTAGCTAAATAAACCTTTCAGATAAGTTATTTAGCTTAAAAAGGACGTCCCTTCTCTGTCACGTTAGGCTAACCGCAACAGCAAAGAGCAGCTTGACAGGTAAATTAAAAGTTTTTAGTAGTTAGCGGACTGTTAGAGGACAAAAGTTAATGTTACGTACCGGTGAATGGAAAGTGAAATTCAGGCTGGAGGAATTCATTGACTTGGTTGTCAGTGTCTTCGAAAGTTATCCGCTTTTAGTTGACCTCACTGTTTGTGAGTGCAGGAATCTGACGGAGCACTGACGGAGCAAACCTGCAGGGAGGGGCTTCACCAAAGTCATCGTTGGTAACCACAGCAACACTAACAAGGAAGTAAGAGGCTTCATCGCTGTTTCTTCCTTTCCTTCTCTGTTGTGTGAAGAGCACACTTTACACATGTAGTCTACATGCCAGAAAGAGAAAACAACGACACGTTTGCAGAAAATTGGACCTAATATTATGCTCATCTCAGAACTCAAAATGAAATTGCGGAGCTCACTGTGAGAGAGCAGTGTGCCTGAGAGATTAAATTTGACTTTCTTCAATATTTCATCAATTAAAAATACAGTGCATACACTCACCGGCCACTTTATTAGCTACACTTGTTCACCTGCCTAGTAACGCAAATATATAATCAGCCAATCACATGGCAGCAACTCAGTGCATTTAGGCATGTACATGGCGAAGATGACCTGCTGAGCATCAGAATGAGGAAGAAAGGTGATTTAAGTGACTTGGCATGGTTGTTGGTCTGAGTATTTCACAAACTCTTAGTTTTAATGCTGAACATCTTCCCTGTTACTTATCTTAGGGGGATAGCAATATCTTAGGTAAATAAGCAACAAAGCCCAGCTGAAGTATTGTTAGGTTGTTCCAGTACAACACAGATGTCATGTGGCTAAAGCTCTTGTTGATCTTGGTGGTCAATGAGGAACAGGTTTTGCTTGAAATGAAATAATTTAAGTATCCACATTATATCTGAGTTCAGATAAGCGGTTGAAGATAGTGAATGAATGAATATTGTGCCTCTGTACAATAGGCCTACTACTCTGGTATTATAATTACAGAAACCAGCTGAGCAGGACAAACAGAAAAACAGGAAAACATTTATTATAAGCCCTGTGGCTAAAAAAAAACTAAAACTGTATGCCACAAAATGACATTGTTAATGCACTATGACGGCTGCTTCGAGGACTGGTGGAAATATTTAGATTATTGACTTCAGCTATAGCCATTGTTAGTTTACCTAGTGTATACAATATAAACTAACAACTGACCTTTTTTTTTTTACAGCAGACATTTTGACATGGCATAGCAGGAAAACCACCAGATGGACCAATTACATTAACAATGTCTCAGCAAGCCATATCAGTGAGCTTATCATGTACCGTCTATGGTAGAGTCCCAGTTCCTGCGAATGACACACACAGACACACAGACACACACTGACATTACATTAATTAGATACACTTGTGCTTTTTCTGCCATGAAATGTCAAAACACATGACAATGCGCTACAGTTGGAAAACTGGTGTAAAAAATAAAACTAATGGCTGAATTTCATTTGGCTGCTTTAGCTTCAGGTTCCTGTTTTTGTGCATGCTGGCTCATTGTCACATTGCCATGACTTACTGGGACACTTAATAAACAGTTAATTGTATTAATGTTATGAGTAACACCTGCTGGTTGTTCTACTACTGAAGTTCAAATTCCAAAAAGGTATATTATGCAGGATGAATGGTGCTATTTGTTTTCTTTATGTATTGTTATATTATATTACATGATGTATACATGATGATATTGTATTTGTGTTTATGTGCAAACAGTATTTAATGTTGTAGCTGGATGTGAAGTATTCAACATAACATCCGGGCAGTATATTATTATTATCCAGTTGTAATACCAATAATCCCCAGATGAGGGCAGTCAAGGACCTGTTTTGGATTAATTGAAACTGAATGAATGGCATTTCAACACCAGTTTTTTCCCACTATAAACCAGGAAACTCATGTTTAATCAGCTGCTTTTAAAGAAGTTAATATTATACTTATTGACCTTTCAACGTACTGCAGCAGGTTTTATTCTGCCCATCTGGACAGATATAGTCTATTAAATGGCACAGATGAGTTTGGACGCAGTCTAATAAGAAGTGGGTCTAATCTACAGGGAGAGCAGTCTTATAATGTACCATAAAATGTGTCTGCTCCATTGCACGGCAGCCAAGCAGGTGTAAAAACTCTACCAGCCCACTTCTGCTGCAGTTTCCCACTTCACAGCCTGAAACGCCATGGATGTTCCACATGTGTGGCGGCGATGAGGACCCTTGAGCTTTGACTGTCTCCCCGTCAAGTTGTTTTTGAAAGGCTGATTTGCAGCAAACAGATGCATGCGAGGCAATGCTCCAGTTGAGATTTCGGAGCCAGATGTGTTTACACTTTGAGACATTGAGTAATGGTCTTTGGAATGAATTACCCTCATTTCTTGCTTGAGTGAAAGCAGACAACAGCAAGACAATTGTTGTGATATTCTTTATTTGATCTCACTGGTTTTAAATCCTATAGTGGGGGATGTTTCTTTCCGCACAATATTTCTTACAATCTGCTTTAAAGGACTGTATTCATTGTCTCCTTAAGTTTTCTTAACAGGGATATTTTCTTCTATCATGAGTGAAGCTCACATGAGGATAAGAAACAGCCACATGAGCAAAGATCCACTACCACTGGACCTCTGGGAGCCATTTCAGCCAGCAGAGAGGAGAACTAGAGCAGAGTGGCGAGGAAGAGAGTAGAGGGAGCGAGGGTGTGCAGCCAGTGTCACCACACTGCTCTGGTTTAAGGCCTTGGAAGGACTGACATCACACTTGGAGAGTTTCATTCTGCTCTGCATTTCAGAGTATGGGAGGGTGTGTGGTTGGGGGCTTGGAGTCATCTGTGGCACTGCTTTAGAGGCCTTTCAGTGCCTCTGGGATCACGCTATGTGGCTATGATCAGAGATATGCCAGTGCCTGGGGATGTGGACAGATCTTCCATTCAGAGCCATGGCCTTTGCTGTATCATTGTGTATCTTTGTGGCTTCGGGGTTTGGGTTTTTGGTTTGTCTATACGTGCTCTTTTGTGCTTTCAGTCTGGGATTGTGTGCCAGGGAAAACTGAAGAACTCATTCACATTTTTGTGCCGCAGCAGAAAGGCTGTAAAAGTTTATGAAGAGTGCTTGACTTTTTGTCATTGCACCTCTGCAGTCTGGATAAACAATTGAAAACTTACATGTAGGTCAGACCTACTTCGACGGGTTGCTGTCACCAACAAGGTCTCCAAATTTAGGCCATTTGTGACAGATATGATACAGTGTGTTTGCTCTTATTTTCCCAACTGGCACCCAGCCTTCATTTACTTCAGTGCCCCCTTTCTTAAGGTTCACTGGCAATTGTTCTCTTGCAGCCTCAAGATGACTTTCACCTATATGTTTTCACAAATATCTTTCATTGCATAAAACCTCATATTTGCACAATGCATCCTAAAAGAAGAACGATATCAAAACTAACCTCAATGAACCTTTTGTAATAACCCTTCATCTCTAATTGCACTGAATGGGAGAAACCTCTGGTGTTTCACTTTTCGCTAGAACCTCTAGGTGGCACTCTAAAGTAGGTAAAGGTTGTAAAAGTGTCCAGCTCAGCACCTGTGGACTTCATTTGCAGCCAAAGCACTCACACTAATGAGCTCTGGATATGGAGATAGAGTGTGTCATGGCTAATTTATTTCTGCTAAGTGGTAGACGTGATTTTATGAATGGGTGATCTAAGTTCCTCCATTCTATTATCAGCACATTCCTGCAAGAGAAGTAAAAGACTCATGGGCATGGTATCTTGTATGAAGAGAAATTATTTTTACATAGGAATGCAACTTTTTTCCTATATTTTGTTACTGGGAGAGAAAATATGAAGTCTGTCTTTTAGCTGACGTTGTCTGGGAGCTATGGTTAATTTGCTGTTGCAGCAAAATACCGCAAGCGGCATTACTTCTGTCACAAACAACCCCATCCTTCATGTTCTTCTTTTCTAAGCTGCTATTTCTAAGTATTTTTACATTACAGTGATGAAAGATCTGACCAATCTGACTTATTTTCCAAGGATGTGGTGATGTTTGGCATGCACTCATATGGCAACCTGGCCCCTGTGTCTGCTGCCAAGTTGGAAGTCGTGATGGTGCGCATGCAAAACAAGCATACTGCTGCGTTCGCTTCTTATCACACAAAGTCTTATTGTGCAAGACAAGCTATTACACGCTTCATTTACAGGATGGCTGCTGATACACTGAGGGCCAGAATATTTTGCATAAAGTGTGACATAATGGAAAGCTGCCATTGTTGCGTCACTGATCCATCCCAGTTGGCCTCTGTGGATTCTATTATGATGAACATATTACCTCCAATTGATTAGAGCAGCTGTAATGGTCACCACTGTTGAATATCTGCACTCAACCTTACTGTAAATTTGCATCAGGGATTTCCATTCTCTTTTGAAACTGGAATCATGCCATTAGACATGATTGCATGTAAGTACCACTTGCTGTAGTCCCCTCCCCCAGGGACTATGGAGCATGTGTTTCCCATTGTTTCAAGGGTTTCTATGTGTTCACACTGACCACACTGACTTCCCTATTATCTCACTGCGCTTACCTCGACAGAATCTTTTATTGTCTTTGCAGTTTGTCTTCAAATAGAATCACCTGAAGGAGCTACACCAGTGCGGCAAAGGTGTAAATAAGTACCTGTATAGTACAGCTAGAGTGGTATGCTTATTGGACCCCATAAAAAAGATTTAAAGGAATTAAAAAAAAGAGAAATACACTTCAGAGACTAATATCTGTGCAGCATAAAGACTGGAAAAGAGGGAAACAGCTAGTTACTTCAGTGCTTGTTCTGATTAAACAAACAAGTCCTCCAACCCATATGACCACAACAATGGTTTCCAGCCTGTTCTCACTCCCCAAACACAAGGCACTGTATGAGATGCACCAGGCTCTCCCTTAACTCCTATCTCCATCTGCAGCATTGTAAGACACCGGTTAGAGTAAATGATGGAGTATAAAGCGTTTGACTGTCCATTCTGGTGGGTGGGAGGGGTGATGGGTGGCTCAAACAAACGGCAGACTTTAACCCGTGTGAAAGTAGTTGTTTTTAATCCCAAACCTGTTTTTTAACTGATTTTAATGCCTAAAATCAACTGTTTCCTGTGAACATGGAAGTTTGCTTTGAAAAGCCACTATGCCTATAACTAGCATAAATTGATACGTGTCTCTGATTGTTTTAAACGTGTGGCTAATGGTTGCGGTAAGGTTAGCTTTAGACAACAAAACTACTTGGTTAGGTTTAGTAAAGAATCATGGTTTCGGATTTAAAAAGTGCATTTTTACACCACTTTTCTTCTGTATGTAAGTACTCTGTAAATGTGCACAGCATAGACCCTGTCTAAATGACCTATGGGAACAGCATCTAAACAAACAAGATGCACAGAAACAACCCAGTCCCAGTCTTTATACTGAGCTAAGCTAACCACCTGCAAGCACAAGCTTCATATTAGTGTTCACATATGAAAGTATCACTGATCTTTCCATTTGACTCGGGGTAAAAATGAATCAAAAATATTTCTTCAATTCATATGTTCAAACTATTCCTTTCACCTCATAATCCTTGCACTTTCTATCCTTCACTGATGGTGTCCTTTCACCGACAAAGCTGATTCTGGCCTGATGAACTGTAATCCGAAGGAGCAAATTGACTCTTAGACCTACAATAAAGTACTTTTTATTTCATAAAAGAACACTTGAGCCGAGCAGAATCATTTCCCAAGTTACTTACCAAATGTGGTGTTTGAAAAATGTGTCCCAGTTGCTTTATTTGCAGCCACTTCCATAACCTGTGCGAGTGAAAACATTATCTTTTTATCTTTTATTTGGCTCCGGCTTTTCACAAGTCCCTTTTTACAACCCACAGGAGTCAAATTCTGTACTCAGTGGAAGAAAAAAGGCCAATTTTCTGGCCTACACAGCTTCAAGATAAATGCTGCTTGCAGAAATGAGTTGCGGGTGTTATTTCAATCATGCCATGGCCCTGTTTGAGGATAAATTGTGTGAAATTGTTATGCCAAACTAAGATTCTTCTTCTGCTGTCTAACCACAAAAGAGGCCAGAATATAACTACATCTCCATTCTTCATGTCATATAAAGATCTTAGTTCATACTCTACCTCGTAATACACCCTTTCTTCGGGAATGATGGATTTGAATTTCACACTTTCCATGGAGGAAGAGCTGGATTTGCTATTTCTGATAGTTATGCTTTTGCTGACCTCGTATTGCTTTTATATTTTACACAGCAGTTTTTCATTTTTTGCAGGAAAAGCTACAAAAAGGAAAAAAGAAAGGGGGGGGGGGGGACAGTTTGTACACTCTCAACAACCTGGTCTCACCTCATGAAATCAATTATCCAGTCTTCACTGACTCATCTGAGACAATCACTTGCATCCAGTATGTTTCCATCCATTTCCTCCTCATCTCTGGTCCTCTGCCCAGTCGTGTGTGGAAAGGTGATGGTTTTGGGCCAGAGTGTAAGATGACATCAGAGGTTTTCCTTTGCAAAACGGAAATCTGACAGGTCCACACACATTTATCTGTTCTGGTGACCGATAAAATACAACAGGCAGTAGGTGGATAAGTGAAATGAAACATGCTCTGGCAGAACTGGCTGGCAAAGAACCACATTTTATAACTTAATCTGAATAAAACGTTGTGATAAAGCAATTAAACATGTTTTTACGAGTACAGTGACACTTAAATGTATGCGTATCCGGTAATAAAACTGAACTCTAAGTCTTACACCATTTTAACACCCACTTACTTCTTATCGACCTTTGACCTCTGAGAATAACAGGCCTCCTGAGTTTCTCTTAAACATTTCAAACCAGCTTATATCAATGTTATACAGAGCTATATGCTAGGTGGTAAATATGTAAAAATACATTTCCAACTCCATCATATTCTTTACAGGCTTTACCATGAATACATGATTGATTTATGAAGCTGGTAGCCAGCCAGGTGAAATAACCCACTTTAACTTCAGACAGTCTCTAATGCCTGAGTCTTATTCCTCTGTTTTCCCTAATAAACACAATGGGTTTGTCATATCTCTCGCTTCAATATAACATAAATGGTCGGAGGGTCTGTCATGAACAAATAGGATTTCATGGAGTCTTGAGGATGAGCAGATAAAAACTAACATTGCTGAAAAATAAAGTATTTGTCAAAGAAAAACACTTAAAGAGGTGAATAAGATGAATTGAAGTACATGTCAATATAGCATGCAGAGCATACCTCAGACTGCACTGCACATCTTGAAATGGTTCTGAAGTTCCCCTATAGTCAGCAGTGTGTCAGATGTGTGCATGTGTGTGTGTAGCAGCACTGCACGTTATTTGGTCCACAGACCCAGGATGTGACAGCCCTGTCTTTAGAATAGGGTGTTTGTGAGTGTAGTGTTAAAAATGTGTCATTTTTCTGTGTTTGAGAAAGAAAAATGAAAGGCTGCTCAGAAGTTCTGTGTGCGTCTCAGTGTTTTCTAGTATGAATTGTTTGGCAACTTTCAGCGCAAATAAATAGTTTATAAGCTGCTGGAGAACTGGGAGTGAAAGCACAAACTGAGCCGGCAGGCATCACCTCACTGTTGCTTCAAGAGCTTAAACCCATTTGCAGGAATTAGTGATGACAAACAACTTCAATTATTTTACAAGACGCAACACAAGAAAAATCATTCAGGACGTGTTGCAATGATAACAACTATTTGATGCTGACAATTTAATGGCATTGAAGATGCTATAATCATAGTAATAGTAGCTGATAATAGTCATACTCTTTATATCAACAATGAATCACATGTCTTCTTTTATATGACATAGATCTTTTAATGAACTTTCTGGGAGCGCAGATTTCTGCCAGGGTCAATGGTGCATTTACATAACCCTCGGTCCCATTTCGAGACCTGTGAAGTTCTTCTGACTTTGGTGTCTTCATAATATGAAAAGACGTGGACGTGAGTTGTATTTTATTGCTCAAAGTGTCTAAAATACAAACTGTTTGTAGTTTTTTCAAGTCAACAAAGAACAAAAGAAACAGAAACATTATGGATTTTTTATTTTGGGGTGAACTGTCCCTTTAAAGGATGATAATATGTGAATGTTGTGTTTTCAGTTGGCACTACTGCCCCCAAGTGGCCAACAAAAAATCCATTATTATAGGTTAACCTCACTGTAAAATGAAGCTAAATGATAGAATGTTACATTAAAGTTACCTTTTTGAGTGTCTGTGTGTCATTTTTTGTGAATTAAAAAGAATTGCATTTGTATTTTGGATTCAAATTCAGCTGAAAAACAAGGATATCACTGCAAAGCTTATTATCTTCTATAAGAAAAGGTTTTCCTGTCTGGTTTGTGCATAGAACATTATCATAGATAAATGATGGGAATATTAATCTTGCTTCCCTCTGCAACAGTAAATACAAGATAAATACATCTTGTAGTCAAATCCAGCTTTGGTTTCCAAACACTAAAACAAGTTTGTACACCTATTCCAAGTATTTTATATATGTAGATAAAGTTGAATTAATGCAGTAGTAAATTTGGACAAACACATATAATGAAGTGTATGTTTTCCTACTTTTAGAAGCCGCATCACAGTTACTAAAACTACCTACCTTGAACAGAATATTAAAAAAAAATTTAATGTCATATCATATTATGAGTTTCTGGAAGTCAATTTCATTAAATTGTGGGTTGGATTTTTTATATAAAAGCTGTGGAGAAACATCACTTCTACTTTCACTGAGATGTGCCATAATTTAACTGGTTTTTAAAGCTCTTTCAATAAGTTTAATATCACCCTGAAGCTCCACAGAGTACGAGTGTGGTGAGAACTGTATCCTCCTCCAGGGATCAGGGGGCTCCAGCTAAGAGCTACAGCTTCTTTTCCACAGCCAGGCTCCTACTGATACTTTCCACCCTGGCCCTCCGTCAGCGCTCCTGCCAAAATACAATCTCCTACACATAGTGAGAGTCTGTAAACTGGAGAGTGCGACACACATAGTTCAGCAGCCTCTGAGACTTTCAGCTGTCTGCAGGGGGGGTAAAACAGCTCTGACTTCTAGAGGTGAGGGAGAGGTTTAAAGGGTGAGTTATTAGGTGCAAAGGTTGTGTGTTATGCTCACACCTGAGCTGAGGACTCATACTATATGTTATATTTTAACACTGAGTCATAAGGAATGTATCTGCAGACACTGTCGGATAAGACGTGCAAAGACGGAGACAGAGAGGGAGACGCTGGACCTCCCAGTGATAATCACTGTGATGAATGGGCACTGCCTTCTCACTGGGTGGCACATCTTGTAAATGTCTGCTCTGACCAGAAGGCAAATACCACAGAAGAACCAGCCACGTGTTTTGCCAGGCCCTCTGAAGGCCGTGGCATCAGTCAGACCCAGAGAAGAAAGGTTCTACCGCCCAATGTACAGCAGGTTGTTATTTTAACCATCCTGAGGGAGGGTTAAATACTTGGATTTCTCAGTGCAGGATGACTTTCATTGGTGTGTCAGACATGAATTAACACAAGAATCACACTAGAATTTAGTAAATGTTGACTTAAAGCTGATGAAATGGTCTATTCCAAATTTTTGTTCATGGATAAGACTCTAACTAGAGCTGAATTTCGCTGACGTTATCCATGAATGTCCAATTTCTGCACTAGATTTGATAGATTTCCCAACTCATATATCTATCATACATTGCAGCAAGCCATTCAATGAAGTCAGTCTATTTTCCAGAAAGCTTTTTTACACCTAAAACATTCATGCACGTAATGATTGACGATAGTGTCCTTTAGTTCAACAGAGAAGCTTAAAGATAATTTAAAACAATTGGATATATTAACTTTTGGCTTAGGATGATGACCATAAATGTCAACCACTGAGCCATAACTCAGAGATGTTTTCTGGATGAGCTTAGCAGTAGTGGTATGTACTGTATTTTATAGATGAGAGAGCATTGCTATTAATCTTGGTTAATGTTTCTTCTTTTCTTGTCTTTATCGGAAGCTCTGAAGAGGTCTTGTTCTTGTCCTGTTGAATCTTTAGTGAACCACTCTCCTGCCAACTCCACAAAATGTAACCAGGGGGCTTTTAGGGGCAGCAGATGGTGGCACATTTTACTCATCAGATTTAAGTGGGTCACTGATTTTGCTTAGATTGGGATCAGAGGATGGATTTGTTTCAGAATCTTTACTATAAAGTTATAGACATCAAATGTTTAACTTTAAAAATATCTTATAATCAGTTATATTGCAAACTGAAATTGCATTGCTTTTAATTCACAGCTAAAGTAATTTCTTACTTTGACAAACTGCCGCCACACACCTCCAGCCCTTGTCCCAAGAGGCAACATCTGGACCTGAAAAGTGAAGCCAATGTGAAAGTGTCTTCAACCTGGATACTGTTTAATGGTTAGCAGGGGGGCGACTCCATTGGTTGTAAAAAGAGGTCAGATTGTATAGAATCTGATGAACTGATTTGTTACCTTGGCTCTTCCTCATGAGTTTATGGTCTCAATCACCAGTTTCAAGTCATTGTCAATAAACGCATGATGTCCATTTTGTAAATTACTGTCACATTTTGGGAAAAAGACAATAAGAGACAATAAAGTCTCTGTATGTTTTAAGTTTAGCAAAGTTTGTAAGATTTTGGGCACTCACACAAAAAAATGTCTTGTTCCGCATTCAGGTGAACTAAAAGAAACCCCAAGGATTCAGCTGTTAATTTGTGCACCCTGCTAACAAAGCTAGCTAGCTAGCAGTAGCCCTAGCTGATACCTTAACTCCCCCTGTTCTTCCAAATATGTTTTCTTCTGGTTCCCAAAAAAAGGGGAAATGCCAAACTTTAGGCAGGGGATGTCACACATAATGCAATTACTACATTTGGAATCCTTTACAGAACTCTTACTGAAAAAAGTAACCATGCTATAGTTTTACCTTACTGCTAAACCCATGACCATCTCCATCAATGTCTTTAGGAGCAGTGTAAATTTATAATATACACCCCTGACAGCTGGCTAGCTAGCTACGTTGACATAATGTCAGGGATCCTTTTTGGAGGTGTTGAAAAGTTGCTGTTGGCTTCAGAGGCTGGTGGTTGGCAGAACACAATATTCTGAGAATAAAAATGTCTACATTCATGCCATGAAAGAGACTTATCCAAGCACTGCTGCACTGAGGGATTTAGTACTCCACGAGTGCTTTGTTTACTTCAGTTAAAGCAATTTTCAAAACATAACACTTATATGGTTTGACCTTTCTGCCCCAGGAGGTCTGGACTGTCTCAGAGTATTATATTCAAAGCCAGAAGGGATATATGTTGAACGATATGGATCTCGGTCAACATTATAAAGTAAATTCAGAGTCCAACTAAAGCTGAATGTTTGATGTGCTTTACGCCTGTCAAAGTGTGAAGTTAAATGGGATCTGTCACAACTCTCTATCTCAAACCCAAGCCACTTAGCTGCAATTCCAGTCTGCTCTGAAATAAATCTAACTATAGTGCCTCTCTCTAGCCCACATCCTGGAGCTGTTGCAGATGTTCCTATGAATAGGCCGCGTGTGAAGTATCCTGGTACTTGTTATGGATTATTTGAATAGATTACCATGTAGACATCATAGAACAGATCACAGAACTGAAAGTTTTACAAGAGCTTGCTTCTTAGAGATTGCTCATGGGAAAGTCAGTTGGAAATGTTGTGTGAGTCATAATTCTCAAATATGTTCTACAGGGAAATGCTAGACAAAGACATGTTCTGTGCACAATTACTCAGCCAAAACAATAACAACACACCCATAACCATGATGTAATATCAAAAGCAATGCACCCACTTTCCAATTAATGAGCCTTTCAGAGTTTCTCATTCAGGAATTAGATTTGTTGTTTTTCCTCCATTAGAAAGTGTAATGTGAGCCTGCAGGCATTACCGATTTGTATATTATTGATATTATATCCTCTACAAGTTTGTGTTGCTAAACTATATGGGCTTTTGATTTAATATAATTTCTGCTGACACCCTGATTCAATTTGTAAAATAATCAACTTATATTCTGGACTCAAAATAATGGTTGTCCAGCTGTAGCCATTACTAATAACTCAATCTAACTTTAATATACCCATGTGGCATAATGATGTAGCTGGCAAATGTGTCCAGAAAATACTACATTACATGAATTTGGCTTATGTATACCTGTATATGAGAAAGTTATGAAATGTGCTACATTCCTGTGCTCGTACTTTCATTCTGGCCCAGCAGATTAAATTACATATTCTAAACACACTGTACATCTGACCTTGAAATAAAACAATTGAAATGAAAGTAATAAATGTCTGCAGGGGGAGATATATATCCAGCTATACAGAGCGCATACACATAACACCCCTCCAAGTAATCACCTCAAATGAAGTCATTTTTTAAACCCATGATAGATGACATGTTCTTGACTTCACTTTCTGCTCCTTAAGTTTTCTTAATGGCAGAGTTGTGCTGGCCCCTCTCAGCATATTAATCATTGCTGAGTGTTGCTTGTACAGGGACCATTTTGGAGCAGGTTTTAAACAAGCTCTACTCCTGGCAGAGGATGTGCAAATGCTGAGAGGAAATAAACTGCAAGGAATGATAATCTGATGGTAGAGTCTGCTTTGGCTTCAATCCGCAGGGATCTGGCACTGCTGAAGAAACATCTACAAACAAAACAAAATAAATAAAATGTGAGCATCCACCATTATTTCTTCTGAGCAAATCCAGATTTACAGATGTCTGTAGTTGAACACGATTGTTGTACACTTCCATTAGTCCATTCTGCTCTGGACTATTTCATTAGATTGCATAATGTGATTGTTATTGACTAACTTACCTCTATCTGTTTTTTCACTTCAACAGAGAGCATGAGGTCCCATAAACACCTACAGACAATGGAAATAAAAAGATAGAGTCTCTGGATTTTGAGATACATTTCCTGTTTCCTGAAACCTTTTTCATGCACATTTTCAACAATGCAGCACTCATTATCATCAATCATCCTTCCATTGAGGTCCAACTTAAGAAAGCATCCAAGCAATACTCATAGATTATTATTAACATTTAAAAAGAATCTCCTCTAAGGATGAGATTAATCCACTTTTTCCAAGTGTTTTTTTCATTTAAAGCCAATTTGTTTGTCTGTTTGGAATGATACCTCCAAAAACATAACAAATAGGAAAACATGTTAAATTGACTATTGCTACATCTTGTGCATGATTTAACTGCCTTTTATATTTATAAAAAGAGTTGTACAGCTGACTATAAGGCTAAATTCCCTTAAAAATTGATTTTTGTTCCCTGTTTAAATGAATACAGTATAAGCTGCCTCAGTGACTTTTGAAAGCTGATATAAATTTAGTATAGTGATTGTAGAGAAAGAAGGGGCAAGTCTGCATTAAGTTTACTGTATGAAAATGATTTGAGGGCCTCACTCACTTGCCAATTAAAAATCTATCTTTTAACCTTTAAACAGGTTCCTCCATCAGTCACTTTATGACCACTACATCTTTAGTTTAAGATTACCTCATTCTCCTCACCTCAATCATACACTGAACACACTGATTCAATAAATAAAACTAAGAGGAAAACAAATGCTCTTTTGTGGCTGAACGGGGGAGAGCACAGCAGGTCATTCTGGTTTAGTTCCATCTTGCCATATGTTTCCAGTTTTTATTGTTTTGGGTTTTGAAAAGCAAAAACCGCTGTCAGAAAAAAGATAAGAGCCATCAAGCTGAGCAAGCAACCATGAATCAAACCTCCTCTTTTCCAGCGTATGATGAAGTATTGTATGAATCTGCACACCACATGGACGATAAATTCTCGGACTGTACCTGGATGAAAAGGCTTGGCCGTATTCTGCATGCAATCCCTGTTTCTCTGTGGAAGAAGAGGGGTCAGCTAGATGGGGAGGCAGAATAAGATTTGTTGCACTGATATCGTGCAACCAACAACAAAAAAAGACATTCTTTTATGCTTGCATCATTGTTTAATGGGCAGTTCTTCTTTTGTTCTGCAGCACACAAATCAGTGTTTGGTGATTTGTTCCAGGCTTACTGTTGTTTTATAGACCTAAGATGTCCTGTGGATATGTTTTTTTTAAAGATGTGATGAGTTGTGCACATGGGTCACTGTTCTCAAAAACATTAACATACAGTAGAACATAACAACTAATGATTCCCCTGAGGATGTTTCATTGTTAGGACTGCCAGTTTCCAATGTGATTTCTCCATCACAGTAGATAAAAGTACAAATCTCTGCTACTGCAGTCTGTTTATTGTGTATACACGTCCTGAAGCAGTGCCAGATTGAAAACATCGTCATAGATTTTCAACCCAGTTGCCAGAATAAATGTTGGCATTGTGCATTTCTGCAAACTACAGATAACAGTGAATCTCTACATAATTGATCAACAAATCTAAATATGAACATTTCTGTACAACTGCAACCCATTCTCAATGTGGCACATAGCTGTAAACATGGTGCAAATGTGACAATGGTTGTTTTAAAAATTTTGAAACCCAACAACGATATTATAAACCGGTCTCCTGGTTTAAACTCCTGGGTTGGTTGGCCCATTCTTCCCCTATCCTACTCATACCAACTGTGGCAAAAGTAAGTAGTTACTTTAGTTGAGAAGCTTTGTTAGTTTCAAAGTTGTAAGTTTAAATTACTCAATGTTCACACAGGACATGAACAACAGTCTCCTGGGTCGAACTCTTGTACTTGTTCTACACATCGATCCACCCATCCCTCCATGGACTTTGTAGCTCTTTATACTATGTTGCATGACTTCCTCCTTTGCTCCTTTTACGAACTATGAGGTCCTTTTTTAGGGAGAGAACAGTCTTGCATGTCATGGTAGACTTTAAGTGACCAAAAACATGTCCACATTTTACATGCTCTTGCTATAGAGTGAAGGTTGATAGTACATGTGAAAGCCAGACACCAATCCCATTGGAAAACACTTGTTTTCTCTTAGCAGAGATGCTTACAGAGACACTTGCTTTAACATTACAGAATCAATATTGATGTTTTCCATGCCAACTGTCCTTGCAGACACATAATTAAGGGTTAACTTTGGTTAGTGGGAGCTTTGAATAAAGGAAAATGTTCAAAGAGACTCTTCACTGCTCTAATAGGCGCATTAACTCTTATTTCGGGAACATACTCTTAAAATTTTTTGCAAATCTTTTCTAACCAAAGTGGGATATTGTGTTGCAGCTACCATGCATGAGTTGGTCATTAACAAAAAAAAAAGGTCTGGGGGCTTTTAAGATGTCAGTCACTAAAAGCAAAACCTCTGTCAGTTTGAAGCCAATGACTTTCAGATGGTAACACTGAGGCGATGTGGCTTTTCATGAAGTCCCCGGAGAAGGGAATGTTTTGGCTTGCTGTGACGCTCGTGTGGGCTCACCATACATATGACAAGCAGTTGTTGTCTTACTCAAGGCTGTCATTACCATCTGAGTAGATCATTTTAGGTCTGAATGTACTTTGTTATGACAGACTGTAAATGTATATGATCCCTGCTCAGACAGGAGGATTAGGAAGAGCTTGTTCTGGCTGTTACAGAAATAATACATAAATCCATTAGCAGGAAAGGAGTAGTGACAATATCTGATAAACATGCATATCAAATGAAAGTGTATTTTGTAAAAATGTTGTGTGATTTTGTTCAAAAAAAGGAAAGATAGGAGGACTTATAATCGACTTATATTGTTGCTTATAAGAGCAAGGTTATTTTGTCATTGTCACTGTGACATCACTTGACTTCAAAACAAAAACTTCTGAGAGCAGTTTATTTACGACCCTTATTTACATTTCTTGTTAGCAGCGCCCTCTAGTGGCCATTGTAATTTTGGATAACGCCAAGATGGAAATAGCATGACATATTGTTAAAGCACATTTGAAAGCAGTACAGACTACAAAGAAGGACAAGGTCCAGTTAGGGTGTGTCGGAGTGGTAGTTTATGGAGCAAACAAACACATGACTTTCCTCCAGTAGTCTGGCCTTCATGTCCAGTGTAAAATCTAAATGTATATTGAAAGATGTAATCAATGCACTATCAGATAAACCAAGATCCCTGGGGTGTATTTAACTTTGAGAACTGCTGAGGTTGCAGGGTGCCCTCACATGGATTGTATTGCTTTAGACACGTTGCAGTGTTTGCTTGAGATTAAATCAAAGAAAAAACACATTTCAATAACAAAATGTGCATCTCATTATTTAACACATATTTTAGCATTTTATCGTAAATGAATTGTGTGGTGATTGCAACATTTGAAGATGTAAGTAAGTTTTTGATTTTCCCCTCTTTTTTTTAATGTCCTGCTACAGAGATGAGAGTGGAATGCATCAGTATCAAAGCAAAGAAGGAAATATGGATTCTTTCAAGTTTCCGTACACAAAGCCAAAGTCCAGTGTAATAATGGATCACATGTGAAACTTTTCTTTATGTTTTATGGCCAAAGTTTATGATAAGGGGACTGTTACGTGTAAACACCAAGATAAATGATGCGAGTGGTTGATGTGTGTTACATCTGGGTGTGTAGTAAAATAAAACTTGGCTCACTAGAAGCTCATCTGCTGATCTTGCAGACAAACAGACACATAGGGTGAGAAGGTAAATCATGTCTGGGTGTCTGCTTTGCTTTCAAATAAGTCACATGTATGCAGTGTTCAAGGCCTCACGATGGTGCTTGATGCAAATTATATCCAGCACCGTCTAGCTAAACTGTCCCAAAGGTTTTCTTGGGTTTTATTTTATTTTTTCCCCTCACATTACTCTGCCTTTCACTAAACATCTGGATGATTTATTGGAATCTCTGTAGAATAGTGGTACTTGTGTGTTTGGAAGCTTCTCTGGGACTACAGTCAGACTTTGAACCTAAAGGCTATAAAGGAAGCTGTATAGGAAAAAGAGAAGAAACACAAATAAAACAATCTGAACCCAGAGGCTGTTATTCACAAAGGTCTAGTGTGAAATTATATTCTCCTAAACACAGGAAATTGCACCATTTGAGTTAGATTAAATATATACACAGTTCCACTTGTGATGTATTGCACATAAAGCTAATGAGCGAGGGGGCTACTGATTATGAGTCATTGCTTTCTGTCTGCATGTGCAATCATCTGAGCTCTGATCTGTTTGTCAGACACAGAGCACCCCTCCTCCCAAAAGATTTTATGATTCCACCAAATATTATGCGACCGGCTGCACAACATCTCAGTACTGGGTTTTGTTACAAAATAATGCTGAAGAAAGTTATTTATTGCCTACTTCACCATATTATGATTGCATTATGATCAGTTAAATACATGATAAAGGTTTGAAAATACATTGCCTTGGTGTTGCAGGTATTTTTTTTCCCTTGCTAAGCTAACTACTAGCTTATTTTAAACAATTAAATTATAAAATCGATTTTTGGCACTCTTTTGATCTCTCAACTTCACAGTTTGTGGGTGAAATGCTGAGGACCCAAGGAAGTGCAAAGAGTGTGAGCTCTTGTGATCCACGGCTTATATTTATTGGTAGTGTGTAATACTGGGACTTAGCGTAGTCAGCCAAATTGCATGCTGGGTACAGATTGCTTTTCCTCACTCGCTACAGTGCTTTCAGGAACAGATCAAGACAGAGAGACTGCAGAGACCAGCTGTTACACTGTAGCTAACTCAAACATTTCACTCTTGGAATGCAAGATTTTGTTCCTTGAAATAGCCTGGTCCCAGTTAGCTAGCTGTTAGCAAAAGATGCATGAAGAAGTAAAAATGTGACTTTGTTTTATTTTCATGTGTGTAAATGGAAAAATATTTGTTTGTTTTTATGAGTTAATATTTTTATGAGGAGTATTTATGCAATTTGGAAAGAAATATCTAACCAAATACTAGCTACCAAATACTAAATACTGTTAGATAGCTTAATCTAATTTAATTTTGTCGAACAATATTGGTGTAACGATTCGTGATCGGAGCTGCATTGGGTCATTGTTGTAATTTAACCTTTTTTCAGCGTATTTAAGACAGGCTTTTTTGAGGTTTCCTTATGAAAAAAGAAACCTTCTCTTCTCTGAAACATGGAGTTTGAGGCTTGTACGCTTAACACATTGACCGCTAAAAATTGTGAGCGAATGAAGCGATGACTCACATGTGTTGTTGCTGGTTGAGAACTTCAGAAGATATTTTTTCATGCTGAAGTTGAAAGAGCTTTGTCTATGCTATCCAGACCTTCCTGCCACAATGGATCGACCCTGAATTCCTCTTTCTATGGATAAGAACATTTCAGACATGTGGTTCACCCCCAAAATGTCACTGTCAAGTTAAAGCCTCCTCATAACAACTGCTTTTGAAATGCAGAGCAGCTCTGCTCATATCACTCGCTGATGCACACTGTTGTATCGTAAGATGAAACTTCTGGCAGCAGCTCATTTATTTTGTTGCTCTTTGCATCAATCGCCCAGATTGCTGTGCAGTCAGTGCAGTTATGTTTATGAGAGCAAACATCTGGCATTAAAGCAGACACCTATCTCTCAGGGAAAAAAAACCCTGGATCAGCACCTAAATCATTACTGTGGATCAGCACAAGGTATCATGGCATTTATTTTATTTTCAGTGAGTAAATCATTGCATTTTTCTTTTTATTTCTTTTTGTTAAAGTTATGGTAAAAAAAAAAAAAAAGGAGATATTTCCATCATTTGTTTGATTACAAATATAAGTCCAGTGCTATTTAAATACTATGAAAGTATCAAAAAGCTCAATCCACAGGAAATGCACAAAGCCTCTATTCAGAAACTTTCTTAAAATTGTGGCATCACAACCATATGATACACTTTTACACTCGATGTCTGGCATCAGGTTTATTCTGGCATGATTTGGCCCACTGAATGTATGCAGGTGTGTTTCTCCTGCTGGCCCCACCCACAAATTCCCACTTTGCTAATAAGCTTTACATGGTGATGACGTCGCAAAATCTTAAATTGCTTTTTTTCTCGGGAAAAATCCTCCAAATCTTCTTGAGGAAGGTTTTACCGATTTAAAAACCTAATGGATAAAAAATTCATACTCAAGTCAACAGTCATACTGACATTTGCAGTTTTACAGATGTCCCTTTCATAATGGTGAGCCTTCTGCAATTCTATAATACATCCACGGCACGAAATACTGAAATCAGAGCAGATTTGGCTCATTGTGAGAAAATGAGCGTAAGATGTCCCTTTAAAACTCCACATGACTTGAGTTCATGACACACCTGCACACACTGTTATGTATATGTGTGTGTGTGTGTGGCAATCCATACATTTACCATGTACTCTACTCTCAGGTAATCTATGGCTTACATTCTGGCACTTTCATCAGAGGTGACAGCAGATGGTGCATTACCTCAGAGCATGCAGATTGTAGCATATGGTATATTACCATATGGCCTGTGATATGTTACCATAGCATTCACTCTGTGTGTACTGAAACACTGCAGGACAGGACATTTTAAGGTAACGGTTACCTCTGCTCTACTGCTACAATTTAAATGGCTCACATATTAGCAAGCCAATGTTAGTTTAGTTTAGTTATAAAACAATTAGACCTACAGTTACAGGTTAAAATGACAAAAAGCACTGTGGCCTCCAGTTGTTCCTGTAACCCCACACCGAGTGTATCCTGGTTGATGAGTGTATGGGGAGCTGTGGAGAAGGCTGTTGGAGCACACTTTTTAGACAAGTGAGTGAAGGGATCAGGTCCCTAAAACTGCTCCTTATAAGCACAATATGGTGTGAATAGAAGTGAGACAGTCTTTGTGGGAGGCCTTTATGCTGCAAACCGTTAATTAAACTGATTTACTGGCCAGTGGCACAACATAAACAATCACAACTGCAAAAGTAGCGACCCCTCTTTTCATGGCGGATGTGATAAATTCTAATTAGAGAGCTCGAGACAAATTGTCTGTGCATCCAAGCAGCTCAAATCAGAAACACGTGAGCCACATATTGAAGATGATTCTGTGTAATTTCGCTTGTTTAGCAGAAGATGGTGTGGGGCTCCGGCAGTACTCTACCAGATGTTGTTCTGTGATTCCATGAAGTGATTATTAAAACATACTTTTCCACCCGGGTTTGGTGGCTGCTGTCAAAAATGTGTCTAATGAAACTGTGGATCTGGGTTGTGTTATTAATGTTTATGTCATGAGCTTTATGTTTCCCAAAGAGAATACATGATTATCTGCACCAACGATTTTGAGGTATTGTAGCCTTGGGAAAGGAATAGCTACTTATCTTTAATTTATGCATCTTGGAGTTATTTAATGTACCCAATTAACATCAGTGTGTTATTGTCAGATAAATTTAAGTTCAGCAAACGGGACAGATTCATGAGTGGGGCTCATTTTTTAAATCTTTGCATGTGTGTATTTCCACTCTTTATTCCTCAAGTCACCGATAAACTTTTGCTGCTGGTGAAGAAAATGTGAGAGGCTGTTGTGATTTCACATTTTTTGAGTTTTTCAATAACTAGTGGTTTTCACTGACCCTGTGAATCTCAACCTTTACTTTACGGATTAGCACCATCATCATGGTGACTTTGGTGATTTTACCGTGATCACCAGCATGATGTCCACATTTGCAGTTTTGAGTAAAAATGTCTTATTGGTTGCAATTTGGTTCAGTGACAAGTTGCTAGAATATCAGATACAGAGTTTAACTGTAAAAGAAAGAAAGAAAAAGTCCAGTGAGAAAGTAGTCTTTTCTGCCAGCTAGTTTTCTTCGGGATCACAGTGTTCCTATTGGTGGTCTGTTTTTTTTTTTGCAACAGCCATGCATGTGCATTGTCAGTGTTTGTATTCAAATAAATGGTCTATACCTCCATTTTCCATTCAGCTGTCAGAACCAGCAGTCTGTCAGCAGAGACCCACTAAACAGTATTAGAAGTTTACCGGACAAAAGTAGTTTTCATGTTTGCTGCACAAGGATTTTAAAAGGAGAAGACAGCATTGTTTTTATGATTTATTGATTTTAATTCTATCTATAGTGAAACCAGCAATCTCATAGCCAGTTGGAGCCTTGATCAACCATTAAAGTTACTGTTGATATGTTCACAACATATTAACAGCAGGAGAGGAGTGTGATTTAAACAGCTGTCTGTGGGGATTATTAAGCCTGCCAGAGAAAAAACTAAAATCCAAACTCCAAAGTACACGGCGTCCTGCAGTGACATGCATCTCACAAGCGTGTCTCAGGGTCACTGTGGCTTGATACATGAATCAAATGGAAGAGTATGTGTCCCATAAGGCAGGCTAGTCCTGGACATCAAAACACTGTTATCAGTGTATTAAACTGCTTTCATGTGGATCAGCATAACCATCATACGCTTTATTGTTTCTCATTTAGGTACAGTACATTCAGACCAGACTGCATTTTTGCAGGTCAGGTCAGATGTTTCTAAATATGTATCTATCCTTCATTTTTACCGCTTATGGTAAAACGTCTCATGGATTTCGTTGTGTGGAATTTCCTGTAATGTATTAAAGATGGCTGAGCTGCAACAAATCAACTCTACAGTTAAAACTTTAAACGTTTTTTTTCATGTTACAAGAGATATTTAGATCGAGTCATGATTCATCAACTGCGGTTTTGAACCTTTATGACCCAATGAGGCTAAATATTCATATTGGAGAGACATATTCGTGATTCATGGTTGTGACAAGTCAAAACAGCCACCTGCCAGTTTTCTATATACATAACACAGCCAAATGCTTTTCTTGACTACAGCCCAAATCATCGGGGAACAGCAGACATCACTAGTGACCCATTACGGTTTAAAGCGTGCTGCTCTGGAGGCCATTATAGATGACAGTCCCTCTGACACTAAGGGATTTCTCTTTGTCACATAATTGCTTCACAAACAGTCACACCTGGGGCCTCAGTGTTTCCAAACCTGCTGGGAGAAGAGCTGAACACCCTCCTGTGTATCCATGAAGTTCATGCATTATCTCATGCTCTCTAAGAATGTCAGTCTATTGCTGTGTGGGAGTATGAGTGGTGAGTTATGGACATGATGCAACACCACAGAGAGGCGATGGCTCCCACATGGCTTCTGATTTAAAGTCCCTCCTCAGTCTGCTGCATCGTTTGCATGTCAAATAATCCTCTTCCTTCAGAATGGGGTCTTGGCTATGAAAAGTAGGTTGCTATGAATGCTAATTTAGTTTGTTGACTTCATCTCTTCAAGTCTGCGTAAATGAGTTCACAGAAAATAATGACAACAGAGCTGTTATTGATTTTCAGTGTACGGGTTTTCTCTGGGTCACTGCTATAGATGTACTTTGTTTAGCAGCAATAAAGACTGACAGAAAGGAACTTTGCACAGGGCAGCAAACTTTTCCAACACAGCTGAATTACAGATGCGTTTGTGTTTTCTTTTTATCGATTTTTCCACATATCTCTTTAACTGCGTCCTGTGAGCACAACAGTAATGATACGTCCACGTATCCAGCCTCCAGCAGTAGGGTCTAATTTCAGCAGTAACTCTCTCCACTGCTGTGTTTTTCAGCACAGTAGTCTTAGATGCAGAGGAACTCAAATACCCCTCTGTCTGAACTAAACTTTATACTTGCATGCCGAGGAGTACTTAACGTTACATGTGTTGAAAGACTTCCATGAATTAAAAAAAAAGGTAATTTAGCCAAGAGAGAAAAAACTGCCAACAAAGTTAGCTGTTAGCTGGCAGTAGTGGAAAATTACATTCATTCAAATGCTGTCCTTACTACTGCCATACCAAGTACTTCTACTTCTTTTCTCTCTTACAACAAAACAGCTAAGTTAGGGCCCCCGGTCCTATTTAAAGGGGTAGTTTGACTCTATATTAAATTATGTTTTGGTGTGAGTTCTCTGATAAATAATGCAACTATATTCCATTTGATAAACTCAATCATGGCTTGCTCAAGACAGGTTTGTTGTGAACACTTTCATGTCGTAGCTATTTTCTTTCTATCAAACTACTCCAGTCAGCTGTATAACCACCAAGTCTTTGGATTATCCCGAATAACTGGGTCATGATTTCTAGAAAGAGACATCGCTGTTGACTTATTCTTTGGTCTTTTCTTTCGGCAATATGAAACCGCAGGCTGTGTGCCATCTTGTACCATTATATTCAACAGACATCTGTAAGGCCAGTATCACTGCACAACTCACACCACATATATCTTAACTAGCTGTATACTGTACAAACAAGTTAAAACCAGCAACATCTTGACCAGCGGCAACAGTGACTATGCTACTTACAGTTAACACTGATGCTACAGTATTACCACTTTGCTTTCACTTCAATAGGATTGTTCGTGCTGATTTTACTTGTAATGGCGTGTTTTTTTCATTGGTGTATTGGTACTTTAACGTAATGGATCTGGAAACTTCTTCACCACTACCAGCTGGTGAACATAGTGGAGCATTTAGCAACTAAACAGCCAGTTACTGTCTTCAGACGTTAGTAGAGACCAAAAACAGAGCTAAAAGGACTTTACTGAAGCAAACTTGAGCTCACTGATGTTTTAACTGGTGTGGAGGTTTATACCAGACGAGTCGAGAAGCCAAACTTTTCCAGAATTACTCAGCGCCAGTTGGAGTGTTGATCTACCCAAATATATAAACACAGACACACACACACAAACTCAGACATAATGGAGAGGTAGTACATCAGTCACCATAACATTTACAGTAATTACAGAACCCATTGTAGAGGCTTAATTACTGCAGAGGAGACATTCATCTCTGTGTGTCCTTTAAATGTCACTGTGTCTGTTCTGTCTGTGAGATACAACCTCGTACCTGAAGTGCTGAATCCTGATGGTTTTGTTCCAAATGCAGATCAGACAGGTCAGCTCACTTCAGGGGGCATCATTTTGTCAGTGAGAAGCATTAGCATATCATTTGCATTCATTTACATCAGCGTTTAGTCACCATCCCCCGGGTCTCACTGATCAATAGCTCCCTAATGATAATAATGCTGTATACATAAAAGGGGCACCTGTCTATCAAATGTGTCACAGGAGCTGTTGCTTGATTTTAATGAACAACATTAACATGCCCTCATTGTATAACTTTGTCCGTGTGTGCTGTGTGTTCTTGTCTTTCCTACATAATGAGGACCAGAATAAATTTTTCACCAACAAAGTGAGGAAGTTTTGGGAAGTGAGGACGTTTGGGCCTCACTTCTTCAAAGGATGTTTGAGGGTAAAGACTTAGTTTTAAGGTAAATGTTACAATTAGGTTTAGGTCTGGGTTAAGGTAAAGGTTTGGGTTATGCATTTAGTTGTGATGGTAACACAAAGGTAGAAGCACAAGTTCATCGAAATTACAATATAAGGATGAATGTATCTCCTGCCATTAGTAGGGGCATTAATTGCTCCTGTTGGTCATATTAGGCCGGAAATATACTTACTGTTTAACTATGCACCTGCATGCACAAAGTGGCTACATTGTGGATGTCGTTGTGTCTATACTTGCCTGTGCACAAGGTGTGTTACTGGAGGGTTTTTACAAGAAAGCACACCAGAGAAGTCAGAACTTAGAGAAATACCGGATTTGCAGAATGTCAACAACAATGGCAGCACTCCAGGAGTTTATGATATTTAAAGATACTTGATAAAAGCTTTTAAATGATCTCTGCTATATTTTTCATTCTGAGATCACGGCAGGAAAAGGAACAGCGGCGCCATCATAGATGATATGTAGGTTGTTAAATCAAGCATGTTGTGAAAATAGTGAGCGCTACTCCTACACATTCTGGTAGAAAAGTTTCTGCAGTTGCTCAGTTTCACTATGGAAACCACACTTGTTTGCTCTCATGTTGGATATGGTAGACTGAAGGGCTGAAGGGGGGCCAGGTGAAAGTGAACACGGAATGTTTTGTCCATCACTAAGCACTGAAAAACATCATGAAGCAGCTATCTGAAGCCAACTCCAGCATCACCACATCCATTTGTTACACGGTGGGCACCTTCTGATGTTCACGTGTTACACAGCTCTGCTTTCACAAAAGCTCCCGCCTTGGATAGTTGTTTTATTTATAGGACAGTTCAGAGGCTTTATTTTTGAGCAACAGTCTAACATTCCTGCATGTGTTCTGTGTTGGTGCGCCGCCAGGAGCTGCACCTGTTTGCTTTTGCTTAAAAAATATAACATCCAACTTCGAACCGTCAAAGTGAAATGTAGCTTGCTAGGAAGAGGCTTTGAAACTGAAGTAAACGAATACCTGCCTGACACACCAAACTATATGTTACTCAAACCAAACAGGCAGTGTGGAGCCGAGCTTACGGAGTCAAACTCTTGTTTGAAGCGTGGAAATGCGATGCTCGGCTCTGCAGAACTTTCCGCTCCTAAGTCATCTCACTGTTTGCTGCATGTCTCCTCCCCTGGCTGTCTGCAGTGCACGTGCATTGCATTTTATAGTGTAGAGAAGCCCATGTGTGTGCACAGATGAGTCTATGTTTGTACAATGAGATAAACCGGAGTGATATCATGCTCGGTCTCTTGTACAAGGGACTTGTGCAAGTGAGGTCAGTGCCTGTGAGGGGGGGGTTGTGTGTCAGAGTGTGAAGATGGGCTCCAGATGGCTGGATGCTGGAGATTTATGGATGAACAGTGGCTTTGTAATGTGAGTGTGTGGGATGGGAGAGAGATCTGTGACCTCAGTGCCGCTGCTTCCATGCTGCACCGAGTCCGTCTCCAGGTTCCCTCTGCCTGGGACTCCTTTTCATTGCCCGTCCCTAAGCTCTTCTCTGGGACACTGGGAGCAGGGAAAGAAACACTTCTGGCAGTGATTATGAATCCAGAGAGAAATAAATCCTCCTGATTCTGCAGCTTTTGGGTGTGAATTTTACTGTGTCACTGTGGAGCACTTCTTCTCTGCAGTCCTAATTCATCTGTCCAAAACACTACACCTGCATTCTGTCTCAGTTTTCCTCACTCACTGTCTCATGCAGGAGGCGCTGTTTTTCCAGCTTTAAGAATATTTCCTCTGCTCCGTTCCTACCGTGTGGACAAACCCCTGGTCCTTATCATCAAAAGGATTTAGCCAGAGGCTAATTGGTTTCTCACAGGCCTCGGTCCACACTTTCTGGGATGCTGCATATGGGTGGAGTGTGTTTGGTCCAGCCGGCCCGCCACTTCTAAAGGAGAGCGGCTGCATGAAGAGGAAAAAAAGAAGCCTTGATGAGATTAAGCGCTTCAAGATGTTCGCATGTTGGTTTAAAGCTGAGCAAGAAAAAGAGAAAGAGAGAAAGAGAGGGCCACTTGGGGCATTGCACTGTCACACCCTGTTGATTGTAATGGTGTGATCTCTTCTACTCTCTGATACTCACGCAAAGCATACAGATATACAATGGCGACAGTGTCTTTGTGCGTCTGGCAGTAGTAAACAATCTCCATCAAGGCCTCCAGATACAGAATTAAAAGAAAAAGTCAGAATATTGGAAGAGATGCACATGACAACTTTTACTGGAACCAAATAGAGTCTTTATGGGAAGTGGAAAGTGGAGAACTTGTTGCACAAATAGAGTGGAAAATGACTCCTTTTGGCTGCCAGAAGTCTTCTTCAACATCTTAAACATATTAGTTACCTGCTCCAAAGGCATTAAAAGTTTCCGTGTCATATTAGCACATGGCAGGGACTTTCACATTCATTCATGGTTTCAAAGCAACAAGTCATCGTCCAAAACAAATGCGGTCGGGTTAGTTAATTTAAGGCACCGCACACAGGCCCGAGGCAGGGCCGAGTGTCCTAAATCTGAGCTGCCAAATAGTTCTAAAATAGCATGCATTTCGTTTCGCTGTGCAAAATTTCATTGCCCCTCTTCGTTCCAGTAAAAGAACGGGCAACACAGCGAGAAGGACTTCTTTGTGCTTGGCTCCTCTGGTGTTATTGCATGCTGAGAGTGAAAATGACCAGTGTTTAGAGCATGAGGCTCAGCCACACACACTCACACACTGTGAGTGGAGAGCTCGGGACATCAAGAACTGCTAACTGAGAGCTGGAAGAAGCAGTGATGAGAGGACTGGGGAGGAAAATAAGGGCCAAGGAGAAGCACAGGGTTATGGGACTGACATGAAGCTCTCCCAGTGGAACTTTTACATGACATAGCTAAAAGTATCTGGACATTTTGACTTGAATGTGGTTCCTGCCTGTTCAACTTCCAGAACTCTGGACTCAACGATGATTGTTGCATATAGACAACAATACCTCGATTCATAGTTTTCAGTCACGTGACTGGTGCAGAAACACTGCTGCTGCTGTTTGGGAGGTTAATTAACAAGACATCATTTATCAGCAAAGTGAAGGCTAATTAGCTACGTAACGTTGGTTGCTGCGGTCAAGCTAACCATCACTCACATCTCCGTGGTCAAGCAAGCCGCAGCTAAAATTGGACACAGACACGGGCGGTGCAGAGCGGATGTATTGTAGCTCATGAAGCAATGTCTGGAAAATGTTTTCAATAAAAAGACACTGGTATGACCGTACAGATGCAAAGGCAGCTATCTTAACAATAGCCATTGGTTACATGGGTTGTCAATGCTAGTGTCATTTTCATCAGCTTGTGCCCCTCTCACCAGGGACGGACTCATGTCCATAACCATGAATGCTCAGTCCCTTCCCTTCCTCTCATGCATCTAGGACCGACGACAGAGAGGCGCAGCTGCATGTTCTCCCTGTGTGTGCGTATTATCATTTCAACCCAGGTTCCAAAAATGTTGCTGTGTTGCTGCATCAACTACAGAACTATTCAATTGAATGTATCTAAAAAAAAAAAACTAAAAAAAAAAACATTTGCAAGTCACTGCACTTATTACTGTTCATCGCTTGTAATGTAATTCTGTAACTCCCCTGGTGTGTCGGTCACTCATTTTACTGTCACTGCAGTAAATAAATAAATTCATTTAATATTAAATACTTGATGGTCTTTATTACTTTATTACAACTATTCTATATTATTTATTGCACACACATCATGGCTGCCGGAGCTGCATCACAGGCTGTCTTTCACACAAACATCTGCAGAATTCCCTGCTATATTCTTAGAAATAAAGAAAGGATCTATTTGGTTTATAGTTTTTTAATGGAATCTCTTTCTTCTTTTCTTTTACCTCTATTTATTTTTATTCCTATTATCTTATTTTGATTAGAAGTAAAGGGCCTAATCCAAACCATTGAATAAAAGAAAAAACAGGGGTGTCCACATATTTTTGGCCACATGCTGCATGTATCATTCAAGGATAGTGTGCGCTACATAATGTGCTTTTTAACTTTGCAAAGTAGTTGAATGAAGTTTTTTTTTTTCGTTAAAGTTGATCTATTATTCTTCCTCCCATTGTGAAAACAATTTGTTAACCTGAACTTTGTCTAACCTGCTGGAAATGATTGCAGCAAGAACAGAAAATTGCTTTGGTGATTTGTTGTATAATTATCAATGAAAAATTCAAGGCTGATCCACCCACTGATCATCATCATCATCATCATCATCATTAACCTGATAATGCTTCCACGCATACAAAGTCTGGAAAACACAGTCTGCTATTAGTATTCACAGCAACAATCACAATGATGAATTGGTGACACTCGCTTTACAGCAGACTGATTTCAAATGGAAAATTATTCACAATCTATCGTTAAAGGGCAGCTTATATTAAATGGTATATTGGTTTGGGTTGCATTTATCACCACCGTGACCTTTGCTATTAGTTTGGATTATCATAGGCCCCAATGAGTAACTGGCTAGAGTCATTGGGGAGAGTGTGATAGTACCTTTATCAGTTCAGAATTCACATTTATGTTGAAGGGATACTGCAGCTTACTTCCTTCGGATGAAGGCAGGAAAAAGAAGTCAAAACTGAAGCAACAGAGGCAGAAATGTCCTGGCTTTTAATTTCCAGTATGGACCAAGATCCAGAAGTATTTGATCCTTCAATGTTTTATGTCCTGCTCCTAGATGGTTGATCACATCCACCACAAATTTGGTCGGAAAAGCCTCAAGTTGTTGATGATGCTTTTATTCTGATGATATTTCACTGAATGGTGTTTCTTTGGTGGCACAGCAAACTTTGATTATTCGCCAGGAAACAGGAAGTAACTTTAGTGTACATTGTTCGATCTGCCTCAAATCTCTCATGCGTAATGAGTGTCTGCACCCGAACACATACACATGTCAATATTGACACATCGTCATAGCCTTCCCCATTGGCAATAGGAAGTAACATGTTTTATACCTAGCCCTGGGGGTGCACCAAAAAGCCTCTTGGACAACTACCCTAAAAACAACAGGAAGTCAGCCATCTTGAATTATTGTCATTTTAGACCATTTACAGGCTTTGTACAAATTTGTCAGTTTACAGTTTTTCACCATAAAACAGAAAGTTGTTGTAACTTGAGCATACATCATCCAATCCAAACCAAATTTCTCATGTGTGATAAAAGGCCACTCCTGAACACATCCACATCTTAATAGCGCCCCCTGCTGGCAACAGGAAGTAACATGTTTAATACATGTTTTATACTGTGAGGTACTTCTCCTAGGTGGCTCACCAGATCAACCTCAAAATAATAGAGTTAATTTCAAAACGCATACTTTTTCTTTTGACTACTAGTACATGCTGTTGCTATGCATACAATTGTGACAGATCACTTTGTCTCGAACTTTGACCCTGTTGCTCATTTATCCGTTGTGACTTCTGTCAATGAGCTGTCACCAGCTGTCTTCTGTCTGTGCTCTCTCAGCAGCTCATTTGATGTGACGTGTCTCCCCGTGCACAGAGGATTGTGTGTCAGAATAGACAGGAAATCATGCTGTCTTGCACGCTGCAAAATGCACGCAGACGCACACAGAATCTACGGAGGGATCTGTTAAAAAATGATGCAGTGTGTAAATGGCAACAGCCGGTTAATGCGCGGTGAGTCATTATCAGTGCATCTGTGTGTATTTAACAAGAGACAAACATCATAATAACACGGGAGGATAGGAGTGGATGCCATAAGTCAAATTCAGTGTTATGGTCAACTGTTTCTAATCACTTTCCTCTTAAAATGGGGAAAGTAAACACTACACTGCAGGTCTTGTTGGAGCTCTTTGCATGGCTTCCAGCATCAAGGAGAAATGTGGGAAGACAAGGCAACTGGAACATTTCATTGATCAGCAGATAAAGTTCTGACCTGGCCACTATGTGTTGAAAACATATTATGTCTTTAAGGTGCTTGGTGTAAAATCATAAACTTTCCAGTGTTTTATGCTAAGAATAAAATCCACTGGACATATTTTTTGCAAAGGTTGGGTCTTTCTTAGTGGCAGGGAAATTCCCTGCAGGGAACTTCCCCACATAACCTCAGTGGGCAATTCACTTAGGTGAGTCAAAATGTCACAATATGTGCATTCAGGCTGCATGTTAATATTTTTTGCATGGAATGTAACCTTTACAAAAACACTGTGCTGTGATCTGTATGTGTGTGTATATATTCAAGATTAAATTCAATAAAAGTAACTGAAAAAAGAGTAGATCTCAGCACATGAAAGTTAAAATTCTTCCTTGAATCACTTCCAGATGTCCAGGACAAAAATAAAGTCAAACAAACACACAGACCTGCACAACACAATCTCCTTCAAAATTGAAATGTTGCAGAAAAACGTCCAAACATTATCAAGCCACTGTTTATCACCAGTCAAAATATTTTCCTCGACATCCTCCACATCTGTCCCCACCCATGTCTGCCGCGCCTGGCTGCGCCATTGAAAGGATGTGCAGATTAAAGGGCCCATTAGAGCCTCAGTGACACTGTATCCTATATCACAGGGGAGTGTGGTGGGACTGCAGAGCAAAGGGTCTGTGTAATCCTAGTTGACGATATAAACAGTTTGAAATATCACGGCGCCCGAAGCGCGGCGAGGACAAAAGACATCATTATGCGTGCAGAGGAATTTCACTCATGGTCATTATTTGTGATATGAGGCTGCAGAGCTGCACTATCACTGCACTCTCTGTAATTTCATATGGGAGTTGGAGCCATTTTTCTCTGCTTATTATCTCCAAGGCTTTAGCGCTCAAGGAGTCTGTGTATGGACTGTGCTCTTTTAAATACACACTCTTTTACAATGTTCCTGCCTGTCACTGATTCAGTCCTGATTAGCAATAATGGGCTACTGCACTTATCACATCAGTATGCTGGAAGTACACCACAGTACGGTCTAATATCTGCTCTAGGGGCACACATAAAGCTGATTTTCATTTTTAAAAATTGGGCTCAAGATGGACTGCTTGCCAGCTTTGGGCAGTGGGAACAACGGCAATCAGTGGCAAACAACATCTGCTGCACCCCATTCTTTTTCATTGAAAACCAGAAATTATTATGATGGAAAATAGCCTGCTGTAACATTCAGTTAGGACTCTGTGATAAGCCAAAATAGCAAGTCACTGAGTTGAAAAACATATTCTTAGCTTTCTGGAAGAAAACATTTATTCATTTTTTAGCTTGCCAATCACACAGTCGTCTCACAGTTTGAGTCCATATACATCGGGCCTGGCAGACGTTCTTATGTATATGCAACATTTAAATCCAATTTCATTACATTTGACGGAAAATATGTAGAGGCTGTTTGTGGTATTGTGGTATTCTGAGCGCTCAGTATTTGTTTAGTATCTGTCATCTGTTCGCCTCGCATTGCGTGAGCTGGCAAACATGACTGCACTGTGCTGTTGTCCTCAGCTTGTTTTACAAACTGCTCTGTGGAACTCAGACTTGTCAGATAAGATTTTACATTGGATACATCTTAAATGAACACAAAGGCTCTGGTTGTGTCTTGTTATAACAGAACTGATCTTTCAGGCCCAATCTCCTGTTCTTCTCTCAATTTGCAGGAGGTCACATTGTCTTTATTTGGCTTCTTTTTTTGTGTATGTATGTAACAAAATAATATTCTATTACATAATATATGCATATTCTGCAAACCCAATACCCCCAAAACATAAATAAAACAGAATGCATCAAATTCAGAGTGTATATATTTCATTACACTTTCACAGCATCCCACTTTTTTTAGAACCAGGATTCTATTTTTTATTGCGAAAAGGTGGCACAGTCATAGTTTTTAAACAAGTGACTGTCCCGATTACATGGTTAATGTTGTGAAATTCAACTACCTGGTAATTTTTAGGCAACAAACCTACTTGGATAGGTTTAGGAAACTTTTCAGTCCGAGCAGTTGATTTGAATATTTTGGTCATTTAAAAAAGTTAAACTTTTTCCAGTAAGTAACCGGAACCGGTAAGTTTATTTTTTAGATACACCTGTCCTCGACCTCCCCAGTCCAAATATGGTCTCTCCCGGTTTCAAAACACAAAGGTGACAAAGGACGTAAAGTAAGATGGTGTTAGCCGTAAGGCCAAACTTGATGCTTCAATTGTCGGGGTGACTGTGTCTATTACTTATATACAGTCTATGATCACCATGTAACAAAACCACAGGTTGAATTAAAATAACTCACTGTTGAGTTTTTGGTTGAACATGAACAGCGGTCTCTTGTGTCAGTCTTGTGTATGTTTGACCCTGTACATGATACAGCATGGGTGATGGGGCCCCATTCATGCCTATGAAAGTTGATCAGTGGCGCATGAAGCGTATGTGCATAAACTGACCTGGATGTTTTATGGGTCCCATAGAGCAAAGACGTCTGCCAGCCAAGCCGGCTAAGTTCCTGTTTAGTCCTCTACTAACTTGAATGGGACTAAATTATTCAATGGTGGATTTCTTCTAGACGATGCAATCGTTATCTGACTGTGTGGATCAAATTCTGACAGTGAAACAAGTCATTTCAGGGGGTTGTGATGCTCGAAAGTATTCAGTGATTTACAGATGTCTCTCCCAATGTAAGTCTACGGGTGAAGGTCATTTTAGGCCCAATGGCATCACATGACAGACCAGAAGGAAGTTAAAATATCACAGTTTGGCCAGTATGAAAAATGACTTCGAAGCTTGCTGCTCTTCCTGGGGGCTTGAGCACAACTCCACTGTGACTGAGATCTGTCATCATGGTCAACAATAGCTAACGGCAACTCTAGTGGAGCATGCTGTCATATGTCACTTCAATTCAGTTCAATTCGGCACTGCTTTGTCTCTTGATCTTTGAACAACAAATTGAAATGGTTGTAGTATGTTATGTTTGATCAGGGCTCTGAGTAGTGTGCATTACATAGATGATGTACATTCATGCCAACAAGGAAAGGACAAAATCATTGCAATATGTCACTAAATCCCTGAATTAAATCTATGACACATGAAACCTATTAAGCCTTTAGCAGGAAAACAGCTGATTTTGAACAGTTTTCTTCTTGATGTGTTTTATCCGGCTTGTTTGTCTCTGATGACACTGGTCTTTGTTCTTTCATACATGTAGTCACACTATTACCAGTGTAAAAGATGTTGGTTTCTGTGATGTATAATAACACATAATACTCTCGACCACATTATGGACAAATTACAGCTTAAGTGCAGTTGTGTTAGCCCCAAACAGAGTTTACTGTCTGTCTCCTCCATACCAACCCCGTCTGAAATCCTGGTGTGTGGCTCCACTTCAGCACTGAGGCACCATGTGAAGATCTGGCTCTGAACACTATTGGAGCCGAGAGGAAAAGAAAGCAGAAGGAGAACAAAGGAAAACGTTGGAGCCACTTGCTTTTCCTTGCTTGCATGTTGTCTTCACCACTGAAACTATTCCACTACGTAGAAAAGCATGAGAGCGGCCCAACAACAATTTGTCAGCTGCGTGTTGTCTCCCAAGAGAGAGCAGGAAAGTAAGTCAGAGCGACAGCGAGAGCCAGAGAGCGGGCACAAAAGGGAAAGGGAGAAAAGGATAGAAAGAGAAATAGTTCGAGAAGTGTGTTGGCAAAGACAAAAGAGGGAAGACATTTGTATGCAAGGCTTAACTTTGGCACATTAGCATTCAGTGACTAGTCACTCTCCACTATGTGCTCACCCCACTATAAATCAAACGGCATGTTTACAGCGTAGGAGTGCACCAGCAGAGGAGTTATTGCTGATGCAAGGCACACCATGAGACCACTCTGAGTGCTTCACATTTGATTTTGATTTTATGTGCGAAGCCTGCAGTCTAAGCTGGTTTTCTATGCTAATGACATTCAGGGGAACATCTTGATAAAAATTGATTTGACTGATAATTGGCAACCGACAGACAATAAAACCTCTTTTGCCAGGAACGTCTTCCAGTAATTCATAAAATTCAATCAACTTTCTGAGAGTTCCCTCTGATAGCATCTACAGCTGCTCTTAGCTAATATCAGTTTATTCACACAGAGATTAGGGAAGGCTCCTTGTCAGTCCCACAGGTACTCCAAGAATTGACTTTTACAAAATAGTGGAGAGTTAATGGTCATAGTTGGATTTTCAGAGTTTGTTGGCCTGAGGTTGGGTGTTACAGAAGAGACAATCCGATAGGCAAATCAAGTATAGTAAAAGAAGAATTCAATACTTCGACATAAGTTTTTTGCACTTGGGGCAGTGGAAAAAAGCTGTAAACACAACACAGACATTTTATCACCTTTAAGGCCCACACACACCAAACCAAATCAAAGAACTAGCAGCAGCATAGCCTGAATGTTAGTGAGTCTCACGCCACTTGTGTCAGGGCCAAAAAGTTGCACTTGAACACACCATGAAGACGGCAGCCAATAGCCAACTAGCACACTAACAGTGCCTTTGTGAAGGGAAATAACCACACCGGCAGGTGGCGGTAGTCTGCATTCCTCATTCATTCTTCATTGGAGAAACCCAAAGACCAATGTTAAAGCAGTGTTTGCCGACCATTTCCTCACCATCAGTTGGCCTTCAGTTGCATTCTAGATGGTCATGTGGTTCTGAAAATAATAGTTTATTGGACTGATCAGATGAGATGAAAAATAAGAAGATCCTTCTGTGTGTGCCCTCTTGATTTAAGTTGTTTTTTTGCTTCTATATCTGTAATTTCTGTTCTAATACACTTATTCAGTTAAGCTGAACAGCCAATCCAAATAATTTCGCTCTCCAACGGGTCGCCACTTTGTCATGCTCAATCATGCGAATAGACGCCAACAAGGGCAGACTGTAATGCCAATTATGTGGGACAACATAACTTGGACCACAGACGTTCATGATGACCCGACATTAGCAGACCATCAGCTTGTTGTGTCAGGGCTTTTACGTTGATATAGCAAACTTGTCAGCAGACAGTTTTCTATTTATATATCCCCCAGACTTTAGCAACTCATTTAGAACGGTGTTTCTGGTCTAATATTCAATCTCATTTTTGGTCTGTTGGTCTCCACCATCCCCTTAGGGAAAGATCACGCTCATAGCTGCTAAATATATAATATTCTTCTCCTGCTATGACTAGTCAATGGTATGTCTCATGTGAAAAAAAGCCTATTGTAGAATTAAAAAGCTGCATGATTTCTTTCTCGGTGGTAATTTTAGTAACTTCTAATTCATGTCATCCTCTGGTTGTCTTTATCATCTGCAGAAAATGCCGCTCCTTCGAACATCTGCCAGACAGCAGCCGGGCCAAGAGACTCATGATGGGCGACCGTGTAATTCTGTCTAACCCTGTCTCAAGACATGACATCAAAAAATACACAATTCCTTAACATCAACAAGACCTTTATTCATAGTTAGCCCTCCTCTGGTGTGCACTTACCAGAGCAGGCGGCTGAGAGCAGGAGGAGCAGGCGGAGGAGACCTGGGCTGACGTTTAAAGGATCCCTCGACTCTGCTCTCCTCTCCAATCCTCTGCAGAACACATTAACCCACATCAGCTGCGGTTCTCATCAGAGGCAGGCTGAGGACCAAATGTTACACATCAGGGATTGATGTATAAACACACGGTCTTATAAACAGACACTGGTTTATGTGTGTGTGCACACATAACCTGTCTTTCTGGCAAGCACACACACAGTACGGTATCCTAGTTTTTAACACACACTCACAACTGCAGCTCTGGGAATCACAGCCTGCTCAGGTTGCTGGGACAGATTCAGAGAGCTGTGTGTTCATTAAAATGGCTGTAAACATTTTCTCATTGAACATATTTATGGGGTTTAGGAGCAAGATGAACTATCTAAGCTGAAGCAGTCCATTGGGTCTCATTAAAAAGATCATTTATATTGCAAGTTGTTGCTACAGATCAAACGGTTTTTACAGATAATCATCAACTACTTGTATTCTGTGTGAAATATTCCTTTACTACTTGTGTTTTAACAATCGCTGTGTTTTATTTCTATTATTTATAGACCAAGACACAGTTTTATTGACTCTTTGTTGAGGGATAGAGTGGGAAGTCTAGTTCCAAGATAATCATCGCATCTGGCTGCATCTACTATCTGCAGGATATTCTAAAAGCTTATTGCAGCAGAGGGTCACTTTGCTCTATGGAAAGGCTACAATTCCTCTAACCCATACAACCCCATAGGTCGTTTGTTCCTCCCGTCAAATACGAAAAATTATACCCTTATCAGTGGCAGCAGATCAACATGTCCTCATACCTCAATGTAACGGTTGCCATATAAACATTTTAACATTGTGAATCAGTCACAGTTACATTTCATCAGGTTAGAGCAAAGCAGTACATTGTTAGGTGGTACAAAGGACAGTTTGAACATAAAATAACTACTAGAAAAATCAAATTTACTTTTGTTAACTTTTTTGGTGCATTCCATCAACCACCATTTCCCACCTGCCCTAAGTGGACCTTGTCATTCCTTATACTCAGTATCCTCGCTTCTCTTTGCTTTTACACTCTGTAACATCAGCTATGTCTCACTCCCAACTTGTCAGATACCGACACTAAGTTATGGCCCTTGGCGTCTGATATTGAAACACGAGGCACCCTTCAGCATTTGTTTGAGATTCACCGGGCTTTCTATTGCCTCCAATTTAAACTAATCTGTAGCAATACTACCTGCTTAGAGAAATGGATGTAATTGGAAGAGCACAAGGATCCATTTTAAGGGGACGGGACCAGTGTTGGATGGGTCAATCAAACCCCAGACTTTGTCCCAGGAGACAGGTGTTTGTGTCCCATGTGAAACCAAGACTCAGTGTTGTATTTGGTGTCAACATACGTGACCGCATACAGTAGTTGGATGTGGTTGTTGTTACGACCCCCACCAAAAGGCTCCCAATAAAGGGCATGTAACATAATTGCCACAGTCAGTTGCAGTGAGAAACAATGATTTATTAACAAAATGTTCAAACAACACAAAAACATAACTACTGAGAAACAAAAGGTCTGGTGGGCTGGCCAAAATTAACAAAAGAAAAGGGAACCTTTGGACCAACCCTCAATGGGCCGCCGGATCCAAAAGAACCCCTTCTACCACCGAACCATAACTAAAACAAGAAATAGAAATAAACACCGAAAACTGAGCCACCAGTCCCACCAGAAAACAAAGGAAACACCAAACCAAACAGAAGGCCTGAGCACCAGCTACAGGCCGCCCTGCTGCGGCTGCTGGCAGGTGGAAGAGAGAGAGAGAGGGAAGTGGTCGCCACCCCCTTTTCTAACCTTCCCTCAATCAGCCTCACTGCCTGCACCTGAGGAGAAACAAGGATCAAATGAGTGACAGACTCATGAGCAAAGGGAAAGGGGGGAGGGCACGTAACAGTTGTTGATAAGACTAACCCAGTTATTTTTCCCTAACTTTAGTGAAGGGGTTTTATTGCCCAAAGGTAATTAGTTTCCTGTAAACACAGGTTTATTTTGAAAAACTATCCACGTAGTAGAAACTGACACAGCATCTCTGACATGCTCAAAGCGGACCCAAAATGGTGCCTTGTGCACGGGTATCAGACACTGAGGGTCGTGACAAAGCATCAGTATGTGACGAGTTGGTAACATCCCTCAGGCCTTGCTTTATAATTACAACAGCCCAAAGAGGTAGTCTCACCAGAAACATAAAAATGGGTTGAAATAAACTAATCCAGACAGACAAAAAGGGTTGTATTGTAGTTAAGGACAGTCTCAAAGGTCTCTCTCCAAGGAACGCCCTTTCTGTTGCTTTTAAAGGCGACAGTAGGATCTGGTATGAATCCACACAGCTGTAATGTGCAGTCGAGTTTGGAACCTGCTGGTAGTGAGTGTGGGTCATAGAGGGAGAGGTTAGAAATAACAGAGGTTTCAACCATTGTCTCTGAGGTAGAGACGTTGATTCATCCGTGGAAAGACCTTGCTCCGGGTAATTTCATTATGCAGATGAGTGCGAGTGCTTCTGTGTGTGTGACCGTGTTGAAAAGGACACAAGCGGCGTGCGGCTGGCAGGACACATGTGTAACGGCTCTCCATACACTAGGAAGCAAGCCAGCACCACCGCTACAGTGATCTCCTGATCAGTTCCCCTTTTAACAGGAAAAAACGGCATTCCGAAACAAAAAGCCACAACATTCCACTGACAATGCCTATGTCTGTATAGCATAACCAGATGGCAGTTCTTGGCTGTGCGACGCCCAGGCTTAACATTAAGATCTATTGTTTTTATTTATAGCAGGCTGCTGCTGTGTTGGCATTTTCATCCCACGGAGAACTTGGTGCTTAATCAAAAAGAATTGGAAGTTACCGAACCCTCCGTTGCTAATGATAACAGAAATTAAAGCAGACATTTAATATAGCAGGTTTCATACAACGTGTTGAAATGCACCATGGAAACTGTTCATTTTGTGGATGATTCCTTGGTTTTTCTGTTCTTGCAGGCAGTTTTTTATTGTTCTCCTTTCTTTCTGTCTTTGTGCCATAAATAAAAATTCAACCTCCTCCCTCTTACTGCTTCTAAAACGTAATCACTTCTGCTAAAATGTGAGCGCTGATCCTCCTGAGCTTCATATTGCATGGGAATGGTTAACAGTGCAAATATACGCTGTATTACTTATCAGTTGAGGTGGTGGGTGATGTGTGAGGCAAAGAAGGTAAAAATCAAAGTCATTCATCCATGGCTTGCTCGCTCCAGCTTGCTTTAATTTGGGCAAATAACAAGAATCCACCCCAGATCTTATGACTTAAATGAAAAAAAAGACAGATTCCCCTTTCCTTGCCAAAGATTAAGACTCTCTGCTTAGACTTGTGAGAGAGACAGCAGCGTGCCTGCCGCTGCAGGGGGCACCGCGGTTCAAAGCAACACGCACACTGTGCTGATGGACTCTTAGATGGTGTTGGTTACTTGAAGAGAAAAAAGGAAGATCCTTGGGTTATATACTACTTATTTAGGCAGGTTGAACCTAGAGAGAATAGCAAGCTGCTTTGATAATACAGTTCTCTGCTCTGAATTTAATTGCTTTTTAAATTGGAAATGTTGTTCTCCACACACCATCGCACACTGAGATGTGGTGGAGGAAGGATGTGCACAAGCAGTTATCTCCATAGATATTTGGAGGAACAGGCTTCGGTATAATCTTCCAAACGTCATCTCCCAAGATCCGGCCAAAAGGTCCATCAAACCTGCAGCTCCTCCAGCCTCGTCACAGTTAATGGACCTGCCACATGGATAGGCTTGATATCTCCCTAATGACAAAGAGACAAATTATATTAATGGAAATGCCACTGTCTCTTGTTTGATTGACACATGCTTCTTCCACATCCACTCAGTCTGTCCGTCTTTGTTACCGCCTGAAGTAAAAAGTAATTTTCTGATGATGGGTCGAAATGAATATTCAGAGCATAAAACTAATGATGTCATGTTATTTGTGATTGCTGTAGAGTCTCTTCTGGAGTGCAGGTTGAGGAACAGGAGTGTAACAGGACCCGGATCACAAGTCGCATTTTGCTTGATATTCTGCTGAATGTCAGTCCCTCCAAAACACCCACAAAGACGATTAAGCCTCTTGGCTTCGTGCGAAGCCGTACTTAAGCGGGCCTGCGTTAAGCATCACTTTCTGTTTTACCGCACTTGCGTTTCTTCTTTGGTTTTTTCCATGCAGAAGTGATTTGGCCCTCAGACGCGGGTCTGAACCTGTAATTATCTAACAGCCAGAACAGTGTCCCTGTAATTCTTTCAAATCGTCCAGGATCCAAAGACATTCAGGGAGGTCTTCCTCTGTCACACACATCAGGAAAAAGCCCTGCAGCACCCCTTCTTTTCTCTCCTTTACACACACACATGTGCACGTGTTTTCACTTTGGTGGACACTTCACATGTGTGAAGCTGCACTTATCTTTATAATGCACACACACACACACATTGATTCCCTCACATAGAAGTTTCAATGTATATACTTAAATTACACAATATTAATATTTAAACCAGGTCACACAAGGATTCAGAGATCAGTGATGCAAGAAGTATTTGGATTGTGTATTTAGGTCAAAACAACAATGACACAATATAAATATGATATGATATGATATGATTGGATTGGATTGGATTGGATTATTTTGAATGCATTAATATGTAAGCAACATTTATATAGTAGTTGGCTAAGGTGCAGCTGAAGTTTCTTCGATTATTACTTTATATTTAGACTTCTTCACAATCTGACCTTTTTGAAAGTAGATGATTGACAGAAAATTAATCAGCAAATACTGAATGATTGTTCAATTCATTTTTTATCCAATAATTCATGGTTCTGGCTTCTGAAATGTCAGGATGTGCAGCATTTATTTGTTTTAAAAGACAATAAATTTAACTTTGTGAAATGGACTATAGTTTGGACAAAACAACACGGCAAATGCAGTATGAATAAGGGAATGAGATGATATATAATAATGTAACAGTCACAAGGGCCATGTTTCGCCATCCAGTCATTTTACTTTCTATATTACAATGCTAAAAAATAACTTTTACTTAAGTAACATTTGCAATGCAGGTGAATACTTTTTATTTTCATTATGGATTATGTTAATTATCAGTAGTCTTTATTTAATAAAATCAATGCATCATTTGCTGCATGAAATGATTTTTTTATTCAAACCCAGATTTATTATTTCACTTTCACATGACAAAGAAAAGCACATTCTATCAAATGACAAGCAGGAACTTGGGAGTGCTTCGAATTTTACATTGTTATGATGAATTGATAATCAAAACAGTTCCCAATTAATTTCAGTCAACTAAAAAGAAAAAAGTATAGTATTTGCGTCAGAAATGTGATGAAGTAGAAGTATAGAGTTGCATCAAGTGTAAATAGTAATGTTTAAGTACCTCAGAATTGCATAAGTGCATTAATGGAGTAAATGTGCATGCCACCTCAGCCAGTGGATAATAAAGCACTAGCAATGCCTTTGTCCATTTAAGACAACATGTGCACCTGCTTTGAACCTGATGGGAAACATGTTTGGCTCATTCATGTTTATACATCGAATCAGTCCTCTGAATTCTGGACAAGAAGTAAAAACCTTGTGCCGCTGGCTCTGATCAGTCTAATTAATTCCTGAAATGTGTTACATGGTAGTGTCCTGCTGCTGTCCTGTGAAAGGCGACATTGAAGTCTGCTCCGACAGATGGGGTCTGTCTATTGAAACAAC
>CAFUXE010000609.1:349290-393752 GCA_903364295.1 Serranus cabrilla
AGCTAAGCCTCAGTCCAAGTTTTTCACTTCGTCCCAGTAATCCTGAATGACACTTTAAGCAGGGAACGTGCTCTTTTAACACCACTAGACATCCATTACCTCCAGGTCCAGATGACGTCTAGATACTGGAGACACTTGATCCATACATGAGGCTTAAATACCTTTGATGGTGGACTTGATCACACAGTGTGGAGCCTTTGATTACCAGAGCAAACTGCTACCCACAGTTGATGAAAGTGAATATGCGATGCAGGGTGCTGAATCACTCTGGTGATTGCTCTGCTTTCGCTGATTGTCATCTGTGATTCGAGAGGTCACTGGTCTCACTGTGGGATTGAAAGCTGCTCCTGAGCAGTCACCATGGCCATCGTTTCTTGAAAGCCCTCGCTGTGCTGTAGCCCCGGCCAAGGCAAGCTGCTTCAAAGCTGCATTAATCAGGCTCTAATGCTTTATAATCACCCGACTGGTATGCAGTGGGATGAGAAATGTAGCCATATGTAGATGTCGGGTTAGCTGCTTGGTGGTTGGACTGAGGCATTAGAGATTGTCTTCGCTGCACTGCACAAGACGTTAACCTTAGTCCTATTTGGGTATTCTCAGTGCTCCTTGCCTTGCTATTTAATTAAAAGCCAACAGATTATCTCTCCTAATACATCATGTGGTTATAGCAGCACACACACATACAGTACACTACACACAGGCAGACACACACAATAATAATCGCCTTAAATGGGAATGATGTTTAATACGGGACTGAATCATCCAATAAGAAAATCCCTCACATGGTCAGCATTGCATGGCAGACGTTCCAGACAGCTACTCAATAATGTGAGAAAGGCATTAAAGCTGCCAAGGAATACACTAAGTCTAAATGATGGATCAAATGTGCTGCTTGACCAACAGAACAAGATTAGTGGGATTTATGATCAAACAACATGATGCATCTGTTGTGTCAGCTCTGTTGCGTTGCTGAAAACAAACTGCGGTGATGGGTAAATGCTGGCTATAGGTTATGCTCCCATCATTAGACGCGGGTCTCAAATGATTTGACTCTGCCGGGCTAAGTTGTTAATGGGTCTAGACAAGGGTTTGGATTTCGAGGGCTAATGCTGGCTGATGGCTCTTAAGCCGTGGCCACTCTCAGGCTCTTGGCCCTCTTCATATTAATGGGATTAACAGGACTGTGGATGAGAGGGGGCACGACGTGTAAGCAGAGAACCCCAAGCCATTAGAAACAAAAACTCCCCTGTCCCCCATATCCAACAGGGATGCTATAGTTTGCCCTTTTCAGGGAGGAAGAGGAGAAAGGCTACCCCTCTTCAGCGGGCCTCTTCGCCATCTCGGTGGCCTTATTCTTTGACAAGGAGCGCTGGCTCGTTTCGATAAGGTTATGACACAAGTTGGCCGGTTCAGGGGCAATGCCTTTGTCCATTGTGAGAAGAAGGGGGCTGTGTGGTCCCTCTGTTCTCCCTGGACCCAATGAAGGAGGCTATTTGTCCACTAAATAGAGGGGAATTAAGCCCTGGTTGTGTTGGCCTGTTGTTTCTGAGGGACAAAGAAGCAAGACCTCAGTGTTCACTGTTTGGACAGAGCAGAAAAGTAGACCAAACCTGTCAGAACCAATTGGGTAAACTCATTAAGGTGATACGTGTACTATAGGGTTTATATAAGTGGCAGGGCAGAGGATCCACTTTTGGTGAGCTAACAGGACCTTCTTTGTGTTATAAATATACCAGCTTAACTTGTTAGGTTTGGGTGGATGTTTAGCTGGAAATATGGGGCAACAGTTTGTGTACTTGAAGCAGTGTTGGCCAACCAGTTTTAGAGCTGGTCGCCCGGCTGGCTAGTTGCCATAAGCATTTGGTTCTTCCTTTATTTTTTACCAGGGAGTCCCATTGAGATGAAAACTCTTTTACAAGACACCTGACAAGGTAACAGCAACAGCTTTGGTTACCAAAGCTGGCAGGATAGTTAATTCATTTATAATTGGGGGAATTAAATTGCTTTTTTAATAACAAACCATATTTAAGTTATGAAACAGTGAAATCCAAATTCCCAAATTGTCTTGCTGATGCCTTCACTGTGGAGGGTTTGGTGTTTTTGAGAATGGATTTAACAGTTGTGAAGGTGTTAACTTGTGATTTGAGGAAATGTCAGTCCATCTTTAATTGTCATTTAGGTGTTGAAAGTGGGTTAAATAAGTGCAACAGCACAGCACTCTTTCACCTCTGTAGAGGTTTATCCAGGTTTTTCATTTTATTTCAGCTAGAGCCAAAAACAAAATGTTGTTTTTTTAACTACAGTTCTTCCTCAACCTTAACTTGTTTTTTTTTGCATATTCATTTGCATGTTGCTAATGTTATAACATAAGATATGTACCTTTTGTGATATGCTGCTGGGTTGAGTCAAATGCATGGTATATCTCCCTGGAATTTAAGCCCATGTTTTAGCATATTCGTAATTTACATACAGTGATGCCAGAGATGTTGTCATCTGTCTTCGTAAAATGAGGTCCACACTTTGGATTGTTTCTTCCTCTCTGTCATGACTCCTTGCAAGTTTCCAGCAGTGTGGACGCATGACCTTTTATGTCATTGTTTTCCAATGGCCAACATGCCGGCATGGATAAAATGAATTGATAAGCTTTGAGGCATACAACTCAGATGGATTGGACCAATTTTGGTCTTGATTTTCATCTCTAATTACAATATTTATTGTTTATTCCAGAGGGATTAATAATGTTTCCTGCTGATTGGGCCGTCAGATCAGAAAATGCTTTTGTGTTATTCTAAAGGGCAGTTATTAACAACATATTTTGTCATTTAATGGGGACTTTTTTTTAACACAGCAGTTTGAAACCAAACAAATTGCTGACTGTGGTCTTAGTCTTGCTTAGAGCAACTTGGCAAATGCTATTAAATCCCCAACACTGTACAGCAGGCCATCAGTGAATACAAGATACTGTGCTAAATGTATATTAGTGTGACATTATCACCTGTTAGGACTTCTTCCCTTTCTTCTCAGGTTCAGCTTCATGCAAAGACATAAGTGTTTGAATTTCTCAGACTTGTGTTATTATTGTGGTTAAAGTGGTTTTCAAGTATGATTACAGTATCTGGTGTTTCCTAAGTGTGGTGAGTGAGTCAATGCAGCACAGAAGGGCCTGTGGTCTGGACAGTTTAGCCACTGTGGGTAACCTGCCGTTCCCTTCAGGCTTATAACACTGGGACACAGGAACACATGGTCCCCTTGTGGCCTTTATTCTGGTTCTGTTTGTTGTTAAGGCATCTGAAAAGAAAGAACACTATTGTACAGTTCAGATGAGAGAAAGGAAACTGTCCAGGTGTGTGTGGTATACTTTCTTTATTTGTGAACAAGCTGACAGAGCAAACTGAATTCTTGTGGACCCCAACAGTCCCCACTGGAGGAGTCGCCTCCTCCCTCTCTCCTTCCCTCACTTCCTACCTCTGACCAGACCACAGCAACGGAGGAAGCACATCTTTTCACAAGCTGCCTCTAATTGATACTGTTGAGCCCTGGGAAGCCAGTGCGTGGTTTTAGTACTCTGCGAAATGCGTGCAAAGCACAACAGCCTGTAGCATGCCACCCTCTGGGACACCACAGGTTATTTACAACCAGACGACCAGTCTGGTCCAGGTCCTCGTATAGTTTCATTTACGAAAAAGAAAAAAAGAAATACCCACCGCACTTGGATGTGACCCTTTGCCAAGCCTTTCATCAAATAGCTACACTGAGAAAGGGCAGGAGTTGAATCCAATCCAGAGCTGTAATCTCAGCCTTAGGGGGCTTTTCACTAAATGGCAGTGTGGGTTATGAAAGAATGAAGCCAGTTATATATGTAGGTTGGAGCCGGCTTTATGCTACTGTTACTCTTCCTACGTGTGCTTTTCCTCACCAGCTACACCTGTACAGCTGTTTCAATTAATGATTTTATTCCTAATTAGCCAAGTGAAGTACAGGCGATATATTTTTTATGTTTGGATATATGTATTGTATTACCAAATCCAATCAAATGCAGTGTAAATTGACTAGTTCTAATGTAGCTTGTCATGGCTTGGTGAGGCAGACGAGTCTGACATCTCTCCAGATGGAGAACAGCTTGTGTTGTATTGTATTTCACAGACAGAGCCAACTCTCCCGTTCGCTCTCTGCCTCTCTCTCTCTCTCCCTCTCTGTCATCATGAATAAAATCACACTGGTGACAGATTGATGGAATCATGATGGTTTACAGGGTAGATTTCAGTGGTTTATTTTGGCTGAGCGCTGACCCTCAGTATCTGCGGCCACGGTGTTTCCTCTCATCTCTGACCTCTCGCATGTGCGACTTTCCCCTCCGGCTATTTTGCCAAGTGAGGTCTTCCTCTTCTCGGCAGGAGATGGATACACGCAATTGGCCCAAGTTTATTTTCGATCCGAGGAGGAAGTTTGGGTTGGGAGAAAGTGTGCGCAACTGTTTCTCCTTCACCAGCCCCTGAGGTTTGAGGATCTAGAGAGAAGCGCTGTCAGCTGCTCTGACAGAATAATGAGACTTTTAAAAGCGCTCTCAAGAAAAATAAATTTATAATCTGAGAGAGATTGAGGGTATGCAAAAGAGAAAAGAGAAAACAGCAGAGCTGGCAAGAAAGAATGAATGATGGAGCATGATGGCGTTAGATGGAAGGTCTGATCCGTGATTGTTTAAGTGTGAAGGCCTCGGGGCTGATCATTCTGCGGTGAGCACGTGTTGTCCTGACTGTGAACTCCGGCTGCTTGAGGGTCTTACAACATTTACCTGATGAGATGTTAAGAGGGCCCAAAACCACACTGGATCCCCCAGCGGCTATTCCAAACATGTCCAGCCTGTACAGTAGACACATTTCTCGCCGCCACATGGTAGAAACATCAGCAGCTGTTTTAATTAGGAAGCAGTTTAAGGGAAATCCATCCACGGCCCTGCTGCCTCACAAGCTTTGTTTTCATACGTGTGTGAGTGACTGCCGGGGTCCCCGATGAAGACCCCAACACTCAGACACACGAGGCTCACCAAGTTCAAACAAACTGTCAGTCAAACCGACTTTTTCTGGCAAAACTGTGTTGAACTTAGGAAGTCTTTTAGCCCCCTACTCAGGCTTAAAGGCACAGTTCGACGATTCACCTGGATGATGTTCATGATGCTGCTAAAATACGCTTTGTCTGATCAGTCTTAGTCTTAGACTTGATGTGTTCAAACATTCATAGGAAATAAGTCATTCAGCATGAGAAAGGCATAAAAAAGTAATTAATTTAAAAAAGTTTTACTCTGCTTAGACGAAAGCGTTCGAGTAATCTACTTATAGATGAAGAGCGGGCAACCTTAGTTGGAGATATAAAACAAGGACACAACAAGATCTGTGGTTTATCTGAAGTAACTGGTCACAATTTCTGCAGAAAAATATCGCTGTCGAGTTTTTCAAATGTATTTTTTTGGTGCTTTGGTGCCACCTAAATCTTAGGTTTTCCTCTCTATACTATCGATTCACTGGACGATATTTGCTATTTGCTGCCATGGTATGACAATTTGGTTCGAGTTAGGGGCCAGCAATCCATATTAGACAATATAATTTACCTATTTAACACAAAATTTATATCCACTCACAAAAAACAAGGAAAAGATGCTTTTATTTCTGAGCTCTTCCAGATATTGTAATGAAAAACAGTCCATTCCTTTTTAATACAAAGAATAAAAATAGACCTTCTGTTCACTGTAAAGTGCCACATTGCATTTAAGTGCAAATTATATTAACTTTGTTAACTTAAAGAGTCTCTGATGATCTTTTAATTAAGAACATAGACCCTTCCAAAATAAAAGCGTATATTAAAGACAGTGATATGCATCGATGCAGTTGGTTTATCAAAAAATGATTATAATGATCTATATCGACATATCGCTACACCCCATCTAGTTCCATTATATTAAAGACATCTCTGTAGCTGTAACACTCGGCAACTCACACCAAAACAATCTAGATTGATAAATAGCACTATAAGATGAAGATATTTATTTCTGATTTTGGGGTGAACTGTCCCTTTAATGTTATATTCTCTAGAGACATGTGCCAGAAAAACTATGCTCTGAAAATGACACATATATCATGAAACTTCTTGATGTGAGTTGTTTTCTGTGTTGGAGGAGGTGAAATGATCTCATACTGCTGCCAGATTTCCTTCGCTTGTCTAAAGAAAAAAACATTTTCAGCACTAAACACTAGATTAAATGGCTTGCTCTGCCTGCCTCCGCTCCTCATTTAGCACTGCTCTGAAACATTTGCTAATGCAGTGCGCCCATCACTCTGCTTGATTGATGGAGCTGATGAGTCTCCGTCCTGACAGCTGAAGTAAAGCAGGCAGGCCTCGGGGAACCTGCCATGTGGGCTCCTCTGCTCCCTCGAGGCCCGAGAGACAACAGACCTCGATCCACGCTGTGATTCTGTCACCTCTCACACCTCATACTCTCATTCTCCTCAGGAGCTGTAGCGTCTACCACCGGCAGCTCATTCAGAGGTTATTGATTTTTAGTGATGGAACAATCCACCATAGTTTCCCATTGAGCACACAGATGGCTGGCATGTATTAGGTGAATAAGGATTTCATTAATTTCTTCCTGCAGCAGTTGCACAGCCCATTCATTCATTCTTTCAATGAAGTGTGAATCCATAAAGGAAAATGAATGACTTATGTGTCTATTGCCTGCAGTGTAGCAGCAGCATACATTTGTATGTAAAATATATTCTCTGTGGGTTAGTATCGAGGAAGTTAAACCTCACAGAAACTTGAGTGTTTTCCACGTGATGTATTGCATGTGGCCAACAAGCACAGCTCAGATTTATGCAGGGGATTATGGTGTATCTCGCACTCTACTGTTTGAGACGTTTGGCTGTAAATCATGTGAATGAATGATGGATATAGGTTGTCACAGTGAACAGATGAGTTGGCAGGACGCACGCTGGCATGTTCGGCTGCTCAATGAGCTTTTAATTTGCGGTAACCACTCAAATGAGGGGTCGTTGGAAATCAGGAAATCCGACTTCTGTGGAAGAACAAAGGGTGTGTTTCCAAGGTTTACCTGTTTTTAGAGCTGTTGCTTGTGGGTTTTTTTGCAAAAGTTTTGAGAAATTCGAGTTTAATAAGGCAGAAATTGTGTTTATGGGACTCAACTTTACATGCAACGTAGGGAAAAATAATACAAAGGACATGTGCAATAAATGGTGTTGCGATTCATTTGGGAGGAAGCTCTTTTGCACGAGCCATTAGTCAGTAAAATTATCCCAAAGCCTGTTGTGCGAGTGTTCTTCGACCACAAGACTTATTTAGAGGCAATTTACAGTTGCATCCATTTATTATTCTTCATTATATTTATTTATTTAACACACAGAATTATCCCGCAGTCTAAGTTTGGCTGTGGTTGTACATTTGTTTTTTCCAGTGTAATTGGCTGTTGTTTTCATGGGTACTTTGTGTTTTACACTAAATTGCAAACTTGGCTTTCACTCTGCAATTACCGTTTCCCATCTGAGAGCTGAAATTCAGCTATATTTGGTCTGCACAACCTGCTCAACACAAGGCGAGGCCTCCTGCTGTACTTCTCAAATTAATATTTCAAATGGAAATAAGAATTTTTGCTATTTAAAATGGAAAGCACTTCCTCTATTTCTTACATTTTTCTCTTGTCAGTCATACTGTGTGTTGCCAAAGCCTGATAGTTTTACAATACACGGTCTGAGTGAGTATGTTGTTGGAAAGGACACATTCAGAGCTTTGCCATAATCACATCATCATCATTAAGAATGATCTCATGGCATTCAGACCATCAAGAAACCAGCTCACATCATGTCCACGATCTGATTGATGGGGATAATAGCTGTATGAAATACTGTTTATTTATTCTTGGAAGCCATCGATGGTCATTGTTTTCACAGTATTGCATTTTACATATACAAACTAACCAATTCATCTCCATTCAAATATCTTTCATCATCCTGAGCAGGGGAATCCTTGGCCTGAGAATGAACGGACACTGTGGAGAGGAGAAACCTGAGCAGAGCTGAAGAAGAGCCACAGCTCCACTGACAATAATCAAAAACAGATTCCTGCATGTAGTTCTGCAGGTTTCTTCATCTGAAGCCCACGGATAAAACTCTAATAGTCACAATATTGGTAAATGTTCCTAAAACAATGTAACAGATGGATAATACATCATGTTTTTCTCATCCAAACAGCTGCATCTTCAAAATAGATTCGGGATACATTAATTAATAAAACAGAAGATTCTCCGAAAGGCTTTAATTATTTGCAGATTTGTCTGACTTAGGAGGCTTTCTGTGTAACTGTCAGTGGACTCCCAGGGGTGAGTCAGCTGCTGCAGCAGTCAGACACACACCGTCTAAACCAGATTAAAAGTTTAAACCACTTAGTCTCTGGTCAAGAGGCTGTTAAACTTCTCTTAATGTGAATCTATGGCTTTATTTCTGCACGCAAGACTTGGGGGGTGAATCCATTCAGCATAGTATCACAATATTTTGCAATATTGTATCAATACATGTTAGCCGTATTGATTTTGTTTTATATAAACTGCAAGTATCCAATGATCCACTGTGTTGACCCCTAATGGGAGCAGCCAAAACCACAAGATTAATATTGCAAATACAAATTAAACCTTTTTGTCAAAAGAATAATAAAACACACTGCTAGATGGGGCTCAGTTGAGGTGTTGTATTGAATGTAATTTCAATCTAAGACTTACTTAGTTTCAGATTTCCCCATTGCTGAAGGGGCTGCAGAACTTTTTTTGTGTAAGTAGTATTGTTTAAAATTCCTGTGCAGAGGTTCACACACATTTCAGTCAGTCATGATTGGTTAAGTAGACTTTAATACAAAGAGACAGACAGACTGACAGCTTTTAATGACTGTAGATCAATCAAAAATAATGATTAAAGTGAGAGGAACAGGCTAAAAATAACTAGCGTATCAAATTAAACATATGGATATAGTTTTTTGTGGACAAAATGTACTGCGGAGTATATGGTCACAACACTCATTTTGCATACTGCAAAACATATGAAAGTGCTGTAATATCATACTATGACTTAAGTATTGTGATAATATTGTATTATGGGGCTGCAGGTGATTCGCACCCATAACAAAAAATATGCAAAAGTTAGGGCTGGGCACCAGTACTCTTGGAGTGATACTGTTTCCAATAATGTACTTCATTTGACACCTTGTTATTTTTCTACCTTATTCACTGACCATCATATGAATGAAAGCATGAAAAGAAAAACCTTCAAGGTGAGGTGCATTTGATCTTTGTTCATAGAATTCATCAAAAAAAGATTGAGATCAAAGTGCATCAGACCTGGTCAAACATCTTGATCTCATTTCAAAAATTTATCAAAGAATCATTATTTTGGCCCTGCCCCAGCTGGAGCTCTTTGCTGAGTGCATGCACAATGTTTTCAGCTCAACACAGTTACACTTTCTGACAGCTCTAAACCTTCAAGTAGAGGTCACTTCATAAACCTGAAATATTGTACCTGGAAGTTCCGCCCTAAACATTTAAACATGTCTGCAGATAATGCAGCGCGGTTGTTGCCTTGTTGACAGCATACAGAAATGGTAATGGAATAAGGGGCAGCATCTCTCGCATTGTGTGTCATATTGGATCAAGAAGTGTTAGTCCCAGCGCACTAAGTAAACACTATCCATCACAGCACTGGATGCAGTATGACAAGACCCCAATGTAAAATGTGGAGCAGCTGAGAGCTTTAACCTTGTCGATCCAATAAAGCCGCTATGATGCAAGTTTAGCTGTGTGTGGTGCAACCTTTGGCTGATCTATGCATCTATCTTTCTGCCAGCTTTGTGCAGTAGCCAACATTAGTTTTACTGGAAAGCTCGCCTGAACTTATCACAAAGAGACTTTATAAACATTCGATATGCTGAGCTGCCTTCCCCATTTTCCACTTTTATTTCTTTTTATGGAATACAAATACTCTTTTCTAATGTCTTCATTAGCAAATACCTAGGAGGTCAACCATACTTTTATTAGCAGGAAAATAAAATATGAAATCACTCCTGATGCCTAATGATGTTAAAAGATATCCAAAAAAACGATGTATAGACTCAGACGAAAATAATCCCTTTCAGTCATTACTTATTATCCACTAGAAGTGGATAAAATGCAAATAAATATATGTAGTGAGGCAACACACCAAGCAGACAAAGCTTGCTCCAAAATGAGATTGACTTACTTTTGTTGAATCAGGAAGGAGGAATTTTAATGTTGTGTTCACAAACAGTAAGCAACAATTTCTGCATAGGATACCTTTAATGAGGCAATCCACAATGTAAACAGCATGTACTGAATCCCATTTCAATTATTCATAACTGGACCTAGTACTATGGACAAACACCCTAGCATATCTCCAGCATCAGTCAACCAAATGCCAGTAAACACTATTTCCTCACACAGTGTATGTCTGCTGGGATTGACAGCACGTACTCACATTATTTTCAGCAGCTCTGGTTTGGGTTATTAGCTGGAGTTGCTGATGTGTTTATGGCTGTTGGGGCTGTGTTTATTTGAGCAGGATTTAAGGCTGTTTATTTGGGACCAGCTTCTGCAGTATACAGTAGGCCCAGTCAGATAATTGTGAGATTTATAAGCTGGATAAAACACCAGCTCAGTGTTCAGCAGTGTTTACCTCAAGACTTTTTTGTAAAGCTAAATCATCTGCTGCCGTCACGGAAAATCGTGAAATGATTATGCTTGGTTTAGAATGAACAAAAACGACCTGCTAATTTTCCTTGAATGCTCTCTGATTGTGAGGAACTGCAAGTATGACTGACATTGAGTACTGCACCGTAATTATCTTGCTGTTTTTTTCCACCCAGTTTTTCTTGTAAATAGACTCAAACTGAACCAAAATATGAGCAATATCATGCATTATTCAAAAGCTAATTTGTCTACTGTTTTCTATGTGTTGCTCATCAGCATCTAAGTTAATGTCCTACTTACATTTTGCATCAATTGTTGTTTTAAACATGATCCTCAGTATTCTTTCTTAGAGTCACAGCTGCGTATTGCAGGTATGGTAAACGTTACCTGAACAGGAGTTATCTATTGTTTTTCCAACCCAGTTTTACTAAAACCACTTCTATTTCCTTATGATGAATGTGTTGACTGTGTTGTGATTGGCAAGTACACCTTACCTTGAATTAACAAAACCGGCTCCAGCTTCACTACCATGTGTAAGAAGTTTTTAAATATTGCAATAAATACGATTTTGAAGAATAGCGCCTAGCCCTAGTTAGCTACATCAATTGATTATTGATTTTGGTCTGTTTGTGGGATTTGTTGACAGTGAGAACAACATAAATGTTGCCTGTTTCAACCTTAAAAAGCTAAGTTCCTCTATGAGATAATATGCACTGTAAAAAGCATTTTGTCAGGAGCTTCTCAGGTTTCAGTGAGGCAAACATCAAGCAGTAACGGCAGCCTGAAACATACTGTTTTGCCCCAAAACCAAGGGCCGGTGGTAGCCTTTAATAGAGCTAACCAGCAAGGGACTGGTAATTGATTTGTTAAAGCCCCCCTACTGGCTTGCTGAAATGAGATGACAAGTACAGTCCTGGGGCGTAGCTGAGTGGAGCGAGGGATGAGGGGAAAAAAAGAGGTCCATGACCCACAGGAAGATCAATACTACATGATGAGGCTGTGGAAATGGTGCTGCAGCTCTTTGTTCTCATTCAGGCCTCAGCTATAAACCAACCATTTTGCCTCACTACACTTGTGATGTTATTCGAAAAAACATATCTCAGTGACACAGGCCATTTGTTTTTATGGCCATATGTATGACCATGTGGTTCTCCATACTACAGACAGAGAGTCAGACTTTTTAACTGCCCATCACTGTAAGTGATATCAAGCACATAAAATGCAATGTGGATCCCATGCACAGGCTTCTGGTTTACCATGACATGGAGCACCACTACAAAGGAATGTAGACATCACTCACTTTGGCTTTGTTGTGGGCAGTTTAAGTCCCACATTAGAGGTCTTGTCGAAGATTAATAACGACAATTCTCCTCTATTGGAAAGAGATGAGCTCACATCTCTGGGATGTAGGCTTGATTGCAGTGTACAAAACCCGATGTGTGAGGAAAAACTGTGTCCATTAATTCCACCAAATACTGGCATTTGCTCGGGGCAAGGCCTGAATAATTTGGTAGGATACATGAATAATACAATTGCAGGATACTTATGCGGAGATGTTTTGAGCCTGTTTTGTTTTTTTCATGCATTGTGGCTCCGATTTGTAAACCAGCTGTAGTGCTTTATCCATCTGTGTGCATGTACAGTATGGAATCCATGCAGTGCAGGATTTGGCAGTGTCGCCTCCAACTCCGCTTTCCTCTAGCCAAAAGAGGGGATGGTCAATTACAAGTACACTTTTCAAGTCATAAAAATCCATACACAGGTATTTTTCTTTAGGGTTTAGAGAGAATTCCTCACCCTCAGGAAAAGCGGCTAAAGGGTTGGGGGGAATAATGGCTCACTTTGCACCTCATAAAAACCTGTAAGTACACCTTGAGTCCTGCTGCTGAAGGTCTCTCACTGAATGTCCCTCGCTTGCAGCCCTCAGGAGTCCCTGAGGATTATAGAAGTGACCAAGAGGGCAGTACAGAGGATGAAATCTGCTCACTGACTTGTGTGTTTAGTCCTCTTCCCTGTGTGCCTTGCCATAAACATACAAGAATGACAGTAAATCATGAATACCTTCTTCCCTTCATTTTTTGAATAGAGCAGCCTTTTCCAGCTGGCTCCTCTGGATGGCCACAGCTGCCAGTCAACACTCCAAAGTGCTAAAGTGTGTATTTTTTGCCACAAGATGCAAGAGTCTGGCTTGAACCTTTGGCTGCTGAGCTGGACTAAATGTGGGCACTGTTTGGCGTTTTAACCCAGTTTGCGTGACTTGAATTTTTAATATCTTCTAAGCTCCAGGAATGTACTCTGTTGCTCTGGCATAACAGGCATGGCATAAAGAGGGTGTCTCCATTGCATCCACTGCATTCTTCTTCAGCAGTTCACCAACACTCACCTCTGCTTTTGGGCACTGATAGGAGACTGAGCCAGAACTGAACTTCAAGCTCTTTGTTTCATCCTCCCTCCCAGGAGATATGTATCTGCTGCTTGTTTAACTGTTGTCAGTGAACAATGGTCATATTGATTATTTGAGCTCTGGACAAAACCAAGAAATACATTCACTCCTATTGGTCTCATTGTACTGAAACATAAATGACCAGAATTAGCTCAGATTTATGAACTCTGAGGGCAGCGGCTCGGTCTCATTGTTTTGAAGTAGCTTGCCTTTATTGCTAAAGGGATTAGTCAATTCATTGATTAATTGATTGGTGGGAAATGCCAGAATCAATTTTGATAATAAGGTTAATGTCATTGATTGAACAACAAGACTAAGTCTAGAGTAATGCTAGCAAGCTTAGAGCTATGTTATTTGTAATTAGCAACAGTCTGTTGAGCTAATTGCTTATATCAGGTATAAAATGCTCATAATGGCAATGCTATCATGCTAATGTTTACCATATATGTTTAATTTTGAGTTTGCCGTCATCTCAGGGGGACTGCTCACATTTCCAACATCCCATTGGTCTGATGAATAGATATGGGTCCAAAGGCCCAATAGTCCTAAAATACACACTAGAGTCCAGCGACTGCTGATGTGCTTCCTTAAAATTAATTATGTTTTATGCTGTGACACCATTGTCATGGTAGGTTTAGGCAGAAAAAACACACAGGTCACCTATTCAGACTATTGGCCCTTGGACCATAAGGACATCAGAACAATGGCATGGCATGGCATCCATCTCAGGCTGACCTGTTAGCATGCTTACATTTGATGACTAGCACTTGGCACAAAGCACTGCTGAGGCTCATGTGAATTACATTAGTTGTGCTACTTGATGGCATAAGATTATAATAATTTATCGTCTCTGGACTTTGAATATATAGCAAATTTCATGGCAATCCACCCCGTAGTTGTCATGATATTTCACTCCGAACAACAGCTGTTGACATTTGTTGGCTCTTGAGATAAATAATGTGTCAGATTCACACTTGTATATCCACCATGCATATCTGTAAAGAATTTTATAGCAATCCATTCAGTTTTTATATTAAAGTCTAGAATAATGGAGCGGGGAACCAACAGACATCCACCAGGGCTGCTAGCGAGACTTAGGCCAGTAAGAATGTGTGATATTAATAAGATGAATGTATTAGCGAGCTGTAAGTCATGATGTATGAGGTAGCTGGACTAGGGTATACAGTATGCAGCCAAAAATGTTTGACCTAACAGTCATTGTGGATTGTATATGGCTCACTTGGTAGGATGCTGAAATGAGTCTGTCCTCCCACTCCTGATTCACCGACTTCTTCTAGGTCAAACAGGCTGGTAAATCTCTCCCCAGACATGGCCTGTCCTCCTCTGAACTCCGTTATCAGGGATCTGACATGCTAGCAGGTTCATTTCATGAAACCCCACTGCTTTGTTCACATCTGTATGCAGCTGTGTCTTACATGATCGTGTCTTTCTTTCGCTTCAAGGCACTTTGGCCTCCACAGTGTCCTTCCTTTCATCATTAAGCATGCAGTTTGCTCCTAATTAAGCACATCAGTGAATTAAGGGTTCGCTGGCGCTGATTTACCCTCTCTGTATGCTGGAGATGACAGTCTGGCTGTTGCTCATGCACAAATATGTTAACACCAACCCACGCCCATGCAGCTTTCTGAGGCTGATTGGACTGATGCTCTAGGATTTGCGGAGCACCTGAGCTGAGTGTATTGAGACTGCACCACAAATAGACCAGAGACGTCACAAGCAGGTGTTGTTCTGCAGGAATTTATGTCACATTTATCTAACAAGGCATTATGACTGCTCTATGAAAGAAAAAGCTGTTGTTACCAGTGGGATTATTATTTTTCTTTGTTGTCATTGACTTTGTTATTTACCTTTCAGTGTTTTGTGGAAAACACACCTGGTTTCTTCTATTTCCTTTGCTGATCACAGTTCTTCTTTATTAATGTAGGGCGGCTTTCACCACCATGTTTTATGATGTTCTATATTTAGCTCTAATGCCGGATAATGCAATACAAATCAGTTGCTTTGATGCTTTTAGCCTTGCTCACCTCATGGCTCTGTGGATATCCATGTCAGTCGATTGGCCACTTTGGTCCAGACTGAAATATCTCAACATCTATTGGATGGCTTGAGGTGCAATTAACACCCGTTGATGGCCCCCAGAGGATGAACCATAAAACTGTTGGTGATCCTTTAACTTTTTTCTCTAGTTTCTCATGTCATCTGGTCTGACTTTTTATGACCAAATACCACCAAAACCAATGACATTCCCATCAGCCTCAGCTTGACTTTATTGAGCGCTTGTTAACTTGCTAGAATTATTATTCACACAGTCTGTAGACTTTTGTTTTTAAATAGTTTTCAGGCTGAGACTAATCATTGATTTTTTTAAGTTGATTTATCTGCCTATTATTTTTGTTAGTTGATTAACTGCCTACTGAGAAAATAGGGAAAAATGCCTCTGACAATTACCTGGAGCTCAAGGCGATATATTCATTTAGTTGGTCCAAAAAGCACATTAGTTTAATTTACAACTATACAAAATAGAGCAAAGCTGCAAATCCTCACAGATGAGAATCTAGAGAAAGAAAGTAATTGATAATGTTGCTTTATAAATTTAAATTCCTCATATATAAAAATAGCTGATGGTTAATTTTCTGTCGAGTCATCATTTCTAAAGCTTATCTTGAGCATTATGTTGCCATTCTGTACTATCATAAACTGCTACTTCAGGTGAATAGGGACGGCATTCCCACAGTAGTCTTGAATATTTCATCATTACTAATCTGCCCCTGCTGTGAGTCAGAGGGCTGCAAACTGAGGCCAGTGTAATTTATCGCCACCTCACTGTTTTGGTCATTACCACAGAACTAGTAACAAGATGAACGCACACCTTCTGTCAACATGTTATTTTTGAGATTATGGCTTCCTCGCTCCTTCATGAGGAAATTGGGTTGACACAGTGAATTTCTTTCCATTTAAGCAGCCTTAATACTTAATGCTGTTTTGTCTGCCCCTGGGGCCCGCTGAGTGCGCTTTGCACTTTTCTGGGCTGGCACAGATTCTCATTACCCCTGGAAAAACTTCCCGTGTTCATGTAAAACAGTGTAACCTGATCCAGAGACTTGAAGTAGTCAGTGGGAGACTTAACATCCTGCGCAATCTGGTGGAGGTGATGCTGGCTCCCACGAAGAAGCATATAAATAGAAAACAGCCCAGCAGACGATGTAAAGAAACAGCCCGTGTTCATTTAACACCTATAAATATCTGAGATGAGGTGAACATTATCTGTTCGCTTTAGGGAGAGTAATTAGAGGGAATCAAAGAAGACAAAGGGCCTTGTAGAGATGCGCTATCTCAGCTATTTCTGTATGGCTGTGACCTCTTCCTGAAGGTGTGACTTCTGTAATGGGAGTTAAATGCTAAGACATGATTTATGGAGATACAAAGCAGATCTTAACAATCAGTGTGTTTTGAAGTAATGTATTTTACATATGGATTTAAGCTGGGAAAACGTCTTAGTATAGAAGCACTTTAATATTAGGTTTTAGGAACATGTCTGATAGATATGTCATTTATTCCAACGTATATTTACCACGTTATTGGACACATTAATTCTGAACAATATTATAACATTATATATATAAATATGGTAGAAAATAAGGCATAAAAGCATAATAAGCATGAAGTCCTCTTAAAAGCGCTGGGGACCAGGAGGCTAAACTCTGAAGACATATACTCCACCAGAAGAATGGGATTGCTAAATGTTTACAAGATCTGTTCTGTGCCGAAGGACGTAATTTCTTACTCCCTGGTGAGAAAATCTATTTTCTCCAGCAACTTGTCACGCCAGAGCCACCAGAAGAGAAAATCAAAATCCCAACCCGCTGGATAATGGGACTTTGAGTCCTTTAGGACTGGTGATAGTGATTGCTTCTGCTTTCGCTGGAAAGCAGTTCATGTGTTTGTTTGAGGCGTATTGGAGCTGTGTGTTCAAGGGTGTGTGAGTAAATGCTTGTGTGTGCCTTTTTATGAGCTTGTCTGAGTGATTTCCCAGTGAGAGTGCGTTTTACAGCCGGATTCCTCCAGGATGAGTCTGACTGTTTGATAGAACAGCCCCATGGCGGCCTCCCAGTCTCCCAGCCTAATGAGCATCAAGTCTAACAGGTGGTCCATCAGAGCACTGAAAACAAGAGGAATTAGGCTGTTTGTATGTAAGTTGCCCTTTTAATACCACTTGTGCTACTTTTTTTCACCATCCAGAGAGGAAATTGAATCATAAACACTATATTTCTTGGATCGGAGACTGGCAGCTTCGGATGCTCTGTGGTTTGTGGTGTAAATGATCAAACAATTTCAGAAAACCTGGAAGGTAGTCGCATTTTATTGACTGATTTAAGGTTGCTGACATTACATACACTGTCTGAATTGTACTGTGAACAAGCTGCTTTGTTTCATGCTCCCACTATGAAAAACGTATAAAACAGGGGCACAATTTATACAGCTGGAATAAAAAGAGCTGTAAAAGTGTTAATTGTTTCCAGTTGCACACCAGGTTTTGTAACATACACAACGTAGCAACTTTTGCACATTTTGTAAAAATCAGTCATATGTTACAAGCAGCAGATGCTTTCATGAATTATTCACAAAGCCAGTGGTCTAAACTTAGCACAGTACTGGCACCTGTGATTGATGGCAATGCAGAATTTAAATAGCTGATGTCACACTTGGGCTGGGAGCAAGGGGCGGTGGATGGGTCAAACAAACGACAGACTTTCACCCAGGAGAACCGTTCATGTCTCATGTGAAAAAAAAGTTTTTTAACCTAACTTCCGTGGCTCACATCACCCTCATAACTACTTCACTGCCGGCATTTACGCACATTAATTTGCTTCTATAATGCCCTACCGGGACGTCTTTTACCCAAAATCTAGGTCAGTGGTTTTGCAGCCTAAATTTACTGAAACTGTAGTATTTGTAACTCAGTAACTGTGAACTGTACATGTATGTATAATGACGTGTATGCTACATATATGCAAAATCATTGTGACAAATGCTGATATATGGTGCTATGGGTGGTATTGAGATCTTGTTGAACAGTATAAAACACATACTAGGAATAAGTGTTTGCAACTGTCTGGGTCCATACACAGTGTATGGATGTATATGGATGGACAGTGATCACTGATCTCACATTCATAGACAGAAAAAAGTGGACAAAAGAGTACTCGCTTCAGTCCATTACATGACCATGACTAAAAGTAAAAAAAAAAAGTAAAGTTTTCTACAAAGTAACACAGGAGCAGCATCTTATTTCATTTTCTGTCCTTTATTTTTTATCTGAAATGATTTAGGTTCCATTTTGAGTTAAAAATCTTAAAAGGAGACGAGAAACATGAAAAGAGGTTTCTGCCTTTCTTCCAGCTGTAGTTGCTGCTTTGGTTAATGTCTGAGTCATAATGAATAACACCAGTCTTCATGAGTCTGCACAGTTTACTGATTCATCTGCGGAACTGCGCTTTTCCAGCCAGGCCTTTATCTCAAATTATACTCCATTACACTAAGTATTAATTGGGTTTGGTTAGGTTAATTACTTAAATTATACTTTTATCTAATCATAATTAAGATCTATATAATTACTCAACCAGAAAAAAAGATAATACAGGAAAGAGAAAAATGCCATTAATATTAATTTTGTCTTTTCTTCTGCTTCTTTTTGTGGTGCTTCTCTTTTTATGAATTTATATTTTTAACTGTGATGTAATCCCTCTGCTGGGAGGTCGATATACAGTACGTCGGAAACAAAGCAGCATTGTTTAGCCTGACGAGTGGCCGTCTTTTGTTTTGCATGTGAGCTCGTTAAATGGTGTGTTAGAATGCATGGGCTCGGGTAGGGGTTGGGGTACGTGCCCCCCCGCCTCTGCTGCTGCAGCTGACTTTTAATGGAATCTGATTTAAAAGCTTGTGAATAATTCCCGTGGGGTTGTGGTTTGTAGGTCATTGTGCCATTATGGTTTGCTCCTGGTCTGTCTGAGGGAAGATGTATGCGTGTGTGTGTTGGTGGGGGAGGGGGAGCGGAGGCTTCGCCTGCCTGTCTGGTCGAAGCATCGCAGCTTCTCTCTCCATACTGCTGTAGGTGGACACCGCGTGAACCCATCCACCCCCTCAGGCTTGACCCACAAATCCCTTCCTCTGGGCAACAAAGGGATTATGGGAGAAGTAGACTAATCTACTTCTGTGAATTTACTTATGCAAAGTGTTTGCCACACACGCCTTGGCATCAGCCCGAATCTTAAAAAGCAAAAATAAATTGGAATACGGTTATTTGTTATCCATTTATTTAATCATCCAAAGCTACAATGCTTTCTGTGCAGAGCAAAGAAAGAAAACGCTGCATTTCTAATCTGAGATCCTTTGTTTTCTTCATTTGGGATACTAGAGAAGGAACACTGGGCTTGTAAGGGGCCACCTGCAATAACAAATTACTCCCCAGTGTGTCGGAAACATCCAAAAGCAGCACTCTGGGTGATTTTTTTTGTCTTGATTTGAGGGCTGTGCCTGAAACATAGCTGAAGGTGTTGCAAGATGAAAAATGCGCCTTTGTTAAAGGCCTCCCAGCCAGATATATTCAGTAGCACATACCAGAAATGACAGTTTGTTACTTGGACAAATACTTGCAGAGCAACTTTCACCTCAGAATGGTATTTCTGGCCGCCTCAACTCAAACATCTTTGATCCCTTCTCCTGGTTTATATGTGGATGTCGTGGCTTTATCTGCCAGTGAGGTGAGAGCTGAGTGACGGTGAGTGGAGGAGACTGAATAAGGATGAACTTATCACCTTGTCTTTCAGGTGCAGGGTTTCACCATAGTTGGCTCTGTTTCGCTTGTTTAAATGTTCCTGTCTTGATGGTGTGATACACCGTATCCCCGGCTAATTCAAACAGTCCAGGGAGAAATAAGCCGAGGGATTTACTGCAGCAAAGGTTAGCACGCTGGAGTGGCTGGAAACAAAAGCTCCTTGGCAGTGCTCACGTTTTTGTTCCTCCTCTGACATCCCTGGACGTTCTGAAATTAGCCTACATGTTTGCACACACTGTAAAATGATTATTTCCCCTCCATGTTTGGCCTGATGATGAAAGATTGTGTGATGTTCTTGTTGGGTGATATTTATCTTAGAGGGAAGAGCTTTGATTTCTGCACCACAGGAAGAACATGTGGGTAGTCTTTGTGTTGCACAGCGCTGCATTGTGTTTGACTCATTTCCAGACGAGATCCCAGATGCTGGACCTGGGTGGTCACACCCATAGCGCTGTTGCACAACGCCTGTTTGCTGCTTCTCGTTTTGTTAACCAAATATTGTCTCTGTGTTTTCCTGGTTCTAGAAGAATCCGACCCACACATGAGGGGAGTGTAACTGGTTGACCACACAGTTTAACACACAAAGCCACGAAACTGTCATAGTGATATTTCCTCTCCAGATGTTCTAATGATGCATCATCAGCTCTCGCCGCCTCTGTTTTCACAGTGTGTTCGCAATGTGAGCCAGATGGGTGGTTCTCTTCTGAGGGTGGAGCTGGTCCAAAAGCATGCATGTGGGGATGTACTGTATCATCACACTGGCCTGATTATAAGACTGTTTTGATTATTTTTGAGATTACCTCACTTTTCTCAAACCTATTCTTAGAATTTTTGATAATACTATCAGACTAGACTCTGTTTCTTCTCGTACGACTGAAACCTGAAATACTTACTTTGAAGCTTGTTAGTGTTAGTTAGTTTCCACTTCCAAACAGGAATTATTTATGAAACTGGCTTGTCTAGGTCCCAACCTTTGAACCTGGCAACTTTGCCTTGCAACATAGCAAGAAACAGCGGTTTAGTTCTTAAAACAGCATTAAATTCAACGATGGCCGAGGGTGAGCAGTGATTGGGACTAACTGCAACGTGACTCGTTTTACAATCAGAATTTAATTAGTTTGGTCTGATAACATTTGCCAAGCCTACAAGAGCCAGACAATCATTTTAGTTACATTTAATTTAGCTCCAGGCTAAACTGGAATTTGTCTGGCGGTAGTGTAACAAGTTGACAGTTCTCACTGTCTCACTGTTTCTAAATGACCTGAAACCTAGTTTGGCATTCTTGTATGGCAAGTTTTTGTGACTTAGACTGACATAGACCTGATACTGATCTGAAAGCTAATATCAGCTGATATACTGGCTTGGTTAATTTATTGGTCAAGCATTAATCAGGTAGAATAGCTTGAAACCAAAAAGATACCTTTGTATTTTTTTTTAGAAAACTAATCATAATATTTCCCACTTGTCAGGTTAACCTGTTTGTTATTTATCTTACATTGAATCAAAGATAGCCTGCAGATCGATGGCTGTTAGTGGCTGATGTCCTTGAGAGGTACAAAGATGGTGTCCTTTTTCCGCCTGCAGGCTTCTTTCATAATCTTCAGTTCCCTTGCTCTCTCAGCTCTCTGTAAGAAATGAATGGCCCTCTGGTGACTTGTTGATCTTGTTACTCATAGTGTGAATGCACGGTTAGACTGACTTGTTCGTTTTATCACTTAAATGCTACCATGAGAGCAGCATGGATTTTTTTTTTTAAATGTTACTTTTACAGCTGCGTAACATTTACTATCATATTTCACAACAGTAAGACACCCCACGCTGTCTGGGAGCAAAGAGCGTCCTCTGTGTTGCAGTTTATTCAACCTTATCTGAGCAGATTTCAAACACGGCCCGTTGCGTGGAAACCAGAGCATTGCTAAGCTTCTTGAGCACATCCAGGCCACTCCCAGACATCCATCAGAGACTGTAACAAGCTGCTGAGTGCTGTTTGAAGTGTGCGTGTTTATGCACCATACATTCTCAGCGCTGACGGATATGTAGTGACAGTTGTGAGATATGGCCTGTTGGACATCCAGGACAGGGACTGAAGTGTCTGATGAGCAGCATCGCCAGCCCGCTGCTCTCTGAACCCCCTTCTCATCTGCTGTTGGCAGCGGATAATGCAGCTCTAAAGCCTCTTGTGTAAGAGACCTGGTCACAGAAGACGGGACGGGAGGAGGGGGACAGGGAGTGACGTAAGTGTCCTCCTGCTTTTCCTTCCATTCTCTCCTGATCTCTGATCCTGAACACTCGGGAGGTCATCGGAGCAGAGCCGCTGAGCTTAATTCCTTAAGGAAACGTTTCCTGAGAAGAGTCGCGGCTGCTCCCTCCTCCCTTTTGGCGGCTGACCTGGAAACAGCGCAGAGAGCATCTGACGCAGACGGAGGCTGCGTGTTTGTAGAGGCTTCAGACAAGGCGCTGAAGGGCCTGAACTGCCTCCCTGGCCTTTTTTGATCTGATGAAGGACATGGCTCCATCTGTTTCCTGCTCCAGAGGGCTGCGGCGTTCGCAGTCAGATCAGATGAAGACAAATGAATAAACGGAAGGATGAGTCACGGCATTATTCTCATGTTATGACAAGTACTTCTGCTTGAGTGCGTGAAGCTGGAAATATTGACATGTTTGTTAAATGACTGCGAGGTTGGTTGTGTGTCAGGCGTCATTATCAACAGAAAGCACAAACAGTAGAGGGTTCTGCTGACAACATTTTGGTCTGTAACTGTTTACCCACTCAACAGGGCCACGTTTACTCGGCAGGGTTCCATTGTTTGCTGCGTCAATAAACAAGCCAACTCAAAATGTAGGACATAAAAACATGTTGAGCTCTCCTCAGGAAGCCAGTGTCTCTCCTTCACCCACCTCTCCTTCACTCTGTCTCCTTTCTCTCTCTCCGTCCTCTTGTCTGTCTTCCTTCAGCACCTGTCAGCTCCATTGTCCTCTCCTGAAGACCAGTAAACCCATCCAGGCATGCTCTCGCGACCTTTTTCAATGGCTCTCTCCCAACGGGGCGGGAGCCTTTGTTCCTGTAGCCTTTCTTACCAGGTTTTGGGGCAATCAGCAAGGGGGCATCCGTCTTCCCATTGAGGGAGGCGTGGTATTCGCTTCTTGCCGGGTGCGATAATGGACCACACATGGTCGTGCTCCAGCAGCTCACCAAGACTTGGGGCCTTGGTGCGTGGGCATACAGGCCCCGGCTCTGCCTCCTCTCTCTCCAACTCCGGCCCATAAAGCGCTCTTCTTCTCAGCCTTTTGTCAGGGCCCTTTCACTCAGCCCTGCCGGGCCTTTTGTCCTCCAATCTGGGGGCCCGGAGCCTCAGCGTCCACTCCCTCAGCTTTGTTCACTCCACCTACAATATGCCACCAACAAGTATTCCAGAAATGCAATGAATGCTAGTCTTTCTGTCAGTGTGAATGTGCCTAAGTAAAGAAGGAGAAAGGGAGGTTTTGATTTCATGTTGCTCAGGAGGTTTTGCTGACGATTTGGGCAGTTTATTGAGCTGAGCTGATGATGTGGAGACATTCATTTGGATACAGGAAGTAGAAACATCCCTTCATTCCCTCCGTCTTAATGTTAGAGGAAATGAAAAGCATTCCTGCTTCAATTAACATTTTTCCTGAGTGAGGGATTGTTGTTTACGTGGTGCAGATTTTATAATTTGCTCCAAATTAAGTGCAAGTGTTAGTAGTATATTAAAACCTCATGCATGCTTTAATGGCAGACAACTGAGCAACAATACAGAGCAGGCCTCAGTCCCAGGAGACCTTGGTGGTTGAGAAACCTCCATCACAGACCACATGAATCCCAGAAAGAGCTTTTTTTGATCAGACCTGTAGACATATTTATCATACTAGAACGAATTAAAGAGCCCAAAAAACAGGCGTCAGAAGTCTGGATACTACACTAAAAACTTAATATATGTCCCTCTGTCTCCACGTCCTCTAACATGTCTGACTTAGCAATAATAAATCTTTATATCCCAGGCTTATTAAGTTTCCTTTTTATCTGTAGAGCGGAGCTTTTTGATGTTTCACACACATGTCAGGGAGGTTTCTTTCTTCTTTCTTTCATTATACTGGAGGCCTTGCTAATTTAGAAAACTTCTGTCGAGTACCGTAGCGATGGTACCTCCCTGACACTTTATTAACATGAGGCATGTAGGATGGTAATGATGTAAATTTAATGAAATCCCCATCCTTCTTTGACTAGGATTTCATTTTAAGCTATAAAAGGGATGTCACTCTGTGTACCTCATGAAATCATTCAGCAGTTTGCTCTGGTTAACCAAACGGATGGCATTGATTTGTTGGTGCTGCCTGCACAGACCTGCAAGACTGAAGCGTAACGTTTAAGTCCGCTCAAGTAATAAGTCTGCTCCACATGGTCCTTTGTTGTTTAGCCGCTAACCAGGAATACGGTATGGGGAAACATCAAAGGGAAGCGGCTACCTCTTGGGTAGCCTTACCAGAGGCCTTGGGAGAAAAATCTGTTTTTTTTCCATTTCACTCATTGAGGTCACTGTGCTGCCTGTAGTATTTGACACAGTTAATACAAAGTCCTAGTAAGTTTGTGAGGTATCAGTGGATTGAAAAGTTTCCATCTGCAAAGCTGGGTTAGATTCCTTTTATAATATCTATCTGACCCATGTAAAATTTTCAACCATCTTTACTGAGCATCATTTTATTGCTTCCAACTCTCTGTAACATCAGATCTCAGTCATGCCAGACTTTTATTACCCCTCATCAAAAAAATATGAGCTTCAAAACCTCTGAGGCCAGTGTGCTGCCCATACTTCCACATTTGTTGGATTTTTAGCTGCAACCAGCAGTTCTATGGGTCGCTCCGTTGGTTGGCCTGTCGGTTGGTGGACCCATTGGCCGCTTGCCGCTCGTCCATTTGGTTGGTCCGCAAAAATTTCTTGAGTGGCCACACTTTTCATGCTCGAAGGCTGAAATTGGGCAAGAAGGTCAAGTGTGTGTGTGTGTGTGTAATGATGTGTTCGTTTTAGTGCCAGTTGGCTAAACTGCGGTGCGGCAATGGGAGTGGCCAATTGCAACAAAGTTTTTTTTTCTAAAAATGGATTGGAAATCGACTTGTGCAATATTTTGTGGAAAGATTGCACAAGAAAGAGCCGGTTAACTGTTCATACCCCCAAAAAGGGGGAGTGACATATTACAAAAAAACATTTTTTTTTAAAGGTTTCATGTACCATGGCCCAACTCATGAACCGTTTGTTATAGACTGATGTGGCATCATCGCACTCAGCAGAGAGTTTCTGTTTCAGTGATGCGAGTTGCCCTGTCCTCACACTTAAGCCACGCTAATTAATGAACTGTTTGCCATACAGCCTTTCAGGAGGCATCATTACAAAGTAGTTTTTAGCTGCAGCCAGTGGATCTATAACTCGCTCTGTCAGTCTGTTGGTTCACAAAAATTTCCCCACCCTTTTGTCAACCACAGTTTTTGCCCTAGGAGACTGAAATTTGGCATGGAGGTCAGGTGTTTGCGAGATTGTGTGTGTGAATGCTATTGCAATTTTTGTTTCATGTTTTGCTACTCACAATACAGCCTAAATTTGAAGTGTCAGCATATGTTCAGTATTCACCAACACCTGGGACTGTTTCATAATGTCCACACGAGCCTTTCAGGGAAATATTGAAATTGAGCAGCTCTCCCTGTGGAGTCACGTGACTCTGATCATTTACGCCAGCCAGTTAGGAACAAGAAAACAAGCAGCTGTCTGTTTAACAATCAGGCCTGCCCTCAGGACAGAGAAACTATAGATTGCTGTAGTGTGATACCTGCTCTCAGAAGAGGAGACTCAGCCCAACACATCGATTACTACCCACTTTATCCAATTGATTCTGTTCACTACAGCCTCATCAATGTGTACAATATATCTGACTTTGTTATTAATATTTTATTACTTGTGTTGTATATATTGTTCCATTTGCAAGCCCAACATTGGGTGTGTCAAAAAATGGTTTTAGAAAATCCAATAGTGCTGACTCTTCCAGTGTGTGTTGTGTCTTAGTTTGGAATTCAATTTAGCCCGACAATGGGAACTGAAGGAAATTGCCTCTGAATGTTATTGACTCAGAGGCGGAGATTAGCTGGGGAAAGTCTTTTGTGTTGCAGTGACGGGAGTGACAATACAATAGAGAAGACATGGAGACACAGGAGGAAACATTACTGTTAATAGAGGAGCTTTTTCCATTTTGGTCCATTTCAGGGCAAAGACTTATTATTAGATGCATGTATGCTGAATTTGTAACAGTTAAATGTCTGATTTGTATGCTTCTTTCTTCAAATAGTTGTTGTAATTTTTCCTTTCCTTTGTAGAGTTGATTTTCATTTTAGCAGAGTAAGTAATCTGCATATTGTCTACATAACGTATATGTGACAGTTTACCATTGTGTGAAATGAAGGGTTTGCACGCTGTTAAAGTGCATTTGTGTGTGAAGACATGGGGCATGTAAAAAGCCCTTCTGTAATGATTTGAACACATGGAATCAACTTCTGTGTTTACTTGTGTTGATGTATGTATTTGGAAGATTACACTTTCTGAATGGAAAACTAAATGAGGAAACCTTAAGTCTGTAAAAAGGCGCAGGCACTGGTTACGAAGGCGGTGTGGTTTGTGTGATTTGGTGGCCATAAAATTTCAAATGCGTAAATGAGCTGCTTCGCAAAAATGCAAATTGACACCATGTGGAAGACAAAGCATTTAAAAACACGTAAGAGGGCTATTTGGGTTCCTCTTGGACATTTTTATAGGTTTACAAGAAGGTGTCTCACGCAATGGCAGGCGGCACTGGAGATATGTAGGTTGGTTTTGCATCAATAGCACGCTTCAGGCCATAGACACTGGACATTTCTTCCTCAATGTTTCTTTACTTATATATCCATCTGTTTCTGTCTGTCCATAGTTGAATTGCACACTTTCTTTAAGTTTTTTTTTTCATGCTTTATTGATAGTGACAGAGAGAGAATGGAAGAGGGAGATAGAGGGAAAGAAATACAGCAAAGGGGTTTGAACCTGGGTCCACAGGACAAGTACTAAGCACTCTACTAGTGATCCACTGGGACGCCCTGCTTACCACTTGTTTTTTGATTTTTTAATCTAATTTTTCAACAAAAGCAGAGTATTCTGTTTCTAGTTTAAGTTAAAATAAATACCAGATTAGCATCGCGCCTATGCCTGATTTCCTCCGTGTACCAGCTCACATTGGCCCTGACTATCTGAGATCAAGCAACAGCTAACGAGGCGGCGATATCAACCATCAGTCCAGTCTGTCAAAGAAAGACTTTGCTGATCCCTGAAGGAGCGGCGAACCACCCGTCCCCCCATGTCTGAACTGACAGCCTCTACACTCTCACGTGGCAGGCGATGGGGGCTCTCCATCTCTATCTGAGCAGGCTACATGTGCCTTCAATTAGGGCCTGGAACTGGAGCTTAAATAGAAGAGGAAAAAAAGGTTGCGCTGAGAGCAATGTGAGAACACTAGCCTGTTGTGATAGGATCTAATGAGATCACTCAGAGCTGCATCCTTGAACGCTGCCATTCATTAATGTAATGATTCTTTGTGTATGTTCGTGTGTCCCAATTCACCAAATAAGCTTTCATGCTGTGTTGTGGTTGCTGCCTTGTGGTGAGCAGAGCGAGGCTACAAGAAGCCCACATTAGAGGTTTATATGAAGCTAATGACGGAATGATCTGAGAAAAGAGCAAAGTAATCAATTGCTCTTTCTCCTGGTCTCCATCTGCCTTCTTCTTACGCTGTTAGTGCCTTTAGCTGATTGGTTCTCTCATATTTGTTTGTGCTTGATTGATTGCACAGGGCTTTTAGAAAATAGCCGCTAATCGCAACGCCCTGCAGGAAGACGAGCTCCCGGAGTCGTCCTGCACTCGGGCAGCATCTTTATATTTACACAGAGAGCCTTAGCTCTGAGGAGAGCCGGGACGACACGCAGCTGTTTCAAATGCTGCACATATAAGATGGTTGGGGCACTAAAGATGTCTTCTCCTTTCTGCTCTGCTGGCATTCTCAAAGGCTTCCTGCACTTAAGCCCCCATGCAATAAACATCAGTGAGCGGAGGCCTCTGCGTTGATGTGCCATGATTCAGGCTCATCCTTCAGGGCTGCTGTGCCTCATAAAGCCACTCCATGCAAAAAGGTTTGAGAAGAAGAATGGCAAGGTTGGACAGGCGATCGGTTCACTCATTTGTTGAGCTCTGGCTTGCACAGGGTTTTTCCATCCCACTCTGCTGGTCCCTCCATCTGGCGCGGGTCTCGCTGAACCCCTCCATGGGTCAATATCTTCCGAGCCCAAATCAGAATGCTTAAACGGCCCAGTGGTGGGCCAGGCCGGATGGGTCTTGCACGCTACAAGCACAGGAAGAGTAGCCTCCCCTGCATCGATCTTCCTCTGTGGAAAGAGAAGCACTCTAAACAGGAGAGGAGGAACAAATCAAACACATTTATTACCACACAGCCGAAAAGGTCAGAGCATGACAAAAGCCCTCCTGTTGTGAGGAGGAGTGCTGTGGAGTAGCCCCCCTCCGAACTGAGCCCGGGTGGCTACCGCAGCATTAGACATGGGTCAGGCTGAGGGGAGACATGGAGGTAGAACTAGATTGAGAACAAAGACCTTCTTCTTGATTCTTGTTGGGCTGTGACGTTTATTTAATAAAAACCTGTTTGGTTAAATTTTCCACTTTAGCGTTAAAGTGGATAAAAAGCCTGACGAGACAGTGAGAAATTACATTTTTCAATTTGGTGACCATTATAAGAAATTCACCAAATTATAGACAACCAATGTCATTAGAATATTGAAGTTTATAGGAAATGTGCTTATCAACTGGTTCTTATTTAATAGGACTTTGAGCTTTTATTCTAGGAATTATTATTGAAAGTATATTTGGGAGCTTAAAAATAGTTTGTCCTTTGCTATATAACTATTTTTGTTGGCTACACTAGAGTGGCACTAGGAATAAAAACATCTGTGGGTTGGATGGTCCTCCAATTTTACTTCAGACTGAAATATCTCAGATACTATTGGATTTTAAAGTGCCTTTGCATCAGTATGAAGTGAAACTCTTATAAAAACCAACTGATGGAAATTCTTACTTCTGACTGCCCACAACATGTTCCCAACCAAGCAGCCTATTTTAGAGTTGGATGGTCATTTCCATTTTCATATTGTCATATCTTGGCTGCCTGCTGTTTAGCTATCTCACTGCAGTTAGCATATTGCCTGATTTCCATTTGCTGCTTTAGTTACTGATACATATTCTTGTTTTTCTAGCTGTAGCTCAACCCAGTTAATGTGTCATATGTTGATTATAGTGGCTAATTATCTGCTTTACATTTAAGGTATCTGCTTTCCACAGCTAATCCTCTAGTTGCTATTCAGTCTTGTTGGATTCTTTAGCTTAGCAGCTAACGATGGCTTCTCCTTCCTCTCACTCTCTTTCACGTGTCAAATGTTTAGCGATTTAATGATAGTGGTTCTCGTAATAAACGTAGTTTATTTGTCCTGTTGGAGGCGGGACTTGGTGTGTTTGAAGCGCAGCTCCACCCTGTGGAAACTTTATGATCATTAGCTGCTTTAGTTAGCCAGCCCCCCGGAGCTCGATTAACAAAGGTTCAGTGGGAGGACATGCCACTTCACCATAACATCTTGTTCATTAAAATCACCTTAATGTTGGTGTAAGACAAAATAATAGTTGACCATCCCTTTAATTGTCTTTATTTGATCCCATCACTGATATTCACTAGCCTAGCCTCAAGATAGAAGTAGTGACCGAAACAGTTTCTGTTTGGACAGAAGAAAATGAGAGCATGAGAAAGGGACAGGGAGGGAGAGGCCTACAGGGGTGACCCAGCAGCTCTTTGCTGCACAGTCCTGAACATGCTGACAGATTTATTGGATACAATAATCAGAGTGTATATCACCCTGCTGTGCTCTGCACATGCAGCTCCTGAAATTGGCTCTTACACCTGGAATTAACTATAAACATCAGATAACTTTACACTTAGACATTCAGGTGATTTGCTTACAGGAAAGGCTACTGGTTTGGACAGTGACCAACATGCTTTTCTTAACGTTCCTTTAGCAGCATTCTTAGCCATCTGGACATCAAGCTTTGGGTTTTCTAGCCTACAAAATATCCTATAAGTGCTGGTTGGGATGTCTAGTTGGTCAGAAAGTAATAGAGACAGACTTCCAGACAGCTTCATCAAGCAGGCCAGTGGCCCTAAGGCCTCTGCTGGACATCAGAGGTTTAAGCAGGACTCATACGTGCCCCTGGCAACTTCACACCCTGGGATTCAGTGCCGAGCTGCCAGGATTCCTGCTCTGCCAGCCTGGTTGGCTGGATAGAAGTGTGGCTCACTGGTTGGTTGGTTTGCTGGCTGGCTGGTTAGCTCAGGGGGATCAGCATTCAGGTCGTGCCCTAATGTGCCCATCCCGTACCGCACAAAGGGCTTGATCAGGGATGCTGGACAACAGGCACGGGTATTCACCGAGCTAAAACACACTGCGGTGCTGGACGAGCCTGCCCCGCTCCAGACTCAGTGTCTCAGTGTCCCAGTGTTTGCTTGTCTACTGTGCCATGAAATGGAGTGAGTGTGTATGATTGTGCCAGTGGAGCAATGCAAATACCCTCCCTGAAGGGAAGACTTATTCCACTTAGTTAGGGAATGCTGCTGGATGAATTGGACACAGTGTTGCATGTTGCACTCTGAGAAACACTTTGATCCTTTTTAGTGAGCCTTCAGTGAGATCCCTTTCTGTGTATTTTATATGCAAGCAGGTTTGCTGTATGATAAAGAATGGTACAAAAACACACTCGACACTTTCAGCAAAGGCTGAGGCAATGCATCCTGTACTTGCACACCCATGTTATCGTTAGGAATTTAAAAAGTTTTATTTTGATAAAATGATGAGATGCAACTTAAGAAAACAGCAACAGATCATACTGTATAGAGATTAAAATGTAGAAGAAGAAGGATTCTAGAGGCCCCTGATGAAATTATAATACTGAAAAAAATATGTTTGACTAGTTATTAACTATGTATAATCACAAATCATTATTATTTACAATAAGTTTATTTTGTTGCCCCTGCTCCCAACACTGTATATAATGCAGTAATGACACAATAGAGATGGAGAATATTGGAAGTAAGATTCATCAGCAGCACAGAGAAAATTCAATCCGGATCCACCCCTAATTAGCAGCCTTTATCCTGATTGTCTATCGCCACCATGTCATCCATCTTTACTCTCCTGCCTTTCATCAATTACAGTGATGGAGGAGAGGCAACAGGGGTCCACAGCCAGGGAAAATAGTGTAACAACCTCTGCTTCATTCGCTCCCAGGGACAGTAAAAAAAACAGCACTGTAATATTGGTTAGTTTGACAGAGAAAAAGGGATGAAGGAAATATCGTAGTTCTAACTCAGGTATTTGAAAACAGGGGTTATTTTCAGGGCAGTAAGTTATTAGCATCAGATTAAATAAAAACAAAAATATAAATAAATAAATAATACGATAAAAAAAAACTGTCATACTAAAAACTAAAAACTTAGCCTTGTGTAAAAAATGTGCTCCTTAACGTTCCCTGAGGCTGTTTTCTTTCATCAAGAGCTTTTACTGTGGGCTTACTAATCACACATGTCAGAGCAAAGAAAGCAGCCATTCATTGTTAACAATAGGGATTTTACGGCCGCCTCACTGTTGGTGTGTTGAGCTGCTGCCCCACAACCACTTTCTCTGTTTGTCCTCTCTCCTCATCTGTCATTCGCTGGACTGGCCTTTTTGTTTGAGCAAAAAAATGAAAACATTTAGTGACACTGTGATACTGGAGTTATTCATTACATTTTAGCCTGTAGACACAGAAGCAGAGAGTTCTGAAAACCAAAATAAATCGGGGGCTCATCCGTACACATCCCAGTGCTTTACGAAGCTATTTTTAACAATGCCCCAAAATAGTGATGCCCCCCCTCTCATTTGGTAAATAATTTCCTCCATATTTGTGCATTCATCTCCATCACCCCCTGTATTAATAATTGATGTATTCAAATGAGCTTATTGAGAGTTGGATTGCTTTTTTCAAATGCCACTGAATACATTAATCACAACACCCTAAAGGCACAAAAAAGGACATTACTTATCTTTCATTTCATGAAAAGATTTTGGAGCGTAAATGTTTTCAGAAAAAATCTATTTTTTTAATTAGTTGTACAATATTTTAGTAAAGAATCCACTGAGTATGCACTTGTGGCCATAGGAAAATACTTTTTTTCTATTAGGTACCATAAGCAGTGGAGGTATGCCATTTACGACCTGCTAGCATGCCCATGGGAAGAAACATTAGACAAAAGAGCTTGCCGGAAACACTGAGCGGGCTACCCCGGTGTCTCTGTGGGCAGTCTAAAAATACCACTGTGCCTCTTTCAGATATTGAAGCCGGGTGATGACATATAGTTGGCAAAACTTCGATCACTTTCCTCAAACTCCCACCAGAGTTGATTTTCTTTTCATATGCTGTCACAAATGGAAATCTTTATGTGGTGTTTTTTTATTTTAAATGGCTGACTTTCTCTTCAGTATTTTAATATTTTTTCACCATCTCAACTTGTTGAGTGTCCTTAAGTTTGTGATATTTTCAGCCACACAAAGTATTTCTCGCTTCCAAATAAATCTTGTGCTTTGATGCCTTCTCTGGTGAGAATAGTTATTTTTATGTACCTTTCGTTGAGGCTTTGGCGGGTTTTTAAAAAGCATTTATTCTGGTCATCTCTATTTCACTCACAGCTTCATCTCATATTCATTGAGTAGTTTTAAAGGGAAAATCCTGATGACATGTCCTTGGTTTTCAATCTCCTTTCTAATATTCAGTCTCATCTCCGTTGTGTGAGCCCTCTGTGCCGAAAAGCCAATCAATCTCCAATCTTAGATAGCCTCTTTCCATGTGATCCTGTAGTCATTGCATTTCTCTCCACCCTGCTGGTGCTTTCACATCATAAGTGAAACTGTTCCAGGGGTAAAGAGGTTAGCTCTCACATGATTATTCCTCAGATAAGGAGATAGCAGGAGCATTTTTCATGGAAATGCTTTTGAACTCAGCAAAAAGGGTTCAGGGTACGCCCACATAGGAAATTGTTTTACTCTGGGTTTATAATTACATAGTCTGCAGCACTGTGTACGCAATTGTCCCTTGTTAGAGGCTCATTTATGCAAATGTTAAATTACATAGCAGAGTAATAAAAGCCAGGCTTTTTAGAGCAAGGCAGTTTTTGTCTGAGAAATTCTAATAATTTGATCCCAAACAGAGAATAACAGAGAAATATGACAGCTTTTTGACAGACTGGAAATAGTCATGGCACCATAGAAGAAATGGGCTATTTGCAGTTTCATGTCTTTGCTTTCTGAAGTGGTGTCAAAATGAAAGTGATCTCGTTTTGTTAGGCTGTTAGAAGAGCTCGTCAGGCTTTTGATATGAAAAGCAGACTTTGTGTTGCCTTTGTTTTCTCTGTTCAGCGGGATCACACGTCTTTTTTGTTTTGTTTCTAAAAATATTCAGTTGAGAAAGTGCTGTTAACATTTGTAGGGTCTATGGGTTCACAGCAGTTATTCCAATTAGTGTAACTGTGTACAGCTCAATGCATATCCACATAAAGCTTACACAACAGCATTATCCCTCTCGCATATTCCATATGGTATTTACACAAGCAGACAATCCTTTACTTATATAATCAAAACCTTTAACCCTGTAAAACCCAAGTGTTGATTTAACTGATGTAGTTTTTAACAAGGTCTCTGATGGCAATGCGTATTGTAAGTTATGTCTGCAAGATAAAAAGCTGGAAAAAATTATTTATGTGAACTTTTTTTGACCCTGTAAACTGGTATGTTGTGATGTCAGTCCTTAACAGTTTCTAAATCTATTACATATTGACCTTTAATTGAACATCATAATGAAAAAAACACATTTTTTTCCACTAAACATATATTTCAAAAAGCACCACAGGTCAGATACTTTGAAAATTGTTGAAATTGGTCAGTTTTGGTCAGTAAAGAGAAAGTTGGGGGTTCAATAGGGTACTACTACTGGTTGCAGAAAGAAGTCAGATTGTATTGAAGTCTATGAGGAAATGACTTTAATCCTCACTTTATTTATTACCTCAGTAAACAATTTCCTTAATGATTAACAGGTGACGTCACAGTGACTATGTCTATTATTTTTTTTGCAGTTTATGATCCTGTATTGTCACTATTTGATGCAGTCTGGGGGCTTTGGGATATGTAGTTTTTGTCTACGTTTAGAGAGGAATAGATCCTACCATACAGTTTTAAGTAGATGTCAACAGCGGTGGACGTCAGAGGGTTGAATACTTCTTAACAAGGGTAAAATCTTAGTTTCTGACTGGCCGCACTGTGAGAAGCACAAACATTGTGGCAGAGATCCAGACAAGTTGTGGAGGAATTGAGGCTGGCAGCAAGAGGTAGATGATCGGGACAGAGTAATGGGAGGTAGAGACGTTTTGTGAGTGGCCATATGATCCCTTTGTTCCTCTGGGATTGGGGGTACAGGCGCGTGTTTGGGGAGGAATGTGCTCCTGGCTGGAAAAGGTTTGCAGAGCACAGAGAGGTCCTCGCTGCCTCCAGCTCCACTGAGAAATGGGCACAGCTCGCCGCAGAAACCCTATCTACCTCTCCAGCTGGCCTCTTAGCTGGTAGAGGAGTAGGGTCTGATGATGATGAAGACCTGCTATGGATTAATAATCCTCCATAGATTGAGAAGACTGCCCATGACTAGTTGAACTATGATGCAAATGTGTTAATTCAGCTGTGGGTGTTTCCCATTCATCCTCTCAGAGTAGCTGTTGCAGAGCAGGTTAAGAGGTTACACCCCCCCCTTCTCTCTCTGCGTTCCTCCATTCTCTGCTTGTCAGCTGCAGACAGTCCGTTAGGTCCTCGTCTGCCTGTGTGACACATAAGCAGGAGACCATCTGAGAAGTGAACCTCATGCATGGCGACTCAGGCAGCCAAGGCTGTAAACGCAGTGGGCTTCTGAGTGAGTGGCACTGGCTTTTGTCTGTGCATTGCTGCCAGAAAAATCTGGTGTGGTTTTGAGGCAATATATAATGTATCTGGCCTCGCTGGCTCCACCGCACAGTGCAATGGAAAAAGAGCGCACTTGTCTCCAAAACGGCTTTGGGATGTAATTGAACCATAATGCCTCTTATGTGAGCATCTTGCGGCAGAATGAAGATCTCGCTTGACAAATGGGCCAGAGAAAATAAACTGGCATTTCTGAGTCATGAAGTGGAGAGCTGGGCTACTGACTCTTAAGCCGGCTGGCAGAGGACTGGAGCCTCCGTCAGACTGACTATAGAAGCTACAGAAACCCAATCATCTGTGCGCTGACATCTGAGGCATTTCTATTATATCCCAGCTGATTATTTCTCTGCCCCTTCCAACATCTCGAGGCCAGGTAGTATTTATTCCCCTTAGATCCACCTCCAGACAGGTTATTTCTGCTCTCCCTTCTCAGAGAAAGAGGCTTTATTTTGTGATTTGAAGAATGCTGCAATCCCCACAGCGCCAAACCAAACCCCCCATGGTACTGAAAGGTGTTAGTTTCCAAAGAAGTATTATGCTCATAGGACAAGTCCATTATTAAAAAATGTTTTTTGGTCGACCAATGCACCTCCTGTTTGTATATAGTGTGTGCTATATTAAAAATATTTTCACCCCTTTACCATGACATCAGACTGTTGTTTACAACAGGAACTGAAGCCGTTATTTCTGTTATTTTCTTCTCCATTGACCAATCGATTGGTGGACAAAATCAGATTTTTATTATCTAAATTTGCCAAAGTGCAGTGAGGTAGCATTGTCGTGTGCATTTGTCCACATTTTTATGTCACTGCATTTTGCCACAGTGCCACCCCTGAAAAAAAGCAGATGAAATCGGCCTTTTAAAGAACTTCAGAACAACTGAGGGAGCCGTACAGTGTGTCAACTGCTTTTTTTCCTTTTTTTCTCAACTTTTTTTCTATAATTATTTTATTCACAGATGAAAAGAAACAATTCTCTCTTGTTCTGTGGCTCCCTCCCACCTTTTCTCCACGCGTCTCTTTTTGAACCGAGCGTGTTAATTGTGACTGCAGCGAGGACACATTACAACCTGATGCACTTGGCTTGTTATCACACGTCATGTCCCATCGATCACACCTTTAATTACAACTCCTCTGTTCTGTTATTGCCAACCACCTTGTCTCTGCAGAGGCTCATTCCGTTGCCTTCAAATCATCAGCGCCAGCATCTCCCAGCTGAAGGCAACAAAGGCCTGTGGCTCTGTCGGAAACGTGGCAGAAAAGATGGGAAAAACATTTAACATTTAACGACCCCTGTGGGGAGAAACGTGTTTTCCCTCTCTTGACCCCTGCTGGCCTTCTCCCTCCGCCACTGACACACACAGCCTGTGGCTGATGTAGCGGCATTAGGTCAGGTCACGCAGGTTCATCCCTGACAGAGGGAAGGTCAGACTTAGTTAGTGGCCATGCTTACCGAGACATATGAAAGTACATTTTTGTTTTTCAGAAATCCTCCTTAAACATGAACATATCTCGTCGTCCCCAGACAAACTCTGAGCTGCCGTGTTGATTGTCACCACAGGTCACCTTCTCCATGCTGCAGTCTGCCAACATAGCTTTCCCGTATTGCGTGCCTGTATTTGTTTGTGGTTAAGGGTGTGGTGCTCTTGCTTAATCCCCGAGTCCACAGCTGTAAGAGCTGTGGCTGTGGTGGCAAAGCTGCCCGGAGCTTCAAGCTCACCCTCTGATTTTCTGTTTGTGAATGCCACATGACCACACTCTCGGGGAAAGCTGTGCGCAAATGCAAAAGTTCCATTTTATAGCAACCTATATTTTCTGCTTAGTCCGCACTGGTAAAGAATAGCTGTACATCCTCCTCAGAGAATCTGCAGTCTCTGCCAGTAGAAATACTGTACGCCATAAACACTGTGTTCAGACGGAGCACTTTTATTGAATGTGGCAGGGCGGTAAAGTGGCGAGGCACTGAAGCAGGGTGATGTTAATTGAATCGACAAAAATGTCAGAGTTCAGTACAGTATCAAATATTGATTTGATCTTTCAATCCACAGATTATACATTGTGTGTTTTTGGTACATTTTCTAACCTTTGTTGTTCTCTTTTCAGCCGTGCAATCAAGACTAATCAGGACCTGCTCCCAGAGACCCCCTGGACAAATATCTTCTATGATGACTTCTGGGGCACCTTACTCACACACAGTGGCAGCCATAAGTCTTACCGGCCCCTCTGCACCCTCTCCTTCCGCCTCAACCACGCTGTGGGTGGGCTGGAGCCCTGGGGTTACCACCTGGTTAACGTGGCCCTCCACGGCGCAGTGACGGGCCTGTTCACCTCCCTGGCTCGCCTGCTGCTCGGAGGAGGCCTGTGGAGCCTGTTGGCCGGCCTGCTCTTCGCATCCCACCCAATCCACACTGAGGCGGTGGCGGGCGTCGTGGGCCGGGCCGATGAAGGCGCCGCCCTCTTCTTCTTGCTGTCCCTGCTGTGCTACATGCGCCACTGTAAGTTGCGGGGCCACGCTGGGCCCTGGCGGCTCGTGGCCTGGTTCCTGGGCAGCCTGGGCTGTGCTGCGTGCAGCATGCTGTGGAAGGAGCTCGGAGTGACCGTCCTGGCTGTATCAGCGCTGTACGACGTCTGCGTCTTCCACAAGCTCAAACTGCGACAGGTCATCACGCTCCTTTACAAGGTAAACAGTTTGTTCTCCCCCTGCAGTGCTGCTTTTTCACATGTATCCTATTTCCTGCACCCGCTCCCTGACTCGCTAAAGTCTGGCAAACACCATTGGAAAGTTGATATATATGTGTGTGCCTGCGTGTGCACTATATGTGTGTTTTTGTTTGCTTTTCATCACAAAGTAATTTGAAAAACATTTGTGAGTGTATGCACAGCTGTGTCATTCAGGTCTGATTATTGTGTTTTCCACTAAATGCAAGGAAACACATGTTGGGAAAGGAAGACAAACACAACCTTTTTTTCCGTGTCCGTACAGAGGAAACAAACACTAATGTTGATTTAAAGCCATGCCCATTTATATTTATTAATGCATATATTGATGGGCAATCTGAGGTATTTCAATGATCATTACGGTAATGACAAAAAAAGGATTCAGTAAGAAGGAGTTTTATTGCTACAGTTTAAATTGTGCTAACCCACAACTAACTGGCCTGTTACATATTTTAGCTGCAGACTTGTATTCAAGATGTTGCCTGTTTGAGTCCAAATCTGTCCCTTCATGTGGCTCCACGTTAAAGGAATACTTCACCCACAGAGTGACCATTTGTATATCAATAACTCACCCCATGTTTCCTTGAATTCTTGGAGAAATCATTGTTTTTCTCACGTGCTCTTATGGTGAATGGACAATCCAGAAATGTAGAAAAGTCTTGAGGAATTGAAATAAATGGGGACTATGTTTAACCAGAGGAAAACCACTGGTGGACTCAGGAAGGTGCCTCCATGTTTGAAAAAAAATCAGCAAAAGTGCCCTTTTGTATGCCCCTTTGGTAGATAAATGATGAAAAAATGCCTCTGGGGGGCTGTCCAAGGAAGAAAATGAGATGCAGTGCACTAATGGCTGCCCTTAAATGGAGAAAATGTAACACAAGGTGATTAATTGATATCCAAATGGTCATTTTGGGGGAGAAGTATTCCTTCAAACAGTCACAAATGTACTTTCTTGTTGAAAAATCATCTAAATTCTAAGCATCTAAATTAAAACCCAGTTTAACCAATAACAAGTCAATTAAAGCGAACCCAGTGTGAAAATGATTGGATAATTGCTCATCGACCCATTAGTGTTTATCATTTGGAAACAGATGATGTCTTTATGAAACATAATGATGAAAAGTGAGCTATTTGCCACATGTTACACATTAGCATAGGAACAAATCACTGTGTTTTCCTCTTTTCGTGTTTGCTTTTTTTTTTTCCGTGTGTGTGTGTGTGTGTGTGCGCCTATGGATGCCTGTAAATCTACATTCCACGCTGCAATATAAAGTGAAGAAAATGAAAACATTTTTCAAAAGAAAAAGCTGAGGTAACAAAAAGCGATGGTCATTTTATACGTTCTTGTCGCTTTTGAAGCGTTCGGCCATTAAGTAGCCTTTTCTCCCAACAGCTCCTGTCACAAGTATTTACTGTTTGCTGTCTAGTCAATGTGACATCCACAACTCTCTACCCATCATAACAAATTCAACAAGACGTGTGCACAAATGTGACAAAAGGGCTCCGGAGCAGCCAATGAGAAGGTGTCTCTCTGACACGCCCCAGCAAAGAACAACACTTAAAGACATGTTGTGTGGCAAGGAGGGATAGGGGTCAGTGAGAATAGAGGCAGAAACCAGGAGAGAGGGACACAGAGAGAGAAACAAAGAGAGAAAAAGGTTTAATTGAAGAGCAAATCTCCCCCCTCCCTTTCATTGCTCAGCATAGTGTGGAAATGAGGAGTGAGGGCCTCTGCTGCTGTCTTCTCCACGCTGTCCTCTCATGATTTAAGCCTTATCTGACTCCCTGTGTCCTCTGGAGTATGGCCCATCCATAGCCGCAGGCAGACAGGCCTTCTAATGGCTTGTCAGGCATGGCTAGACGAGGGAGGAAACAGGGCCAACAGGGCCGAGGGAGATGATGCCTCACAGCTGACACTTTTTCAACTTTTTGATCGAAAATCCACAAAGCCTGCCGATCCAATTGTCTTTTGGAGAAAAAAAAACAGACTGGCAGATAGTTACACTTGGAGCAAGCCCTACAGATTTCTTTCATGGCTTGCCATCGTGGTTAACTAGCTTGGCAAGCATCTCCAGGGGCAGATGTGTTCTGCACATCCAGTGTAGCTTCTGAATTCCTGTGCTGCGTCTCCAATATTGATTTTGTTTTGGAGGCAACAAGAATCTACATTAAATCTAGATTCAAATGATTGTTCTTGTTGCACGTTCCATATTTAACATTTTTGAGTAGGTTGCTCCACAGTTTTGGCCTCTCTCTTTGATACTTTTTTGTCATAACTGTTCTCAACTGGTACATTTAATGCTGTAGTGTTTGGTGACCCTTATAAGGCACAAACTGGAAGTATACAGGGAGAGACAGTCAACTAAGTGTGTGTGTGCTCAACCATTCAAAGCCCTGTTTGCAATTGGCATGGAGCCAGTTTTAAGCTGCTTCAGTCGGTATTGGCATTGCATCAGTTTGGACATGAGTTATCTCTATAAACACATATTTGTATATGAATGCAGAACTTGACTTATTGCTCTTATCACCCTCTCTCCTTGTGGGGAGGACCCCTGTACCATCACCTGAGGCCGACTCTCCTCAGTGCGTCAGCAGTCTGCAGCAATGTAGACAACCCACCCCACACAGACCCCATCTGCTTTACTTTGCTTTATGGGTGGGACTTTTGTGTTGTGTCATCACCATTTTTATCTATACAGCCAATGTGTTTATGATTAAATTGTTTACTAGAGCACAAAATTGTTTACAAATGCATGACGGTCTTTATAGATCTAGTCTCTTAAGTTTCTTTCACCAGATTGATACATTTAACTTTGAGAGTTAAGCACACACATTATACACACATGTACCAATTGCTATGTAAAAAAGGCTGCAGCTTTGGTGAACTTAGGCTACAAAACCACTGACCGAGGTTTAGGGCAAAGATCTCCTGGTAAGGCGTTGAAAATACACTTCAAAAAGTAAAAATAATATAGGTAAATGCTGACAGTGAAGTAGTTTCAAGGATGATGTGAGCCACATCCGTTACCTTAAAAATGTAAGTTACGTGAAAATTGATTGAATTGGTGATTCACAAACCAAGAGTCACATAAGTTACATAAAAAAAGAAAATTAGGTAAAAAGTTGTCAGTCTGCCCAATTGGTCTCTGATGTAAGTTAAACACACCACACAGTCTGAATAGAAATCCCTGTTTTGCAACAAAGAGTAAAACAATAACAATAACTTCTCTGCATTGAGGAAACAAATAATTACTGCGTTTTGAAAACACTTTGCAAGACAAGAAACTGTTTTCCTTCCTTTTGAGAGAAGATTGTAACACTGCATATCTTATTGGAAGGCAGGCTGCCATATAAGGCTCCACACAACGTGCAGCTTTGAGTTGACAATTGTCATTATCGCAGCGTGTCATTAAGTCGCACCACAGACAACATAAAAGGATGCACGGACACAGAGCTGTCATCATCACGTCAATCATGTTCACTTGGGAGGTTTTGTTGTCCGTCTGTAGTGTGACGGTGCTCTGTGATCAAAGGTTTTAATGTATGATTATTGTGATCTGATCTGTTATCTTCATGGCAAACAGTCCACTACAGCAGCAAGCACATTTGTCTCTCTTTGTCTCTGTGGAGGGAGGCGGTCACTGTGACTGATGATAAGCAAAGGGAGTTATTCCTCAGGGTGTGTGGAGCCTTCAGCTGCCTGCATAAACATTAAGCATTGCGTACAGGGTTGAAAATGATCACAGTACAAATATATAAAGTTCCCTCCCTTAAGTCAGGGCTTGAGATCTATCAGGTGCTGAAAACGTTCTGTCTGAGTGGGAAAGCAGCGTTTTAACATTAATGTTCTGTGATAAGAGAATGCATGAAAGCATGAAAAAGGAAACTGTCACCAGCGTCCCAGCTTTTCCTTTGTCCCAGTGCATAAAACCCATTCTTCAGTTGGACTAAAAAGGCCGGCTTGTTGCGTGACTGACAGGCCACAGTGGGCCGACGCTGCGTTTTATCTGAGGCTCTCCTCTCAGCTGCAGTCGTTTGACATTTAATGTTGGAAATGGTGAAATGGGCCTGCCTATCTGATCGTGGCACACAGTCAATTACATTAGAGTTTTATATCTGCTGCAAATCTCCCATTGTGTCATTACAGCTTCTGTGTGCGGTTTGAAGGTTGTAGGCCGAGAGCTTCACGTAGGCTCATAACTCATTTCATCAAGACTTTAACTGTAGACTCCGTGCATACAAATCCGAGGGAGGAGGTAATGCACGGATATTATCTTGATTTATAGCTTATATGTTGCATAACAGATCTTGGAACAGGACAGGAGAAGCATGCGCTACAATTAACCGTCTGTAAAAATAAATCTAGGAAATAAAAGCTTTAGAGACATCTTAAATTAAAGTATGCTGTATTTAAATTAGGCCGGAATGTATTGTCAGTTTGAATACACTATAATTTGTTTGTGTATTGTGCATGTGTCTCTTCCAGCAGGCTTTTGTTGGTGTGGTGTCAGGTTCAGAGCTTACATGGATCCAGTTCTTTCTTTTATCAAATGTAATTGTCCCCAGGCGATTCAAAATCCTAACAAGGATTAGACAAATTCATTCCAACTTTGTATTCTCCAAAAGGTTCTGTGAATATTAAACATCACACAGTGCATTCAGCATGAAAGCTCATACAAGTTTAGGTCTACTTCTGCTCGGACTCATGCCAGCAGTGCAGAAACTTCTCTGGCTGAAAGAATTAAAGAGAAAAGAAAGATGGTGAGAGAGAAACAATAGTGCCTAGACAGTAATTGAATAAGCACATGGTGGGTTAACGTTGACGCTGGAGTCAAAGCTCTTGGATTTTCCTCGCATCCAAACTTGGGGGAAAGCTTTTATTAAGAGATCTGGTGCAACCTTTGCAGGATTGAATGACCTTTCTAAGAAAAACAAAGTGCTTTGGTGGAGTGCTATGTGAATATATGCATGCAAAACACCTCTTTCTTACTGGATCTGCCAGCATTAACCTGCATTTTCATGCCTCAGTGCCGGTGACAGGCATGTCTGAAGGTGTTATGTAGCACATATGCACATATGACTCCTGTAAATGTAAAGAAACTGGAAACAAATGTCCATTTGAACTTAAGGATGAACTGATTAGATTTTGGTGGTCAACGGTCAAGGTCGCGGTTACCTGACGCCTGTCCCATTCTAAGGAATACATTGTTGAAATTTCGTCAGATTTAGCACAAACAAGTTTAGGTCTACTTCTGCTTGGACTTGGACTCAAGGATGAACTGATAAGATTTTGGTGGTCAGAGTTCAAGGTCACTTTAACCTCATTTCTGTCAGTTCTGGTAAATTCAGTATCTCAGGAATTCCTTTAGGGAATTACTTCAAATTCAACACAAATATCTGTTTGGACTCAAGGATCAGAAACGTAAAGATTACAGTGAATCATGTCAGTCCTGTTCTTGGAAACGTCTTTGCAGAATATCCTCAGATTTGGCACAAATGTCCACTTGGACTCAAGGATGAAATTATATGGTTTTGGATGATAATGTCCAATAGAATTATAAGATGACAGAGTGATGACAGTTTACATATAGTCGGTCAGTTTGATGTATCACTTCAGTTTGACCTACTAATTATTCTATAAAAACACTTTTCTGGCCATTATTCAACACTATAGCTCAGGAACAGATGAGGAGATTGTGACCAGATTTCACATTAAGTCGGATATTAAATTGGTGACCTTTATTCTCACCTTTATCCCCCCACCCCCCACCCCCTTCAGCCTCTCTCCAGTCATTAGTCTGTATGTTTAGTGTTGGACCCACCAGCACTTACAGTGTTGATAACCGGTGCCAGCGTTAAGTCTACTGCTTACAGTTTGCTCTAATTACTTCTTTCCAAGACGTGCTGTCTTCAGAAGTGGAAAAAACCTTGTCATTAAATTGTTTACTCAGGCTGACCTTTACAGTGGTGATATTCTCCAGTTGCCTTTGTGCCTGATTAAAGCATTTACAGCCATGTGTTCTTATGTATCAAGCTACTCTCCGGCAATGAGTTTACAGCATTCAAATGTAACATAGTTGGCAATGGCGAGTGTGTGTGGTGTTACCACAATTTATGTGGAAAAAGGTTCTTTTTACGAGACCGTTTCCTGCACGGCATTAGTTAATAGGCTCATTATCAATAAGAGATACTGAGACACAATTAGAGCTCCTAATTTAGTTTAGGAAGGAATGCTTTTTAATGTGATCTCTCAGTGTTTATTCCATAGCATAAAGCAGTAAAGTGTCTGTCCCGAGGACTGAGGTGTTCTTTCTTTGTTAGCTGACCAATAAAATAAATGTTTGGACAATTGAGGACAGTGTAATTGACCTGAACGCAAGCGGTGATGATGGGAAAAACAAGACTTTCTTGGCTTTATAATTCAATGTAAACATCTTGACTACAATTTGTCTCCTTTTCATTTGATGTGGGCCTTTGTTTAGTCCTGAGGATCCATTTAGTTTGACAGTCCTGCCCACATAATT
>CAFUXE010000609.1:394335-456214 GCA_903364295.1 Serranus cabrilla
TTTAATGTGATCTCTTAGTGTTTATTCCATAGCATAAAGCAGTAAAGTGTCTGTCCCGAGGACTGAGGTGTTCTTTCTTTGTTAGCTGACCAATAAAATAAATGTTTGGACAATTGAGGACAGTGTAATTGACCTGAACGCAAGTGGTGATGATGGGAAAAACAAGACTTTCTTGGCTTTATAATTCAATGTAAACATCTTCACTACAATTTGTCTCCTTTTCATTTGATGTGGGCCTTTGTTTAGTCCTGAGGATCCATTTAGTTTGACAGTCCTGCCCACATAATTCTACACTCCCTGTCCACATATTTAACCAGAGAGGGAAAGTGTCAGTGAGTTCTTTTCACACTGGAGAGACAATACTTATTGTGAGCATACAGTATGAGCAGCAGTCCCTGAGGGGCTGACACTCCCGACATGACCATGATGAGAACAACCCTTTGAAAACACAATACAGAAATCTGATGCTTAGAAAGTGTCGCCTGGATAAAGAGGAATTATCTTGGTGATGTCATGTCAGAGCCGCACATTCATCAGGACCTCCTGAAGGCCTCAGATGTTTCTTTAGAGAAACTCAAGACATTCTTCTGCCCTGGCTTTTGTTCACGTCGGCTGGAAAATGATTTCAAAATCTAGAGCGAGACCCAGCTGGCCCTTAGCAAATGTCAAGCTTACACACTTTATCTTATCGCACCTCCTGTCTTCTGTTCACACTTCGGCTATTAGCGCAAGGTCACTGCTTACGCCATGTGTGTGTGTTATGTCTGGAGGGCGGAGGAGCTGACAGTTTACCTGGGCTGAGAGCTCAGGTGTCGGGGAGCTGTTGGGGCCGGCGAGGCCTGACCTCAGGGAGGTCACATGTATGATGGGAGGTCCCCCAAACATATGTGGGCTGTGCATGTTTACATGCAGAGGTGTGTGTGTGTGTGTGTGTATGAGCTATAGACCCTGCATACGAAATATGACATCCATACATACCCTTGCTGCGTATTAGATGAGGTAAAAGGGAAACACAGCCCGGCCAATACATTGTTACCTGGGGCTCCACAGATGCTCCTCCATGCTCTAATGGCTGCTGTCACTGTGTGATGGATTGGGCCTGGTGGGCTCAGCCAGTGCCCCCTGCCCTCACCCACCTGCCTCTCACATGGGGATACACACCACCGCTTCTGGTCTGGATATGTATATGGGCAGTGGGAGGCATACATAATGGAAACACATTTATTGAAAAGCAGAAGGTTACACAGGTAGATGTTTAGGCTGCATAACTTAGAGGAAAAGACATCTTGGGACATCTGCTTATTAATTTTTTGGGGGGAGTTGATGAGAAGATTGATTCCACCCCGATGTCTGCATATGAATATGAAACAAGCTATCCAGAAGTCTGTTTACTGTGAGCGTCCCTGGCAGCCAGAGGAAACTGTCCCTCAAATAACCCTCTGAAACCACAATTTAATGTTTGTTCTTCAGTTATTGCGGACTAAACAAAAGAGATAGATCTTGTTGTTTCTGAGCTTTAGAGTTACTAGCAGGCAAATGTTGAGCCTTCATACAAAGCCAAGCTTGCTGTTCTCTCCAATTCCCAGTCTTTATGCTAAGCTAAGCTAAGCTAAGCTAAACATTTTAAGCTTCACAGTTAGGATGCTTTCACACCTAATGTATTTAGTCTTGTTGAAATGTGTCCATGTTAGTACACTTTGTTTGGACTGGTGTGAAAGTTGTCAGTTGAATCCTGCTGTGGACCAAAAAACTGAACCAAGAACATCTGAAAAAGTCCACTTCCAAGCGGACTCTGCTGTGTTTTGTTTTATTTTCTTTGTGGTATGAAAGCAAACAAACCAACCCCAGGATTTTATGGCAGCAGATATGTGATTTTAGAATGATTTCAAAAGCTAAAATACAAATACATCCATCTGCTGATCAAGAAGTCTGTTCAGGAAGTGATCTGCTACACAACTGATCTGTGTAAGGCTGCCTGGCAACAGCTACTGACAGTCTACACTCATTAAAGTCATTAAAAAGTTTGCGACAGCAATCCCACAGTACAAAGTCTTGATTCATTACTGTTCAAGGTGCCTCCTTTTCATCCTGTCTCTACCTGGTAGACAGCTGCATGTGCTCTCTCCCATAGGGAACCATTGTAAAAGAGCTGTATGCACACTAATTGCACTGCCTATTGTAAGTTTTTTCTTTGTAAGGTCTTTGTTACTCTAAAGGACATAAATATACACAACAGAAGCATTTAACATCTGCATAAACTTTGAACAATTACCAGATTTAGATTTCTCCTCATGGGTCCTCAATGTAGAGTAAAAATAGTGAAAACTGTCCAATCAGAGGATACCTGTCAGTCTGTAGAAATTCCTGTAAGCTCCTCTTGATTTAAAAACTCAGTGTGAAAAGGAATTGAACCACAAGTAAACTGTAGTTATGTCGAATTTTTTCCCTGCGGGTACATGAACCAAATGAACCGAACGACAGGTGTGAAAGCAGCCTCTGCATACAGAGCAGCATCAATATGTTCATCTCACTGTGAGAGTGAATATGCATTTTTCTCAAAATGTTAAACTATTCCTTTAAAATTTGGCTTAAAACTGTATGAAAGATAGTGTTATGTCTCTCACATACAGTAGCAGGGCACTAGTGAAGACATTCCAAACACAGATGATCGCACAGGTCTTTCGACCCCTGCATGTCTTCGCTGTGGGGTAAAATGAGGCGAGTGCACCCACAGTGATAGAAAGTGACTTGAGCCTCAGCCTCCCGTTCATCAGGCATAAGTGAGCCTGACAGGCAGGGTGCCAGCGACAGCCAGCACAGTGACCCTTACTCTGCCTGCTGTGAGACGATGGAAGCCGGGAGAAAGAATGAAAAATCCATGAAACAAAGCCTCGTGTTCGTAGGAAGAAAAGAAATACGGCACTTCACATTGTCCCTCGCTTCGCTTCTTGCTGAAAATGATCGCATACCCCCTGTTCTTTTTATAGCTCTGTGTCCGTGAATCGATGGTGGCATGTTATGTAAGAGCTCGGTCCTGGAAAGGAATGTCCCACAGCGCCAGCGTCCTGCAGTAGTGTTCGTTGCTCTTTTTTCTGTTTTGCCAGAATCATTAAGCTTTCACAAAGGGATAATTGATCCACCCAGGAATATTACAGCAGATAACAGACTCACAGCGAAGAAAATCACCTCATTTTAATTACTGAGACATACCTTCACTGAGTTCTTTCCCATCTTTTCTTTCTCAGACAGTCCTGAACCACATTGACTTTGTCTTCCAGCACATTCTGAGCTCAATTGATATCTTATACATATATAAAGATTTAGCAAACTGTATTTTAGGACTTAAACACAAGTGAAATATAGTTTGGGCCTTTGTTTCAGTTGCTGACCACAGTTTCTATTTATGGCTCCTTTTTATGGTTTCAGCAAATAAACTGGCATGTAAAATCAGTCAGGCAGAACTGCATTACTTCAGACTTCCTGCTACTGTACCAGTACAAAACACCAGTTGTTCAGCCATGTAGTGTAATCTTAGAATGAATTTACATGCTGTTAATATTTTCTCTTATTTCTTCTTTCATGTGTCTTTAACTGACATAGTATTTAATTCCGAACAGTATTGTTTGATAATAATTGTAATTTTACACAGTGCAAAATCACAAGCTCAATTAGTTTTTAGTTGTTTTATGAGTTATTGTTATGTAGAACTCTTCAAGGAGATGAATGTGAAAAGTGGAACAGCTCATGACAGGTTTACAGCACTCATGAGAATTTTCTCATGTTAGTTGTTTGTGTACTTAGCACAGTAAAACGGCTTTTAGAAACCCTAATCAAAACAAGCACAAGATAAATTATCAACTGCTGCCAAAATCTTTCTTATGGATAAGAGAAGTGAAATCATCCAGATGTGGAATGGGCAAACTGCCACTTCCAACAAACAAAGGAAATAAAGATAGTGCTATCTCTGCTGCATCGTCTCTTTGTGTCCTGTTATGTTCACAAAGGCTCCTGAAGGCAGAGTGGCCCAGTCTATTACCTGAATCCCAGCAGTAATTCCCCATGTGCATGCTGATACAAAAGACCTCTGCGTTTGTACAGCGGAGGTCCCATCATCACCGCGGGCGCTCCCAGGCAGAGGGCGAGAACTGAAGAGAGACAGGGCATGTGTGAAAGAGACACTGCAAAAAATGTGTTGAAGAGGAGCGGGGAGACATTTATGGACAGGGCAGCCAAAGGACAAAGAGAACGAGAGTGTGCTGCAGACTTTTTCAGGAGGCAGTGTACGTGATGTTCCTCTGTCAGACGCCTGTCGCTCCCCATGAACCGTCAGCCGCTGGATGCTCTATTTTAGGATACACACACTCGAGATGGACCCACATTCCAAGCTGGTGCTATAGGCGTTTATTAAACATGGGATATAAATTAGTCATAGAGGTTCCTCTCTGAGCACATGTGGACCTGCAGTGGCACTCATTGGCCATTTTTATTTATTTATTTGCTCTCTAATGGTTTTCGACCTTCATTCTTTATTTAGGTGTGTATATGTTGAGGTTTCCCTCCCTTGCTTACAGTGCTGCTAAACCTTTAAGAATACAGAGGCTTATGAAGATTAAGAAAAATTTAATTTTAAGACATGTTTTTTATTTTATTTTATTGTGTCATTTTACATGAAAATGGTATTCAAATTATAATTATACTGAATGTAGGTCTATAATATCAGTTGGTCATGCACCCCACTTGTAGACAATGTCCAGAAAAGGGAAACACCTCAAGTAACCCCTAAAATATAATTATAGGCAAGATAGGATCATGTTTATAAGTTTAACAGATTTAGTCCCAAAGAAGACCCGGATGTTCAGGACAATGTTTAGGAATTTTGGAAGCAGCCATTTTTTTAAATAGCTTCATCCTTTCTGTAATTTTTTGTTGAAAATGCTTCACTGCTTTTCTCTGGCTAGTGTGACGTTAAACTGAAAGCCCTTGAGTTGAGTAACTGTTGGTCAGACAGCAGGTGCCTTGGGAATGCTTTTGGCACTTATAGTGTATATGTATGTACATATTTATATATAAACCTGGCTGACCACGCTGATTGCATACCTTCAACATTATTAATTCATTTGGTTAACCCCCATTGAATTCATTATTTATATCCACATTTTTTCTGTATATAACAGCATATTATACTATGGTCCACACGGTGGTGTAGGGCCCAGTCCTAAGACGTGCAGCTTAGGTTTAATTGGCGACTCTAAAAAGACCTGTAGGAGTGAATGAGAATGTGAATGGTTGTCTGTCTCTATGTGTCAGCCCTGTGACAGTCTAGAGACCGGTCCCAAGTTCAGATAAGCTGTTAAGGATAATGGATGAATACTATAATTTCTACTATATTTCCTCTTCTTTTCACTTCTATCCACATCGTATTCTAACTTTGCATTAGACTCAGTAACTGCAGCAGGTAAATCTACAGGCAGAATATATTAAACAACTGGATTTTAAGTAGGTTATGTTTGCAGTTCTTGCAGTCCTGCACATGAGTTGCACACAGCGTTAAGTCTCAAGGGACTCATGCATGCACAGTTCTCATATGGAGTTTGTGATTAGATCTCAGTGCAGATCTTGGAGTATTAATTTGAAATGTCAGTGTAATGCAGCTAAAACAAATGGAGCTACAGTCGGGACCTGAGACTGCCTGATGAGGTGATTGAAGGTGTGCTTCTTGTGCTGCATATTTTAGAAGACTTTTGATTTACAAATCTTTTAACGGTTTAATCTGTGTTTGGTTCCAAAACAACTCTCTTCCACTCAGTTCTTTCTCACATCCTTTTAATTGATTCAATTTCTCAGCCTGACTCATTGGCCATGCTGATGCAGCCATGTGTGACTAAGTGCTCCTCTTCAGCTATTTTCCCCTCATTTCTGCTCTTACTATACTCTCTAATTGTTTTCAAATTCTTTCTTGTTTAGCTGCTGAGTTGCAGTTTTTGTCCTTAAACATTCAGTCAACCGTGTGGACTAAATGGACTCTGGCCCACGCCCAATTCTAATTTCTCCTCTGTGACACATTGGAATGATTATCGCAGCAGTAAAGCCAAGCCACACGGGACCATCTACCGGTTGTAAACATGGATGCAAATTGTGGAAAGAATCCTCCACCACGATAGGATTTCTAAAGTGAGACTCACATTGACAAAATCCTGTCTTTACAGTATTTGTGACAAGTGATGGCTAACTCAGCCCAAAACTTCTCTTCAAGACACATCTTATAACTAGGTTGTTGTTTTATTATTGATACAAATTTACATAGCAGTTTGTTTCCTCTCCTACTGAGGATTAATAATTCATTAATATCCTGAGTGTGAAAAACCCTTCACCATCCTGTCACAGAAGGATTGCACCAAAAGGAGACATGCAGGTGCTTGATTTCTTCACCAGCACGTCTGTGAATTCTCTCAATCCCCAGATTCATTGGTAATCTCGGGGCATACCGGTGTAGAATTGAGTTATCATGCCCCAGTGAGAGTTGAAGCCCACATGGAGACATGTGGAGGCTCAGAGACATACAGAAAGATTTCTGCTGGCATACTCCCACAACATTTTCTGTTCTATCTCCCAGCCTCCTTCTCTCTCCCTTTGTCTGTTCTTTTTCTCTCTCGAGTGCTCTTTATATTCTGGCCAATTTTGATTTACATCTTTGCTGAAAACTACAAATTAAAGTAATTGCATGGTCCTTAAGTGACTTTTATGATTCTATGATGGTTTTATGAGTTTGATCCATGGCTCCATTCCTTTACAAACGAAGCGGTGCCCTTTAGGTATTCTAAGTTCATTCTACCTGCTGGATGTTCTGTGAAAGCTGCGTGTTTTTGATTGGCTTTTGGAAAAAAACAGCCCCACTTGTATGTGCATACTCTCTCTTAGTCCTTATCAACAAAGTGCTCTGTCTGAGCTGCTAATAATGCATTGTTATAGCTTGTATAACCTTTTATTGTTATGCGTTCTTTTATTTTATTCTCATAGCAAATTGACTATGTGACATATTTTATAGAGGAAGTGTTTATTTTTACTTACTGAGCAGATAGAGAGGATGGTCCTATTATAGCATGCTCTTTCCAATTAGCCTCGCTGGCTCTGTGGCTCCTATGTCTGTTTGTCCGTCCACCACAAACTGAAATGTCTCTACAACTATTGGTCGGATTTTGTTTGGATAAATGTGTTCGCCTCAAGATGAACTGTTAAAAATTGAATCTTACATTTTTATCTTGCACCTCTGGGGGTCAAAATTATAATTTGTCCAAAACTTTGATTTATGACCAAATATTTGCATAGTTACAACATTCCCATCAGCCTCAGCTGAACTTTGTTTATTGAAAATGATTACACCATGCAACAAATAGTGAACTATAGCTGTTTTGTGAACATGTTAGCAAAAATTGTTTTTTTTTGTATTGGTCCACCCACTCCTCCCTTTCCAAGCATGTCAGAAAACTACAGTAGCCTTCAGGTAACATAAAAAATGTCCTCTAGAGCCAGGGTCAAATGTGGAATATGTCCTTTTATGTCTTTAAATTGATCGGTAACAGAAGACAGAGCAATGCCGTCATTGCAGTAGTTTTCTGCAGTTAGTATTCCTCCATCGTCCTGCTAAATCCTGCACACTGGACCTTTAAGTACAGACCCGCTCACACTGTCCTTGGATAGCTTTTTATTTATCTGTAAAACCAAAAAAAACATTTAAGGTTCCACTGGTAAAAAGGGGAACCTCATTTGGTGATAAATCCTGACTGCTTTACAGTTGACGCTTGTTTCTTCTGTTCGTCATCATCCCACACCACAAGTCCTCTTTTTATGTTTCCTGAGCTCCTCTCGTGTCTGTTACCAGCCAGTATAAACAGCAAGAAATGGCATGCTGTCACTGAGACGTGGCGGTCAACCGTAACGTGACACACCAGAGAGCTATTTTCAAATAGTAGTTCCAAGAAAATATGCAATCGGAGCAATTTTTCAACATCCAGCATCAGACTTCCCTCTGACTGTTTATCTGCTTAGCTTTGGACCCCAGCTCTGGCATTGTGCATCTCATTCAAGCATGTTCTGTAGGAGCTTAACGCCTCCCTAAACCCTGCAATACAATGGCTCTGATCTCCCAAATGCAAAGTAATGACTGGGAATCCATGCTTCCACTGGACTAATCTAGTTTGGATACAAACACGGCTAAGAAACAGTACATTTTTCTTTTCATTTTTTTTGTCCATGAGCAGCATGGAGCATAAAGCACTTCCCTCCAATTCACATTTCATCCCTCTCCGTAGAGCTTGAATCAGCATCTTGTCACAGCAAATTTGCAATAGTGGTCACACAGTCTAGTTGGCCCTCGCAGTACAAATAAATACGGGAAACGAAAGACCAGAAATAAGGAACACTCAGTTTATTTTTCAAACCATTACTGTGGTTTCACTCAATAAATATCTCTTATGAAATGCTCAGGGGTTTGAGTCGGCTTTGGTTTTCCATTGTCATTATGTCCTTATTGTTTGGTCTGCCTCACGCTTTTGCCCTTCCCGAATATGACTTTAGTTTGTATTGACTACTAATGAAGACAAAGTTAGAGTCGTTTCATTTTCTGGGCCTTTTAGTTACTTTAACAAATAGAAATGCATGACCTTGATGTGGCCGTGTGACCTGGCAATGACACTTTGAAATATAACAGAAAATAAACTGGTATGGTTATTCTTCGTACCGCTGAATGGATGGAGTCGTGCGTGGGTTGAACTCGAAGAAGGCAAACTGTTGTGACTTTTGAAAAATATTGTGAGAAGCTTTGTTGCTTTTCCATACATTTTATTATCTCAAGTTTCAGAAACCATTGAGAACTTGGCAAAGTGGTGGATTTTCCATTGATGCGCTGTTTATGTTCCTTGCCTCAGGCGCTCCTTCATCTTCCTCCTGCCTACCTATAACACGCTTCTCGGTTTAAACTCAGAAGTTCAGATTTCATCCCCTCCAGAGGCACCCTCTGGTTGACAGAATGAGATATGTTTTTCCTATGCTGTTATAAATCTATAGATGCCTGATTGCCACTGATGACAAAATAAATGTACTCTGATTATGGCACCGGGAGAGGGAGACCCTTTATGACCCCTAAACAAGGATCATCTGGCTTCAGCATTAAAAGAAGACATGATTAGGACATTGAAACTAAGTGTGTTCAAGTTGAGACGAGCTGGAATGTTGAGTGAAGGTTTCAAAGAAATGGATCCCGTGTTGGTTCAATGATTATGGTTAATAAAAGCTGACCAAGAGAGCATGAGCTGGCGTGTTTTTTACAACGTCTTGGTCGGAAACTTTCTTGCTTGGGTTTATTTGCTTTCGCCATAGATGTTTAAATCCCAACTTTCCCAGTAGGCCTTTGAAGATGGGCAGTAATACTCAAAAGAGAAGATGTTGATCTTTTACACATTCAGCACAGAAACTTAACCTGTCGTTGGCTTTCATCCAGATAGGCATCACATAATGTTATATGTTGCCCTTCACTGTCTCTTTCCCACTTTCTCCTGCCTCCATTGGGGTCTCACACATATCTCCAACACTGCTGGAATTTTTAATTCTCCTATCTTTAAAGTTTCACAGTCAATATAAGTCTGTTTTTATCTCCAATGGATTTCTGCTCATCACTGGCCTTTTCCCAGGGCTTTGCTGTTTCTGAGGCAGATCCTCTCCCATCTTTGTACTCTGCCTATCCACCAGCCGGACCAGCTGAGTCTGTGGGTTTTCTGATGGGTTCACAGGGGTTAAAAGCTTTGATCATGAGCAGTGCGAGGCAGGTCCGCTGAGGCTCTGACCCCATGACCTTTCGCACCATGCAGCCCGCGATCCACCAGTTGTCCTCTTGGCTTTAGGTAAACTATAGCCTGCACCTACACAGTCATTTATAAAGGGTTATCATACAGTGATGACAGCACTGATGTCGCTTATCTTTGCTACATGACAAATTGAGGAATGTGAATTTATTGCATCTGCCTTACGACTCAAAGTCGGATTTGCTAGAGCCTCTGATCATATGGTAGATTTAAAAGAAACACATGATGTCTTTCAGCTTTAACTGTATCAAAACTGAGGGATACTTATTAAAAAAAATAAGTCATACACAGAAATTCATTTCTTCACTTTTGGTGTTGCTGTTAGATGAGAAGATTGATACTATTCTAGTGTACTGTATAGACATATAGCTGTACATAAACATAAAGCTGTTTAAACCAGTTTAACAAAGGGTGGAAATGGAAAGAAGACGAGCAGCAAACTGCATCTGAGAAGTGAAGCCAATGAGCAAGTGCCTTAAACCTGCATTTTTTGTAAATGCCAGCATGGCTGTGTTTTGTCTTGACCCTTTTACAGTGTTTTTCCATTTCATGGAAGTTATTTCTAAGTCGCCTGTTCAGTTTTGCATCCTTCTAACCATCTTCTTGCCCAACTTCTAGCTCCAAAAAAACAAATTGGCAAAAGCCAAAATGTCAAACTCAAGGCTTCAAAACAGAAGCCCACAAACAAATGGGTGTCTTCACTGTGGCTACGTCCACTACAGTTTATGGGAGAACAGCTAGCTTTGCGTCTTGGCAGGAGTGTGATGTTACCAGATATAACATGATATAACATGGTAATAAATGAGCTTGTGAGTTGTTGGTAGGCTGATTTTGTTACTTTCGGACATAGCCAGGATTGCTTTTTGTCCCTGTTCCCAGTCTTTGTGCTAGGCTAAGCTAACTGGCTGCTGGCTTCAGCTACATAATCATTATCTCCTCTCATCTAACTCTGAGCAAAACAAGCAAACAAAAAAACAAGCCTCTCATTCCCAGTCTGTGAATGTAGCCAGAATGTGTTAAGCTTGAATGTTACCCAGTATATTGCTGTCATTGTAGCATTCATGCCTGTGAAACTGTCCAAAACAAAATGCAACAGCTTACACATTCTGTGTGTGAGCAAATAGCCAGACATCAGCTTAATCACATTTTGAAAACATGAGCCAGCTGTTGGTAATCCATAACACGTTGTTAGGAAGTGCAATAGTCAGGCTCTTATCTTGTCTTTCCTGCTAACAACCTGGTTTTTACAACCAAAGGTTCTTTACCGTCTCAGGGGAGGGGATCACAACAGCTGCAGCTGATAAGGAGGAGAAAAGATAGGCGGTGAATTTGTGGTTCATCAACCACAAGCTCGATTAGTTGATCCAGCGGTCAAAGAACAAGGACACAGTGTTTCTCCATCCATCAAAGCTGGAGTAAGATTTATGCAGACTTTTTAAGGGGATTTGATGCTCATACCAAATTTGAGCTTTCTTTTTCGTGTGTGTGTGTGTGTGAGTGTGAAAGCTTTGAAGAGTGGTTATTCTCTGATTGGTACCCTGAGCTCATTTTCACTTCCATTACAAGTCTATCACTGTGAGGCAGGATCTTGATGAAAAGCCCTCTGCAGACAATTGATCTCAGTAATGATGAAGAGGAGGGGATAGGTCAGACATGCCACTTCTTCTTTCACAGGATTTTCTCAGAGGTGCTCGTCGGAGTGTGAGCCAGTCACAGCGCTGCAGTTTGATGGGCTAGTTAGATGTGTCGTGTGATGGATTGTTCTTAAAATGTTCTTGAAAATGTGATGGTGTGCATCAGCCAATTATGCAAAAAAGGGCTGTGTGTACCCAGAGAATAGAGGTATTTTCCCCAAAGTAATTAATTAAATTTCTCTCTGGGCTCTCTCTATTTTATTTTGCCACAAACCTTCTTTCACTACACGCTAGCGGTAAAAAAAAAAAAAAACTTTTTAGATCGAGTTCTCAGTCAATTCAACCTAATCAAAGTGTAGAGGGAAAAAAGGCAGGCACAGGCACAAATAGGGATCCCGTAATTGGCCTGTTTTGCATTTCATCTCCAAGGATATTTTATTCACATGCCTGGCTTATAAAAGCTAAATTGTTTCAATTCTGAACTGATTGCGCCTGAAACACAAAAGCGAAGAAAAAAAAAACACTGCCCTCATGCCTCCTACGGGGTTGTGCTAAACCACTTATTTCAAACTAAACTGGATTATAGACAAAAGACACAAAGCTGGAATGCCTTGGTTTTCCTGCATAATAGAGCCATAGCACCCGGGGAGCCGTTGCCCAGCTGGTAATTGAACTTATGTTTTTGAATGGTAGACATTTTAACTGCCGGCATATTATGGAGGATGCACATGTTTGTTTATTCAAGAGATAATGGACTCTGGGTTTATGTTGTCCCACTAGTAATGTGTCCTCCAGATCATCTCTAGAGCACTTCCTGTTTGCTTGCTGCCTGTATACTTCTTTGCTTTCACATTTATTTTCCTTAGAAAGTCGGAGCAGTTTGGGAAAGTAGGCCAAGAGGAGGAGCAGTGGGGTTACAAATGTGTGCTGAGGTGCAATCAAAGGATTGTTTTATGTTCTCAATACTAAACAAAGCCTTTATTCTGCATAGAAAAAGGGAAATGTGCAAGTGCAGCACAAGAATGTAAATGAAACAGCGCCTCTGCGCTCAGCACAGACATATGGATGTGGTTAAGGTGGTGTCTGAGTGTGTGCTGCGTCTGGGAAGAGTCAGGATGACATATCTGTTTGTCACAGGGCCAGGTATGAGTATGTATGGGAGCTAAGCCAGGTTATCGTCAGCACTTTCAGAGGTGTATACAGAAAAATATGAAACACACATGCCAACTTGCTGCCCTGCGGACAGTGGTCTCATCACAGCAGGAACAAATCTGCTTTCCAGTATCAAAGGTACTGCACAGATCAGCCATAAACAGCACTGATATTAGCTCTGAGGAGATCTGGGAGTCGTCTGGTTGGGAACCTGGCACAATGCCCTGTGCATATCACACCCAATTTTGGATGGCCTGTTCGCTCTAAAAATAGGGAAAGCTTATCTTCCAGCCTCTCCTGTGAGTGCCCCTGAGTTAACTTTAAGGTGGTGTCTCATAAGCCCGCGCTTGGGCCAGAGAGGCGACTTGAGAGCTTGTAGAAGAGCCTTGTAAATCCGAGCTGGATCTCCCTGAAGCAGTGATTGAGATGTATTAACACTGCTCAGCAAGCCACTCCGGCAAAGTCTGCACAAAGTACAACCCCTGGGCCTCACGGACCACTTCAGCCCACTTCATCTCTTTGTAGAGTTTTTGCTCACCTGCTTGGATTGAAAAGTGGCCACAGGACCGCAGTTTCTCCACTTCAGTGATTTTAGGGATTGACTCAAAGTGCACATTGAAACCTGGTGTGTGAGATTTGAAGGGGATGATCTTCATCCATCCATCCATGCATCCCAGGAGTTCATATGAAGTTCACATGACAGATTTCTGGAGTGGGAGTGGTGCATATGAAGTGACATTTCAGTAAATATGCTTCTTGCAGAGAGTTAGATGAGAGGATAAGATAAGCACGAAGCCGCTGCTAACCTTTGGTTAGCTTTTATTAGCAGAAAGAGTGGAAACAGGGGAAACGGTTAGCCTGGCTCTGAACAAAGTGATGCAAACTGCCTCTAAGAATCCCAAAAGCTGACCTATTAACTTGTTAAATCTTGTTTGATTCATTTGTGCAAAGACCAAAGTATAGAATATGTCACACTGTGGGTTTTAAAGGGTGCTAGACTTCCTTATGCTAAGTTAGCTGTTTGCTAGCTATTGCTTGTTGTAACTGAACTATTGCTTTGGCTTATATAAAAGGAGTTAGGTCATCTAGTCTTTCTGGATGCGTTTTTATTTGTTTTTGTCAGTGGTTGGTCCCACAATCAGGAAGAACATGGCTACAGCATTCCTTTGTGTCACTGAGGGCTAATTAAAATGATGCACAGGCATGGTATCATCTATTGTTCGACAGTTGGCTTGGTTATTTATTCATTTTACCAGACCTTTTAAACCTACATGTTTGCTTCATGACCCGTGTGTGACCCCTAGCCTTTCACTTCGACTGGCACAGTTTCAGTCACCTATTAAATTTTCACATGACAAAGCCCCACTTTGGTCCCATTTTTGGAGCATGGCACCATGTTATCAGTTGAATCTTTATATTCTGACAGATGCAAGCCATTTTCCTATTTTTACTTTTAATGGCCTTGAGATCATTGAGATTGTTTGGCATAGACTCTGTTGTTTTGTATTCAGTTGCCTAGCTGTGGTTTTGTGTTTTTATGTAGGAGCATCCGCTGTCACAGTGGGTTTCTAGCTAAAGTAGATTCATTATGGCTGACTGGTTAAAATGTTCCACTCATTAAATCCCTACAAAGAACCTTTATTTTTTTTCTTAATTTAGTTTTATTAAACACCGTGGTACTTCTCATATATATCATATATTTCTTACTATATAAAAAAGCATTATTTTACTGTATCCTGTCTTCCCCTGGAACTCATGGGGAGCTGACTCTAACCCCTTTGACGGCTGCTCAAATTAATGAGAAATAGTGATGTGAATTGAAACGATGACCTTTTGTTGCTAAGAGACCAAATAACTTCTTCAGCAGGGGCTTATCATCCTGAAATCCTGCACTACGGGTTGTTGTCAGGTCCCCAGCAAAGGTTTTGACAGAGCTGACCTTATAAAAGTTGGTTTTGTTTTCATGTTTGTGATATTTTCAAAAACTGCAATGAATATTGTATGCCAATATTCAGCCCTGCAGTGATGTACTGTAGCCGCACAAGTGCACTGGGTGATTTACTGAGCACTTCAGAGTATGGTTGGAGTGATTGAATGTCTCTGGCTGCAAACACAAGGAACCACTTTGAAGAGTTCTTCTTTCACTAGTCGGTATACACCTATAAATGCGTCATGTTTGATTGCATTGTATTTTGAGGCTGTTTTCTTTACCGCCTCCATTTCACCATAGTGAATATTTTAATTAGCTGTCATTATGTTGTCTTCTGTGTCTCCAGTCTCATTTCCTGTTGTCTGAGTGGTGGCTGCAGCTCGTTACATTAGCAGCAATCATTAGCAGGCAACAAAGCTTTTCCCCTGCAGTCAGATGTCCCCAGAGGTTACTGAAGCCTGTGAATGGAAATGGACACGTGAGGAAATCAATAGTACACTCCCAGAGCAGTGGTGGTATAAAGTTTATGATCACAGATGAGACATGTGTGTGCCCCTTGGTATGCAGAGATGAAGAAAGATCACATCCACTGGAATAAAAGTAATATGAGGTTGGGGCCTTTGCTGCCTTGGGTTTAAGTTTAAATAATGAAAAGGAATTCATCTTAGAAAGCATCGATGCCCTGGAGATGTAGATTGAGACTGCTGAGGCGAATGGAGCAAGCCATTGCTGCATAGTTCATGTATTGATAATCTATGTATAGTTATTCTACAGTTCTGATTTATTTCCTATTTTTATCATATTTTTGAGGCTTAAACCAAGTTAATTCCACAGGGTACGAGTTGGCGTTGCTGTGCATTGCTACAGCTGCTGAGTTGAAAAAAAAGCAAAACATTTTTCTAAGTTTGAATCTAACATGAGCACAATAAGAAAGGTCAGCTGGTCCTAACATTGGAACATGCTTGCGGCGAAATATGTCCAGTCATTTTTCAAAGCTTTGCCAGAAAGTATTAAACAACCAAACACACTGTAAATATTTCATAAGCGTTCCCACACAGCATTTGGGAAAGTGTTTAATATCGAGTCTGTAATATGATGAATGGAGTTCAAACAGTTGCATTTGTTTTGTTATGTCTATGGAGGCCGAGGAAGAAAAATGTGTGTATGAATAGAAAGTTCTGACCTAGGTCCCTTTCATTTATAAACAATCGATGAATTGGGTCACTGTGAATGGTCTGGCTTTAATAACAGTTTGTGTGCTGTTTTTTTTTTTCTTCTTGGCTGGCTTAAATGTATTTGAAAGGACCATAGTGGAGGACTCAGTGTTATATAGCAGCAGAGTTCTTGACTCAAATCACATGACGTTCAACTCGACTTGTACTATAGCACCAATGACTCGTGACTTCACTTGGACGTAAACCTTTTGACTGCAAAATACTGGATAGCTTACCACAAGCCCAAAGACTAGAAATTATGTTATTCAAAAATTGTGTGACAAATTAGCTAATTTCCCTTCATTTCAAGAATCAACTAACATTCACAGCAGCTGGACACCTAATTCTGCAGTTCCACTTGGAAACAACCTGAGACCATCCAATAAAGTTGCAGCAGAAAACCATAACATCAGATAAATAAAAATTTTAAAAAGCATTCATAATTTTAGAAACTGTATTATATTGTTACTCTGCTGTTAAAATTCAAGACCCCTCTAAATCATACACACTGGTCCTCTTAACAGTCTGTATCAAAAGAGAAAAATATAGCACTAAACTGATTTGTTCATTATCTGTACCATGTAGGATACACTGTACAGTATTATTGTAAGATCTGGTAATCCTTTGATTGATTTCCCCTCCATGGCCCCAGTCAGGTCCAGGGTCATAAATATTACAACCACCCAGAACACTGGGCTTGGCTCATATGTACAGTATATTTTCTCTGACAGTCATTCCTTTCCAGTGGATTGAGGGTTTAATCACTGTTTCTGTGTTTTCTTTGTCCTTCAGAGAAAGAACATCCACCTGCTGCTCAGTGTGTTTTTGCTGGCAGCCTGGGGAGCCGTCCTGTTGGCCTGCCGCTTCTACTGGATGGGCAACAAACCTCCCAACTTCTCCAACTCCGATAACCCAGCGGCCGACTCATCCTCGCTCCTCACCAGGACGCTAACCTTTTTCTACCTGCCTGCCGTCAACTTTTGGCTTCTCCTTTGCCCGGACATGCTGAGCTTTGATTGGTCAATGGATGCCCTGCCTCTGATCAGGAGCCTTGCTGATTGGAGGAACTTACACACAGGCTTCTTCTATCTTGGATTGCTTTTGTTGGCTTGGTTCAGCCTATGGACCCAAAAGATGGCTAAGGGCAAGGAGACCAATGGCAAAGCGCATCATTACACCAATGGCAGAAACGGGAACAGTAATGGACACAGTTACCAATATAACAATCATGAACATATGAACAATTCCCACACAGACGCTCACATTAATAGTGCACAAAATGGTACCAAAAAGCACTATGAGAGCAGGACTCCACTGCCCACCACTGAAAATGTTGTGGTGTTCTCTCTAGGCCTGTTGGCTATCCCTTTCCTCCCTGCCACAAACTTGTTTTTCTATGTGGGCTTTGTGATAGCAGAGAGAGTACTGTACATCCCCAGCATGGGCTTCTGCCTGCTGGTGGCAGTGGGGATGAGGTCTCTGTACATCCGCCTGCGACGCAGATCCTCCAGGGCGATGTTGGTGTACTGCAGCGCTGCTGTGGTTCTTCTTTTCAGCGTCAAAACTGTTTTGAGGAACCGGGACTGGCAGAATGAGGAGATGCTTTACAAGTCAGGGATTTATGTCAATCCTGCTAAAGGTAAGGCTCTTTCATTCAAATCTGCATGCACACAGGCACACATACACACGTTTATTCACATTCCAACCTCTTTCACCCAATCAGCTTCAATGTCTGAGTCGTGAGAACGACAACTCTTCTGCATGGATTTGAATTTGATCATTTGTGCTGTATCTCTACTGCAGCCCTGAATAATTCAAAGTCAAGCTGCTTCAAAATGTCGTCCTTCGTCACTCAGCCTTACCACAGAATATACAAGGGTGCACAAGTAGAACTCAGACTAGTGTGAGTTGTACTATTCAAGGCTAGGGTTGTCAACAGTATCAATACTTTAATACTATTTCGACAGCTCATGTTTAAAATGATGCAATCTCAGCCGACTACACATTTTAAAGTTGTGAAAGTACAGAAGTTTATATATACATATACATATATATATATATATACATACAATCAGAGTTTCTTCCCCACGGCTCCAATCAACGGTGTAGGTTTGATTTGAAAAGGGGTGCAGACATAAATTTGTTCAAGGGTTATTTGTAATTACTAACTTGCACATCTCTTAGCTTTGGTCAATTTTGTCATGACAGTTTTATTATTTTTTCTCTACCTGATGGAAATCCAACAGCACAAGGACTCAAGTCCAACTCTACACAGATACAATATGGTCTGAAGTGAATTAGCCAGCCCAGGACAGCTGTGTGAGCAATCTTTATACTGATACCATAAAGTTATTACACAGAAGGCAAAACACCTGCGAAATGACAACCAGATTGTTTTCTGCTCTCACTGCCTCTGACTAAGCTTCATCCAGAATCAGCTCCAACAACAATATAACTGCTTGTAAAGGAGGCAGTTACAAATCGACCAAACACCGAGAGAAACTACTTCTCATCTGTTGGGAACATGAGCCAGTTAGCCCTTTTTTGAGATGTTGGAAACTATATTTGATTTCATAATTGATTTAGATACTCAAAGTTTTAAGGACATAACTGTCGCTACCATGAATTAGAAGGAGGAAAATAAACTGATACGATACGATACGTGATGATAATATGATGATGCGTGCAAGTTGTTTCTTGTTCCTGCCACGGTATTGAAAAGGGTATTTAATGTTGTTGTATCAACATTTAAAATGTATGGGATTGTGACAACAACAAAAAAAATATTGTGATTTTACTGTTCTTCCGAGGATTACAACAGATTACAACAGATTTGTATCTTGGTGTTTTCCAATGGGGACCCATTTTTTTAGAAATGACAAACCATCGTGATCTATTTCACAGTAGGCCTTATTTTGATCATCGCGTAATTGTGCATAAATGAATGTTCCTGACCATTTTTACTGCCGTTTCCACATCACTTTACATGATCTTGAATAGGCAAACCAGCTATTTCAAAGAGATATACATTTGAAAAATCCCATTTTTGTTTGATGCATATGTTAGTAAAAACATATACATGTTAAATTCTTTAAGAATTAGACCAAATAATTAATTCAGGGAGAGTTAACAGGGTCAGTTTTTTCCTCTCATCAGAATGTAAACAAGTAATCGCAAAATAAGTAGCAAAATATGAAAATATGATATTATTGTGGGCCTTTTTGCTTTTCAGTATTGCATTATAGAAGAAATCCCGCAGGTTTATTGGCGACCCCGCGTCGTGACCTAGTCTCAGTGAAGGACTGCTCTATATCACAGATCTTCTTATACCCAGCACGCAACTTGTTTAATGACACCACATGCCCCGTCTCTTGGAAGGACACCGTCCCCTGTCTGTGATTGGCACCTGTAAGAGCAGATAAAATATTCAGTAGCCTTCACATTCAAGGTCATCACACGCAGATTCCTATCCAAGGCAAAGTTCTGAGAGCTGCTGAGCAGAGAGGCAGGGCCGGTACTCGCAAGGCAACAGCAGGACACGTTGTGTTAGCTAATTTCCCTTTCAGATTCTGAGCGGAGCTGAGGCGTGACAGCTGTTTGTTTTGGCAGGCCGTCAGGCCGAACAGAGCAGCAGAAATGTCCCCGACTCACATTCATTATAGCTAATATGAGATTTGAACAGGACCCAACCTCAAACACAGAAGCACTCATTGGATTGTTTGAAGTGTGAAATTTCAGAATGCACAGAGGAACCCTTTCATGAGAACGATACTTCTTAAATGATCTTTGCTTAACTGGAAGGACAGCCGAGTGAAGGGTTGTTTTCAGCTTGTCTTTGTTTATGCTGAATATTCTTCTGGGATTCCATCGTTCTTCTGATTTTCAACAACTAAATTCTGTAAATATGTTGCTGGAAGGCCCACTGAATATTTCAGCACTTTAGACACGTCAACAAAAACAGGCAGGATTTTATCGTCTTGTTAAATTTGACTTGTGGCAATTCAAGAAGAAACAATATAATAATACACAGAAACAATATAATAGATGCACAATAACTTCATTAAGCCTGTCGATGTATTTTACAACATTTAGCTTCAAAATTTGTTTTGACTTCAATGAAAACAATGAGAATTTTGGGTATCAGAAAACAGCCATTGTCAATTTAGAGACTATGGAAGCGTCGTGAAGATTATCAAAGAATAATACAAACAAATCAATTATGACATTATGTTACTGAGTAATCAGCAGTGGTATAATTAGTTTTTTGCTCCAATGCAACATTTATTTTCTAACTCCAAAGTCTCTGCACAAAATGAACAAAAGCTCTGAAAAAACATAGTTCACCTGTCAGTTGATGCCCTCTGCCATTCAACACTAATGCCATTAACTGAGCAATAGCACTGTGGTGGTCCTCTTTTCATACACACTGTCAAAAGAATGGCTGGTGCCTCTCTTTACCCATAATGTCGTTCTCTTAAAAAAAACCACTTACTTCGTGTCAGTAAAGGGCTGAGCATAAGAAAAGAAAATGATTGCTTGCCACAGAATGTCCTCTCCTGCTGCTTTAATCTAAAAGCTTTTAGAGTCTGAAGAAAGTTATTAAAGGAGGTTGCCACAAATGTTTGACTAACCTTTTCTTTTGTATCCTGTCAGCATGGGGCAACCTTGGAAATGTGCTGAAGAGCCAGGGCGAGATGGAGGAGGCTGAACAGGCGTACAGAAATGCCCTCTATTACCGCAGCAACATGGCTGACATGCTGTATAACCTGTGAGTCATTATTCATTTCATATTGTTGTTAGTTTGCCCTTAAGTATCTGTTGATGTCATACTGTGTTTTTGTTTTTCTGTTAAGGCAAGACACTACAGGCAAAAACATTGCTTTTTAATGTTCATACATCATTCATAACCTGAGTTATTAGCACATTCTATTTCTAAAAACATAGCAAAAAATATTGTATTGCTGTTGACAGTGTTTTTTTGATGAAAGGATTTCCAAAATTCCCTTTGTAAAAACCTTTGACTCTAATATGTCAAGATTACGAAACAAGCATTTATTCTGCAGTCAAACAGAATTGGCTTGGAGAACTTTCTACTCTGTAATCAATCAAATGTTGTATTGCAAGTAAAATACATTTTTGATTAAAAATGTGTTATTGCAGATCAAAAACCTTTGCAAATCCAAAAGTTTTGCTGAATCACATATGTGGGAAAAGATGTAGGACACATCTAAATCGTCCAGCCACAGCTGAAAACATCTGAATTTGCAGTGAATCTTTTCAATATGTGAACAAAACCATTGGATCCAAAATAATGCAGTATTGAACTACAAATGTATTTTATTTTCAAAGGATTGCAGTGTGATAGTGTTGCTCTCAAACCTATACCTATTAGTGCCTCTCCGTAAGTGTGTCTCCTCTCCCGGCTGTTTCAAACACTGAGGAGTGTGTGCGAACAAACGGACGACTTCTCCTCTTACATGCGTGTGTCCATTGATCAGAGCTGTTCTCTCAGAGGAAGTGCCGTCTTGTCTTGTATTCCCCAGAGGGCTGTCTGTCTGACAGGGTTATTAAACATTTTAACTTGAAAACCTCTTTTAAACTCCCTCTACTGTCTTTCCTTCTATGTGTTCCAGCGGTTTGCTGCTACAGGAGAGCAACAAGTTCTCCGAGGCTCTCCACTACTATAAGCTGGCCATTGTGAGCCGGCCAACTCTGGCTTGTAAGTACAGCTCTTCTTTTTTATTGACAATCTCCAGCTCCTGCGGTTGTGGCCGCGCTGTGTCCAGGCAACAGCGAACACAGGCTGTGGTTATGTGAAGGGAGAGGAGTAGGTGGCAAAGGGCAGTGGGTATATGACTGAGTTCAGCATTCGGCAGTCTGACTGACTTTCAAAGCCAAAGTCATGTCAACAGATCAAGCATGATGTAATTTATTATGAATTCAGGCCACTCGAATTTCATTCTATCCAAGTTTCTCCCTCATCAGTGTTCCTAACCATTCCCTTCTTCAGCTGGAATGAAATTCTCCACACACTGTCATCTTCTGCAGGTTGATTAGAACAAATGGCTCACATTCTTACCTGATCATGCAATAAATTAGCTCCCCATTGTTCTCGGCATCAGTCAATGACAGATAAACAGAGAATCTTAAACGTCTCGTCCTTTCTTTCCCGGATTAATTATCGACCTAATCAAGATCACGGTTAGACTAGAAAATTTCCATTCAGCGTGCAATTATCCAATCTGTTATAGCCGATAACAAGGTTAATTAATTACCTCGAGCAGCAGACATGTTGAAGGCAGAATTACAATGTGACAGTTTTAAGCGTTTTTCAAGGTTGAGCCATTATTCTCTGCCTAATTGGAAGCTAACTAGTGCAAACTGTATCATTGTGTGTTTAATATGCAAAGCTATGCGGGTTTGTGATAAAGTGTTATTGATTTCTGTCACTTTTTTGCATGTGGAAAATCTATTTAGGAGGCTGATGAAATTGGGAAAAAGTTGCTTTTTCTTATCTATTCCACTTTCAGTGCAGATCCATGAGATGAAAAAAGCCTATATTTTGACCATCTACTGCCACACCATGCAGCACAGATAAGACATAATAATGTGCACTTTTAAGATAACAGATTCCAAAGACAGAAGAGGAAGAAGACTGATGGGGAAAAAAGCTGGTTTGGTTCTCAACCACCCACCTTTAACTTGATTACATGTCAACACCCTATAGAAGAGCCTTCCAGATTGATCTGCTGAATCAAGTTAATTTATTCCAACAGCCAGACTTGATCGGGAGTTGTTTAGAGAGGCAGGTCCACCGAGACTAATTACCCTCCAGCTGCATATTGATTATTAGATGTTGTCTTTGGCGGCTCAAGGAAAAGTTTAACACGCATCCAAAATATCCCACAGGATGCATGCAAAGGTCAAACTTACAGTAAAGCATTCATAAAATCAACAGAGCTTTATTGTTCCAACTCAAAGGTGTTATACATATAGAAGTGGTCATTACTCATCATTTCAGCACCATCTGAGGCCTCAGGTCAGTGAGAAGTTAACCATTTCGGGAAGATATTTTGCAGAAAAGACTCAATGAATTCAAACAGCATGATTCTTCTCAGGTAAAGCAGCTAAAAAGAGTTTTAAATTGCTTATTAAATAGTCTCAGTTTAATACAGATGCCTCTATATGACACACATTAGCAAACAAGACCATCAGCGAGAAGATTAGCTATTTCTATAGTTGTTCTTAATGCCTTCCAGTGGGTCCGAATGATAGAAATAGTATGAAAAATTATTAATATTAACAATCTGTTATGCTTTTCACTGGCTTCCGAAACAAATGAAAATCTTTACAACACATGGCTATGGAGCTTGTGTAAACTCTACCATTTTTGACCTTTTCGTTGCTTTAATTATTCCCCCAGTAATAAAGACATGCATAACCATTAAATCTTAGTTAAATCAATAATACACAAATGTAGGAAGAATCTGAAGTACAAGTAAGAAGAAAAATATGTATTTTATTTTGTGGTGTACTGTCCCTTTAATCAGAGCTAACCCTGTCCTCCCAACAGCGGCCTACTTGAACACAGGCATCATCCTGATGAATCAGGGTCGCCTGGATGAGTCCAAGCGCACCTTCCTGACCTGCGCTGACATCCCTGATGAGAACCTGAAGGACCCCCACGCCCACAAGAGCTCAGTAACCAGCTGCTTGTACAACCTGGGCAAGCTGCTGCACGAACAGGGACACCAGGAGGTAACAGCCCAAACTGCAGAATAAATACATTTCCACTCTTTGAATATACTGAGAGGTAGATGTTTATTTCAAAACATTTCATCATGCCAGGCACTTTATTAGCTTAGTGCTGTTGATGGGAATAAGATCGTTTTAAGCAACAGTAAATGCCAGACTAATTCCCTCAACTTACATATTTTAGGATGTTTGGATATGATGAGGAAGTCAATATGTTATTAGTCAGTCAAAAAAAATAGCAATAACACCATTAAATGCACTATGTGGAGATAAAATTCCTTCAAACATATCACTGTTTTATCTTTTTTATGTATATTTTGGCCCCTCAAAATATGAAATATACAATACTTTACTACATGCAGTGTAGTTTACATGCACAAATCTATTTTGTTTCACATTTATGTGTTTTAAAACATATCTGCATACATATTTAGTCCAACAAACACCCCCATAGTTCCCATCGGAGTTCCAAGAAAGTTTCTTTACGTGCTGGAAAATGTGAAACCATAGTGAATTGAGATAAGACGCAGACAGTTGCCCAAGGAGCTTTTAGGACAGTGAGGAAATGCTCAGTTTTAAATGAACATTTTCCAGACTAGCCTGTGTCACAGGGGACGCAGTGTTTTGTGCAGATAATCCTCAGGCTGTCTAACAAATTTGCTCTCTTTCACGCCCCTAAAGACCTACAGTGCTGGGTAAAGTAACTGGTTTTCCAGTGCTGCACATTTATATTGTACATAAGCACCGATGCTGCTGATTCAATCAGGAGTGAAGCAGCAGTGCTGCAGATTCAATAAGGGCTTTTATAAATAGTTGGCATGCTGGAGAAAGAGAGCAGCCCCACTTCCTCTGACCTCTAACCACGACATTTGCTTCAGCAATAAAGTAGTTCCAGCTCCTTCTACCATTTAAATTCTGAGGAGCTCTGAGGTGAATCGCCGGACCTACGCTCTATACATACCAGAGTCAATATGTGACACCGCTCTAGTCGTCTTAACAGCCGTGACACTGAGGATAGACCCTTTCTGCTCGACTCTGTATGAACCAGCCTCCCGGCGACCCCCAATTCCACGCTGTGTATTCACAGCGCCGGGGCCCCGGCTGCAGGGGAGGAATGACTAGTTACCCCCAGCGCCAGCTTCTCTGGCGGGGTCTCTCCGCTCTCTAATGCAAACATCCCCCAGCTTTTCTCTTTCTTTTTTTATTTGTTTCATTCACAGGAGGCCCTCACAGTGTTTAAAGAAGCGATACAGAAAATGCCAAGACAGTTTGCACCACAGAGCCTCTACAACATGATGGGTAAGAGCTGCTTTTGTTTCCAGACCACAAGCATGGTTGGTTTTAATGCAGGTGAAGAGAATATGACTGATAGATATCACCATGAAACCAGCATTCATTTTCAGAACAGGAATCTGAACTTTGGATGAATCCCATTTCAAAATACTGGTTGCATTTTGTTGATCTATTGGTCAAATATTTTTTTTATGTGATATGTGTTTTTATCACCCCATAAATAAGAAAATACTGGCAACAGCCAGGCAGAAAAACAACAAAAAATCAATTTTTGCCATGTTTTTTGGAATGAAATATTTTTTACATCAGACTATGAATGATATATGAACAAACCCCTCTGTGAAAACCTTCAGGAGATAGATAGAAATTAAAGTTGAAAGTTGGGTGTATGTACGTGTTGTGAAAACAGCTTTTAAATTTATGTACTGTAAAATTCCACACATTTTGCAAGACACTGCAGGTGAAGTGGGGCAGGAATTTTAACTTCCTGCCCCAACGTGAAATTTCCCCTGTTTTGGGAATTTTGGATATGTCATTTTATCACTCCATAAATCAGAAAATACTGTCAATAGGCAGGGGTAGAAAAAATCAATTTTCTCCATGTTCTAGGGAATAAAAATGTTTTCTAAATCAGGCTATGAATGATATATGAACAAACCCCTCTGTGGAGACCTTGAGAATATAGATAGAAACCAAAGTTGAAAGTTTGGTGTTTGTAAGTAATGCTGAAGACGCTGAGGGGAAAAAAAAAACACATTTCTTGAAAATGGTCTTTAAATATATTTTCTGTAAAATTCCAAACATTTTGTTAGACACTACAGGTGAAATGGGGAAATAATTTGAACTTGTAGATATCACCATGATACCACCCCAGTTGATTAAACACATTCAGACTATTCATTTTTCTACTACAAGTTTTCTGAAATGAGAAATCGTTTATTGCTCGCTTTTGAGTTATTTAGGAGAAATCTACAAAAACAAAAAGATAAATTACAGTAAATTTAACACCTAATGTGGATTTGGATGGTTTATGTCTACTATTCTGACAAAAGACAAAACAATGTTTTTGCCTCTAGTGTCTGGTCCAGGAAAAACAACAGACAGTGGAAATGAGGGTAAAGGGTTATTTTTGAGCACTTAGCTGCCATACATCATGCAACAGATAATGTTTTGTTTCTTCTGGCCAGACAGTGTCTTAACTGAACTCCAGTAAACATTAGTGGATAACTAATAGCAAGTAAAACCACAGTTCCAGCCACATTAGCTGTTTTATACTTGCAGCTCTGAATGTGGATGCAGCCCAGGGCTCAGCCACATTTGGAAAGTGTCCCCAAAATGCAGCTTAAATCACTTGTATAAATTGTAGTTTGCACAAAACACACAGAATGATTGCCTGTGATTGTACATTTCTTTATTCCAATCATGATTAAATATTTTCCATGTGCAGAAAAACATTTGTCAGAGTGCTAATGCTGTGAGAATTGAGAGGATGTTAACCTCGGGTTCACATTTCCAGTTGTGGATCTTAAACCTGGGGCTTACTGTAAGCTCTTAGTTATTAGGTATGAAGATGAAAACTAGATTAAGCTCACTCCAGCTTCCTGCAGCCCAGTGTTCAGGTTAAACCGGGGATCAAATATGCTGCAAAAAGTTTTTTAGGGCTGCTAGAAAAAAGTAGATTGCTAAAAAAAATCAGTGTCAGATAGACATCAAGCAAACGGCAATTAAATCCATTTCCATCAGTGATATCCTTGTTTGAGAAGTCTAACTTGAGTTGAGACAGTAGTACAGTATCATGTTAAACAGCGTTAATTTGCTTTTCACTACAAGGACAAGCCAGCTTGTTAGATTACAGCTGCAGAACAGCTGCTTTCTGCCTCATTATAGCTGCTTTCTCTTTGCTTTTTGACTTTTTTTCCCTCTGTCTCCCTGCTGCTTTTTCTCTCGCTCACACACATGCAGCTACTTACACACATACATACACACACAGAACCTGGGACGTCTGTAATCCAGACTTGGTCTTGCCACAGGTTCGCTTATGTGTAGGCGAAATGCAATTTGACAGTGCTACCGAGATTATGTCAAAATGTTGATGAAAGCTGCAGTCAGCGTTAAGGAGCAGCGCTGCGTCTGTAATGGAGGCACTGAGCCAGAGATCTGTGATTTCTGCAGCTTAGCGTTTGTTTCCTCACTGAGCTGATTTGCACATTTGGCACACCTGCTCATATCTATCTCCAGTTTTCGCTCGCTGTGCTGCTCTCACGCTGTTTGTCAGACGCCAGGGAGCAGAAGCTTTCATCAGAGGCAGACCTGGGTGGTAATCTGCACCCTGCTGGTCTCGCTCCAACACTCTCTGGTGGGCCGAGGAATGTTCCACTCCGAGGAGCTGGTTTTCAGCCCCTCGGATTCTATGTCACTTCTAATTGCACGTTGATGTTTGCGCTAATCTCATACAGAGGTCTGCTGCCAGCAGGGTGAGAAGTATTTTGGCGGCTTTTAAAATCCATCGACTAATGAAGCAGTCAAACCAGACCTTTACATATATTTTTTTTATAGATGGCTCAGTGCCGTGGGTTGGTGGTAAATCTCTGAAATCCTGATAAGGCCGTTTATGAAACACAATGACCATTTATTAAACAGCAGTTTTCATTATTCTTACTGCAAATCTCCTTTTGGAATGTAAAAAAAAGCCACTGACACTGGGAATATCGGAATCTTTATATAATATGTTAATATTCATCCTGATGTCACAGAAATACATGAAATGACCACGACCTCTTATCAACACATTACCTAATGCTGGCAAGAAAGTGTGTTAAAATGACAGGCCGGCACCATGGAGACGATAACAATGGGAAAGTCATTAGGATCCTTTCAAATTCCCAGGATCAATAAAAATACATTTTAATCAAAGTTTTGTCGCCCTTGAAACCAAAAGTCGACACTGAATTATTTAAACTGTCATGAATAAATGCAGTTACCTGACAAATGTTCTTATTTTAACCCGAGCCGTGATCTTTTCCTTAATCTAAGCAAGCAGTTTTGTTGCCTAAACCTGAATTTGTTCCCTTGGTGGTGGCACCATGTAATGCCATGTTAAAGCAACTACAAGAGAGTTTTAACTGGTTAACTGAACCCTCTCAATGTAATGTAGATGGAAACAGGGAGGCAGAAAGAATCAGGACCAGGACACACTCTGCTGCAGCTAAATGAAAGGTTTTAACAGCCGTCTGGTGCTCATGGAAACACTCGCTTTTGTCACAGGCCCCTCCAAACACACACAAGATGAAAGTCTGTGTGGCTGCTTTGAGAGATTGTGGTCATTATATATATTTCTGTGTGATCAAATTGGTTTTGTGACAGTATATAGATAGGCAGATTTGTATCAAATGTATGATATCCTCTAATCCATTCTTTTGCTCTGTTTAATGTTAGCTGTTGACAGCACGGTGGATTTCCAACACTTAAATCTGAAACATAAGTCTGAACTGATGGATATCATCTTGAAAATATATTCTCATGGCTTGCTTTACGTCTCCAGGGAGAAAGTTCTAAAGCCTGCAGCTTTATTGTTTTTTTACAATAAAAGGAAGTCACGTCTTAAATGTGATGTCTTCTACATGCCAACATATTAAAAGGTATTATTACAGCGTTATCACTCATTAAGGAGGAGGAGAAAGTGTGTTTTTAAATTATTAAAAAGGTCCCAGAGATGTGATTAAGCGCGTGACACCTGTTGCTTATCTGCGTCTCCTATCAGGGAAGTGATTAGTCCTAATCCTGTTGGAATTAAAGCGTCAGTCCGTTCTAGTCTAAACAATGAGTCCGCTCAGGTTCGAGTGACATTTTAACAACTGGGACACGTTCAGTTTCTTCCCTAAATATGTTGTAATGTTGATTTTAACTGTGTTGTGTCCTATTACGAGCCGATGTTGTCAAATCTTGCAATAATACACGTGTTATTGGATGGCTATGAAAGAGAGGGTATTGTTGTTTCAGGTGTGAGCGCACAGAGGGTCAGACGTGGTGGAGTGGGAGGTATCAGATGATGTCTGACAGATCAGGCAGAGTGTGTTATACATACACTCATGGATTTCTAGTTTTTAAGCCACACTGAACTCTGCTTATTACAAGAAATACATTTACTGACTGGATATGAAGATTTGCTTTAATTCAGTTCAGTGCCAAAGACACAAGTGAACAAATCATTTTAAACTCCATCTGTGAGGCCAGATTTCATGCCTCTCTGGATTGAGGCCTCGCTGCTGCTCTGTCAGCTGAACAATGGGAAGATGTCTTAACCTCTGACAGCTTGACCCCCTGACACGACTTTCGTTTTCTCTCACAGGAGAGGCCTACATAAGACTGAACAAGCTGACTGATGCTGAACACTGGTACAGAGAGTCCCTGCGGTCCAAGCCGGACCACATCCCTGCACACCTCACCTACGGAAAACTCCTGGCCATGACGGTAAGACTTTGATTTATGTTTCTTTTGTGTGATCAAACTTCCTTAACCTGGCTAGCAAGTTCTCACTTGAGGTGGTTTTTAGCGATTTTAAAAAGAGCTAATGTGCTAAATCAGATAAGTTGTGATTGAGCAACAATTGAACTCACATGACTGAAGTTGTTTCCAACAAGATCTCCCACCTAAACAAAGGAATAGTTTATAAGCATTCTAAAAATAGCACACATGTCTATTACTCACACAGAGTAGCCCTGGCAACCAGTTTGAATGTGTGTGTGATTGGGTAACTGAGCGCCGTCTGTAATGTCCTTCTTTTTGTTTCGTTTATCCAGATCTTGTTCTGTACTTGTACTCTCACAGTCCTTTTCACTTTGCTTTTTATTACACTCGCTCTCATCTCCCCTGGCTTTTCATCAGTTCTCTGCTGCTCTTTACTGACGGCCGTAATGTCCTTCTGAAGTCGCTACAGTTAATCAATAGTGTGTGGGTGAGGGAGAGGGAACAGATTGGAAGAGAGTGAGTATGAGAGAACAACAAGAGATGGTTGTCAAGTTGTGTTTCTCAAGATGCTCTTGTCTGTCATGGGAACAGGACTTTCCTTGATTAAAAACCATGTACCGGCTGCTCTTTTTCCGTCCATGGAACCTGTTACTAGGTCTTAAAAATAGCTCAAAAACCTGCATTTGCAATCTTCGAACCAACAGAAAAACACATATCCAGCATTCGGCATGTTTGTTGTTCTGCAAAATAGAGACTTGAAATCTCATTCACTGTAAAGAAAAAAATTCTCCAGCATCTTCCAGGACGGAGATAATATCCTTTCAGGGTCACAGACATATAGAAGCTGACTGTACGAGGAGGTGGTCATGTGATCGGGTCATACAGTCACTATTTAGATATGCTTATCTAGAGTAGAGCTGACTGAGAGGAGCAGTTACAGCTAAAGGGACTCTCAGAGGAGAAATTAAATAAACAAATTGGAAAAAGAGCTGCACAGAAGGTCAAAAGAAGGGTGGAGGCCTTCTCTTCAGCTGACCCCCCTCTCTCACACAGTCTGGGTCCTAATGAAAGGACGTCAATGTGTTTGATAGCCTGGAGCGGTGGGAAAGGATCTCCACAAAGACTAGAGTCTTCCTGACCCTGTCCATTTTAATTTCCCTTATGGAAACAGTCTTTTTCAACGTATTTACATTTATAGTCTTTCTGAAAGTATGAATTTTTGTGTGTTGAATGAATTTTACTTACCTTTACTTGCTTTTTTTGTCTATTTTTAAAGCTTTGCATTAAGCACTTTGGAAGGAATAGTGTGACGTTTTGGGAAAAATGTGTTTCTTTTCCTGCCAAGAGCAATATGAGAAAATTAATACTATATCTGTACTGCAAATATGAAGTGGCAGCCAACAGCTGGTTAGCTCGTAGCACATAGGCTGGAAATAGCTAGCTCGGCTCTATCCATAACAAAATCCACCAACAATAAGGAATGGGAATTACAGAGCGTCCTGGGGCGGTGCCCTGCCATCATTCCTACATCACATAAAGAAATAAAAATACACAATGTCCTATGGGAACCGTACCCATGGCACGACCATGATGGCTGATTGTATCTCAGTTGTTAAATTCATAAAAAGGTGACAGTTGCTGGTTGGCAGGTTTTGTTACCTCTAAAAATTACCTGTCCAGCTTATTCCTTGCATGCTGAGGTTGGCTCATATGTTTCTGGTGGTAGCTTCATATTTACCATAAAGACATTCAAGTGGTATCAATGTTGTCATCTTACTCTGGAGAACAAAGCAAAATGTCAAAGTGTCTATTTAATCAGATAACCATGTTAATTCTTCCTCTTGGGTGTCGTACATTAGTGGCTCCATAATGCCATTACAGGCTGTATCCTCTGTGAAGTAGTCGTGCGGTTGTTGATCATTGTGTGTCTAAATTAAATTGAGCTCCAGCACCACACTAGATTGATTTTCCCATCCATAGTCAGACTGATGGTCAGCTTAAAGACTAGTCCAGCTGACACTACAGATAAAAGTCGCTTGTTAAGCTGACATGAATTCCACTCTGTACAAAAGCCACTGGACATCAAAAAACTCTCTGAAACCGAACGCTGTCAGCAAGGACGGTCAACAGGAACAACACAATTCTTTAGAGGAGAAGGTTAAGACTCGGTGAAGTGGACTCAGGGAAGAAATCAGTGGGCCGTGAAGAGAAAACTCATTTTATTTAAGAAAGTGTTATTGATTTAGGGGGAAAGCAGAGCTCAAACCTGCAGGGATGAATCTCTGTAGATCTGTGACCATGATGGATGATAGAGGGGTTTGAGCCCCCGTGAGTCTTTAAGTGCAAATAATACCATCAAAAGAGGGACTTAGTTGTTTTGACAAGTTTAGAGCCTCTTTATCTATGAGAAAAATATGAAAGAAGAAGTGTCAGAAAGTTTCTACCGATTAATTTAAGTTAGGGTTTATTTAATGTATTCTCTTTCTGTTGGAGCTATGGGCCCTGTGCCTGATGACAACAGTATTTAAGTGTGATCAAAACCAGCGCAGGAAGTTGACCTGCCCACCAGCCCCCGCTTCTTTCATCCCCTACCTCCGCACTCCCTGCAGCACCACTGTGAGTGATGAAGACGCTTGGGATACTGTCAGGGGGTTTTGAGGTTCAGATCCCTGCGGGGGAGGTGGAGAGACAGCGAGATAAGGCTTGGCAGCAGGGTCAGGGAAGGGTGAGAGGAGGGACGGCGGAGCTGAGCTGGTAGCTGAGGCGCAGAGAGTTGCTGTGATTTGTGGATAAGAGGAGGACAAAATAGGGGAGGAAGGGAGAGTTAATAACCCAGATCGGTATCGCCCACTCCCCACTGCGCTGACCCCTCCACACCTCCGCCGACACTGCAGGGATCAGGATGTGATTCAGGTTCTCTGTACACACGGCAGGTCAGAGATGGACACGGCCGCCCTGATGCTCGCAATATTGGATTCAGTCATCTACTTGTCATTTCCTCAGCTAATACGATGCAGGCTTTATTCATAATCACCTTGGCGTCCACACAGCCGGAGCTACATCTGCAGTTTATCTGATGCTATCAAGAGATTTAAGGTGTGAGGCACGCACCAATAAGCTCAGCATGTGTGTGACAAAAGGAAGGATATTGTATCCACACAATGAGCTGACTAGAATGAGAAGTGGATATATTTAATGGAAAGTGCTGTTTGAAGGGTGGTTGGCATGTTGTTATTAACTTCCTGTATTATGTGTGTGTTTTCCACCCTCCTCCCCAAGCTAGTGGCCTCGAGGTGCATTCAATTCGACAAAGAGGGAGCGCTGTCATTTCAGGAAATGTGGAATGGGAGTGACAGCAAGCAGGATGGCTGTGCTTTCCATTGATTCTTTGTGCATTCAACTTAGTGCCCTCCATTAGCACTCATGTCACATACGGCAGTTATTATTTTTTGCTATAGGTTCCGCTGTGGAAAAATGGAAAAATGCTGTCCTGCACACTAACAACTAAAAATGCATTTCCATTCTTATAGTTTGCCACTTGACTTAGGACTCTATGCTGCTTATATAATCTCTCACCCCACAAGTCAATGTTATGAGTCCACATGGGGCAGGATTGCAGCTAAAATAGCAAATGGCTGCCATTATAAAAAGGCTTTTATCCCAAGGGTTTGGTAAAAGTATTGTTAAAGAACCTCAGCCTTCCCTGCTGTCTGTGTTTAGTACTATTAGCCAACATGCTAGGGTTGGGCACTCAATACCTTTTCAGGTACTAGCCAAATGTAACCAGTACCAAACAGTATCAAAACTTGCTACAGTCATACAATACCTGCATTTGATCCTTTTTGGACCCCCCCAAAAAATAAAAAAAATAAACTATAAAAAGACTGTATGTATGGTTCACTTCAGCATTCCAAGATGTCACTTAAATGTTCATGTATGGCTGTACCTCATGCCTGTGGTGTCTGATGGATATAAATGCAGTGGTGGTGCCATTTTATGCCACTGAATGCTTCCATTCACATGATGGGTATCAGCTATCAACTGAACCTGATGGGTACTGCCACAATTATGACATGATCCAAGATCCTGAAGCTATTGCTACAATTAATCGTGTCTTTGATACTCACAAATAAATGTGTAACACTTAATGATGCACAGCAGCAGAAGGAAAGCAGACATGTTTCAGCCCAAGGCTTTCCTCAGCGTTTGCCAAGCATGTGCAATATATTGGCTTTATTGTTTTTCCTTTTTCCCACTGGGCAATGCATATCTTGTTACAACACATGACACCTATTGTATTGTATGTATCGCAAAAGATTGGCACAGTTCAGATAAATTCTTTTTGACAATAACGAAACCTGATACCGATCAAAGCTGAAAACTTTACACAGCACAGGTTGGGTCACACAAGCCTTTCCTGGAGAAAAATGTTGAATATAGAGAAACATGATCATTTCCCTCCCTGTCCAGAGCAGTGGTGCTCATAGCTTGGATGATAGGTGGTGGAGCAGTAAACTTACATTGGGTTGGAAACACTCCCATGATTGATTTTCCAGAGAAAAGCGATAACAGTGGTTGGGTTTCTTGAGTATTCACAGAGACATACAGGTGAGCCAAATGAGTTAGAATCCAGAAATTTGAATATGAATATTTATGGTGATTCAACAGTGAAGTAATATAACGAGTAGTGTAACAAATTGCCTCTCTGGGGATTAATAGGAATTGTAATAACATTTCTTATAAGACCAGTAATGAGAAATGAGCAACTTGTTACTCCACACTGCCATATTTTATTCTGGGCATGGTATCCATTAATATACTTAGACGTGTCATAATATAAATCCTCCATCATCTCACAAGGGCAACTAATTTCAACGTGTGAAAGCTTAATTCAGAGGTTTAAAAAACAGACGTAGGCCTCTGTTATTATAAAACCAGCTGGCCCTCAAACATACACATTCCTAAATCTGTGAATATGAGTGTAAAAATACACAGAGAGGATGCTTTTCAGACGGGAACTGTGATCGCTACTTGGACACCCTCAACTCTATTAAACATATACTTAGCCCAGGCTTGATTTTCCGCAGCATCAAGGGAAACCCTACTCAGATATTTACATTAGAAAATTATGTATTTATTGAATCTACAGCTCACTGAAAATGTATATGCTTGGCTAAGTATATGTCATTAATGCTACACTGTACTGATTGGATTTGAGCCCATTCTTCTATTTGACTAAACTGAAGCAATTTGCTGTTTTTCACTCTAGGTTCATATCCATTATTTTTCCTGGCTTATGCAATCTTTATTTAATCCTCCTTCTGTCCCGGTTTAAACTATCGATGGTGCATAATCTAAAGCAGAGGTGCTCAATGTTTTCATGTGTCAGTTTAGGGGGCCAGCCTATAACTGATGGCCAAACAGAAAAAGTCATGTGTTGTCCACTGAAATCGCTCACTTTACCTAGCAGCACTAACAATGATGACAGAGTGTCCATGCAACCACGAGGTTTCTCCAAGTAGTCATATCTAGATGTTTGTCAGGAAGGTGCAGTTCGATGCACTAGCCAAGTGGTGTATTAAATGTAAGCTATTGAAAGTGAAAGCATTTTATGTCACATTTGAGGGCAGTACAAAATGTCTCTTAGGCCATTGGCTTACAGGCTGCACTTTGAGCAACTATGGTCTAAAGTACATGGCACAAGTGCATTTAGGGCGTGTCCAACTATGCACAAAGCAAGCCCGAAGAGCATATAAGGTATATTGTACTATCTGAAAATGTGACATATAAGTAGCAGAAAAATACTGCACCACTGACTTTGGACCAGGTTTTTGTTGGTCCATGTTGCAGTTACTTTCTGCTGCCTCAAAAGAGCAATGCACCAACAATGCACCTGACCACACCTCATTTTAAGACCATGGGCCAGCAAGTGCAGTTGCTATTTAGACGACATGGGTGCCGGGAGTGAAAATGACGACTGCATCAGCCTGATGCTAGCCTTAACAGCTGTGCTATGCTCTGCACCACTTTGCGCCTGGTGCAAGCTAGGGCCCTCTATCTTTTCTGATTATTAAATTTTTTACCTTAATGCTTTATAGGATTGGCAGAAGTCCAGTTTTACAATGTTTTATTCATGCAAAGGGAGTATCTTGTAGAGAAACAGACTAATGGTTGCATTGCTAATGCTAAAACATCAGCTTTTATAGATGAGTGCACATTGTTAATTGTTTATCAGATGGCATCTGGTGCCCAACTGAGAGCAGGGATGTGTCAAAGTCCCAGCTGGCATCACTATTGGCCAGCTGCTCTGTTCTGTTTGAGCTGTGATTGGTTACGTGTCACGGTCTAAAGGACCTGAGGGAGCTCTTGAGGTCCTGAGGGCTTTAGTGAGGCTTCTCCTCATCATGCTGTGCTCACCCTTCCAGTATGGACTCTTCCATCTCTCTAAAGGAAACCTCACAGTGTGCACCTCTGTTTGCTTTTGTGAACCTAAAGATCCTTATAGATATATGATCACCTCAATGTTTCTGTTTCTTTCCTCTTCTCTCCTTTCCACCATCTCGCTCCATTTCCATCCGCTGCTCTCTGTCTTGTTTCATAGCCGTCGGGCCACACACACTGGCAATCTGTGGTTATGCTCTGGAAGTGTTATTTGCACAGATAAAAGTGTGTAATGAATGAGCCTTTGCCCTGCCTGGTCGGCCGTGCCAAGCATGACATTGTGTACTTTGACAGGACGACACATGAGCTTGAAAGAAAAACACTCGCGGTCCATGTGCTTCATGTCTATTTATTAAGATTTATTGTTAAAGTAGGGCTGCGGTTTGGAGAGGGACATTAGGTATACACAAAGGTATTTTGGCCGTTGAGCTGAGTGCGGTATTTTTATAATGAGTAGTTTTGAGGAGCAGTTGAAACAATAATGACACTGTTTAATCCGTCTCTCTCAGGGGCAGAAAACAGAAGCGGAGAGGTACTTCCTGAAGGCCATCCAGCTCGATCCCACAAAAGGAAACTGCTACATGCATTATGGTAAGCATTGATGTTTTTTTCTTTTACTGTATTAAATTTGACATATCCTGCCTTTATTGTTACATCCTCGAATATTTTATTGGTGATTCAAACACATGCATGCTGCACTTGTGTGCACAAAGGCAGGAACTTCCACACATCAGCAGGTTGTTCGGACAACAGTGTCCGCTGACCCCTCTGCCATCTCTTCCCTTTATCCACCACAGTGTGCGTCTGTACGTGGTTAGTGGAGTGTTGTGACAAGAGAGGAAGATTTCCTCAGATTGTTCTCTTTCATTGGGAAGAAAAGTGGAACGTGACAACTTCAGCATCTCTCTTGTCTGACATTATTTCAATGCGAGTCACACGTGGCTGCGTTACATCTTAGATTTAATTACTGTCAACGTAAGATTGAGTTTAAATAAGCTGACAAGTTAATTACTTCCTTCCTGTAAAAGCCTTTAAAGCTTGTCAGTCTGAAACAGCGTTTTATGATGAACTGATGTGTCAGCTCGTTGCCATTGCACCAGCTTGTGTGTGACATTTAATGTGATCGATACATCAGGTTAATGGTGGATTCTTAGCACCTGTTGAAAGTCCTATATGTCTTAGTTGTCACATTTAAAGGTTAAGAGCTCTGTTTAAAATAAGATGAGCTGTATTGATCTAGATGAGGAAAGCGTGTCATTGCAGGATATCGATGCAAATGATAAATGATTAAAGGCGGCGCAGCCCCATCATGCAAACTGTGATATCCTATTGGCTCAGACACAGCACCCTCAGTTTTACAGGACTTGATTCTCAGGGCTGAGTTTTAGTTGTTTACAGATTTGTGTATTCACAATTTTGTACAGAAGCAAACAGACAAAATGGTTATGGTCATGTCTATTTTCACATTTTCCTAAGAAACCATAGCAAGGGCCTTTCTGACAGCCAGCTAGGCTAAAAACAAGCCTTGCTGAGCTTTTTGTTTTGATAGCTACTGATGCAAATGACCAGAAAAAACCCCAAAGTTTAGGACTCCCACTGTCATGGATCATCCAATATTTGCCTAAAAGTGCTACAATTACAGTATCAAAGTCAGTATATGCAGCTTGTCAAATATTTAATGATGCAGGGGCTGTCTTTCTTTATTACTCATGCACATGCTTTAATATATCATAAAACCTCCATAACAGCAGAGCTATTCTACACTCAGTCGTGGTCTGACGTCTCACTTTTCATCTGCCTCTCACCTCGGGCCTGTACTCACAGCTTCAGTTTCATCCACAGCTATTAAGGAAAATATGCTCAGGTTCACCCAGTGGTTTAGCATCCTGGTACAGTAGTGAGGCTAACCAAAGTCAACAGGGTATTAATTCCTCTCCAAACCTGGCCCTTATCAAGTGGTCCACCGTCGGTTCACTGCCTTGTCAGGCATCCATGATCCCATCTCATTCTGTGGGTCCACAGGGGTCGACTCCACACACACCCGTAATCAGACACAAACCTTCTGCGAGAAACATTTTCATTTTAAAGAAACACACGAATCAAGGCCGGCTAGTCTGAACAAATGGGTCTGAGAGATGGCCAGAGAGTGATGGTATGTTGCACTCATATCTAGTGTTTCAGCATATTATTTCAGGGGCAGACCAGGCTGTCCCTCTTCCAGGGCCAAAGGCAACACTTGCAGACTGTGTATCCCTCTGTGCCTCTGTGGGGATCCCTCAGCATTTTAACAGCGCCGCTGTTCTCTTCTGCCCTACCAGGTCAGTTTTTGTTGGAAGAGTCGCGGCTGCTGGAAGCGGCGGAGATGGCGGAGAAAGCCGCGCGCCTCGACAGCGGGGAGTTTGATGTGGTGTTCAGTGCAGCCCACATGCTCAGGTGAGTGATTGGAAAGATTCTCGTTTTGATGATTTCCATAGCCCCAGCACACGCACAGAGACACTGCATGTGTGTCATTGTAGATGGGATGGGTGGGCAACGGTTTTCCATTGCTAAGTTGAAAGGAGGCTGTGCATGAAAGAGGGAGGTCTACTGTCTGCACGGTTTATCCGGGGGCTTACACTACTCCTCAGCCAGTGTGATTTACTTGGCTGTACTTTGTAATCCTCTTTTCTCGCTGCACTGCCAGCCCAAGAGCTGCCGGTTTGTCTTCGCGTGCTGTGCAGCTATGCATCTTCATATGCTGTCTTTCGCTCTGTCTATATACCTCTCTCTGCCTCTCTGTCTCACTCTTTCTCTGCTGGCCTTGGCTCATACTTGAAGTCGGCTTCCAAATTAGTCCAAGGTTCAGCTGATGAGCCTGAGCGGCAAAGCTTCAGCAGCCCACAAGCTGTTGTGTTTCTGAACACAAGCCATAAGTGGAAATTTGTAAATACAGTCATGGGCCAACTTACAGTATGCTGCCCCACTGACTGAATAAACCTACAACTGATGCAGAATGAGCCAGTGTAGAGATTTACTTTTTTAAACACATCATTAGACAGTCAGGGCTTTGAAAATAGCAGCTGCCTGCTGGGAGAAAATGGTTATCTTTAAAGGAATACTTTGACATTTTGGGAAACATACACATTCTCTTTATTGCTAAGAGTTAAGTGAGGAGTCTGTTACCACTCTCGCCTACCAGCACCTTCAGTGCTCACCAATTAATATCTTCCATATTAAAGCCATACAATAACCTAAATTTTAAAAATGATGTCTTGAGGTGGAAACTCCAGGAAGTTACTTCATCCAGCCAAGAGCCCAACAGCCCAGCACAAACTGTATGTCACCTCACTGTCACATGTTACAAACGACTGAGTCAGAAGTTTTGTTCATGTGAGCCTGTTAGTTGTAATTCCAAGTCAGAGGAGTCTTTGACTGCAACAATATTTCCCACATGGTGAAAAGAGCCACAGAGGTGTCTGCCATAGAAGTAACATCTAAATAAAATCCAATACTGAGATAATCAAGTCAGCTTATTTAAAACTACATATAAATTGATTTTAGCAGCTGTTTTAGGCTATATAAATTATGATACAGTTTTAGTATGACTTGACACTCCATAGTTAACAATAATAACAGAAAATTTTGTTGTTCTCCTCATTCCACTGATGTCATATGATGGCAGCCCCTGACTTTAAAACCAACTGTGTCATTTTTTCAAAGATTACTTTGGTAACTTGGGGATTTGGAGAAGCATGACAGTCCTAGTAGATTTTCACCTTTGGACAGGGCCAGGTGGCTGTTTGCCCGTTTCCAGTCGGCTAAGCTAAACTGACCACCTGCTGGTTGTAACCCAGTATTTAGCAGAAGTTTCCTAAAAGGTCCAACTATTCCTTTAAGAGCATTAAACTTTGATCTTGAACCACCAAAGTTTGGTGAAGCTGCTGCTGCATCTGCAGCTCTGTGTCAGACTGTTACCCAGCTGCTTTATGCATAGCTCTTCCCCCAGCGGTCCGATCACGCAGGATCTTCACCACCAACAGCTTTCAGTATTGAGAGCCTCTTCCAGGGTCCAGACCCCTGGCAGCTAAAGAGGGCTTCAAGCAGCGCTCGGGCTGAACTTTTCTCCGCCTGCTTGGCATGGGGTCCCACTCCTCCGCAGCTCATGTTCTTTATGTGTTTGTCTTGGACGCGGACGTGGAAAAGCCCTCGGTTGGTGGGGACACAAGTGAATCTACACGGGGGAAGGGAAGGGATTAAAAGGAGGGGGCAGACGCTTTCAGACGTGCAAATGTCTTTTATTGCCCTCTCGGGCCCTTTGGGGTTTTTGACCATTTTGTTTCCAAACTAATAATTTCCTTCTGCCTCCTTTGAACCATTCTATAACTCTTGTTTATAGTGTTAATACAGGACAGGAAAGGTTGATTAATGGTGAGGCCAATGGGGATGTACTTCCCTTTAATGTGTCAAATGTCAATGAAAGCCACAATTTACACTGTGACATCACTCAGTAACATTAAACGGTATATTCAAAGACAGCCAGGGGAAAAGAATCCCTAAAAGACACAGTCAATCAGGTTATGTACTCAGTTCACCTCATAGATTCCCATTCAAACCACATGTCTTATAAAATAAGATAATACACCATATCATGTTTGTATATTACTAGCATATCATGATGTTAGGGATGCCAATTTGTGCATATTTGGCTGTCCCAGTGTGTATAAATTGGTTTACATTGATAACCTCCTAATGCTAATAAAACTATTAAGTTATGTTATTGTACAGTTCTACCCTAAGGGAAGATGTCTGTGTTCAGTGTAGCGTTCCAACAGAGAGAATTTTACCCCCCCAAAAAAACGTAATTCCATGCAAGACAGATGGGATGGCTGCAGTTTAAGCACAGATATCTGGCTGTTGTTGAAAATGCAATTTGTTCTTTCAGTCATTAGTATCCTGCAATGTCACGCTTCTAAGCAGTACTGTCAGTTCAGTGATTTGTGCATGTCTGGGGTTAATAGACCATCTCCAGACAACAAGATGTCAGGGTAGAAAGATCAGTGGTTGAGTTACTGATTTGAAATTTGCAGAAGAATTCTTTCCCTCCGGGGATTTTTTTCCCATTCCTACTCCATTTTCCCATCCTTCTCTTTATTCCTGTGCTCTTATAGACTCGCACTGACTCTTCCTCGGGTTTAAACCCAGGCAGTGGTTTACATACTTGGCCTCCATTGTCTTCTGCACTCTCATAACCCACAGTCAAGACAGCCCCAGGAGGTCCCGCTGCCCCTTTAGTCATGGTGTGGCAGCTCTCCAGTTCTCCTCTGATAATGTGTTTATAAATGTGATAATGATATTATATAATTAGATTTGTGCATTTTTTTTCTCTGAAGGTTGTGCTTTCTAAATATTATGCTGGCAAACAAACATATGGTTGTGGTTGGACGTGAAACCCACATTTATAATCTCCGGACAAATTCAGCAACTCAAGTCGGTGTCTGGATCGCCTTCGGAATGTAAAATGCTTTTTTGGAACAGAGCTGGAAAAATTCAGTCATACTAAAAAAATAAACAGCATGGGCATGTTCTCCTGTTTATTTTAAAAGTATGTTTCATGTAGGAAAACATCTTTAGGATTCAAATTACACAAAATAAAATGTGTTTTAGTCAAGCTAGCATGAATAGAGATAGGAGTAATGGTTGGTCCACCACTTTGGTTACAGACTGAAATATCAACTATCTGAAAGATTACCCTGAAGTTTTGTGCAGACATTCATAGTTCCCAGAGGATGAATCTCTTGACTTTAGTGGCACTGTGAGGTCGAATGTGGCTTTAAGTGACCTGACCAATTATTACATTTTCCATGAGTCTTAACCATAGTTTGTGTTTAGTGATAATGAGCTACTGTTAGCATGCCAACACACTAAGCTAAGATGGGGAACCTGGTAAAGCTGCTACCTTGGCTTCTAAATGTTGTTTTCTTTCTTAATTATCCCAGTAACTGTGAACTCACATTCCCATCAGTGTCAAAATAACAAACGTCCTTTGTTGGTGGTTACTACTTTAAAATATCCCTTTCTTAAATCACCACTTGACTTACAACTCTTGGTGTAGTTTACCTTTGAGAACACATCTTTTTTTTTATTCCATCTATTTGACATACCCAAATGTAAAAGCTTAAAATAGAAGAACTACAAGGTCAACAGCCTGTATGAGGCTTTATTTAAGAGATTACATCTTCCAGTTTTCTGAAACTGTGCATACCTCTGTGTGGGGTGTCTATACATTACAGTATACAACTTAAGCCCCTTGCTAGCGGCCAGGTGGGATGTTAAAGGCACTTTTTTTGTAAATGTGATATTTAAATCTTTACCAGTTATATGTACTTATATTAATTGATCAGTGAATAATCAAACAATCAAAGTAGAATTATAACTAATGTTTGAACACAGAAGAATGTATATTTTAAGCAAGTTTGGTCAGGCCACTGATCTGGTAATCCTAAAGCAAAAGCTTTGCCTTTTATCTGGAACCATTCGGATGATGATCCTTAAATAACCGAGACAGCCTAAATGAAACTGTGGTTCCAACGGCCTCGCTTCCTTTGATCATTACGACTTAAGGGGCTCCACAGCCAGCCGTCGTTGACTCTGTCCTTGACTTTGTCAAAGTTAAATTGTTTGCAATGGGACAATTGTTACCATCAGTGAAAAGCTTGCAGCTGTGGACCATAAAGGTGATCTCCGAGATACCAGAGTATTAATAACAGGAAAGGCCATGTGACAGAGGAGCCACAGGTTTGTGTATAACAGTAGGCAGAGCATGGGCTTATGAAAGAAGATAAAAAAAGCATAATATAAGGCATCCTGTCTTGACTGCAGGTTTTATGTCCTCAGGAATGAAGTATTTCTGGTTCCAGGGACTCATGCCGATAAGCCATCTGCCCCAAAAATCCTTTGTGCCGCAGTGTGGCATATGCAGCATCTCTCTGCTGTCCTGGTTGTTATGATAGTATGATGAAATTACTTTGTGTTTCCACGCTGTTTGCATTCCTTCAGTGCCTCAGCATCCATCCTGCACGTCAGACAACAACCCCTCCTCCCCCCCAGCAGCTATAAAGAGAAATGTACAGTGAATATTCCTCATCAGCCTTGGTTTGTTGATGAGTTTTCTTCAAGTACCCCATAAGCCAAATGTCCTGACCTCAAGGTTCAATTAAAGCAGAAAGTGCTTGCTGTGCACCGCTCAGCGCAGATGTTATCAAGTGAAAGATGCTATCGAACAAGAAAGCTAGAGGCGATGGGGATCAGCTTTTCTCATCCCTCATGCTCTTCCCTCCTGTTGTTTTCTCAGTGACCCCTGAGTGCCAGTAAACATGGAGGGTTCAAGGCCTCATCTGAAGCCAGCAGCAATAAAGATGAATAATGACCGCCTCTCTGTTTTCCCTTTGCAGACAAGCCAGCCTGAACGAGGCAGCCGAGAAGTATTACGGACAAGCAGCGAACTTGAGACCCAATGTGAGTACAGCCACAACTAGCTAATAATCCCCATTACTATTTACCCTGATGGACACTGTGCAATCACAGTCTGGGTGGCTTTCCAATGTTATTACTGCCCAGTCTGCCTTGTCACAACGGCCTTCATTGTCAGCAGGTTTTAGAAAAATGAGGGCTGGGTTTTTACTAAGCTCAGAGGTTTGTTTGTATAGCATCCATCATCAGCTTCAAAGGACAGGTCAGGGTAAGTAGATTGAAAAGAATAATGATAACAACACTCAGTCAGGAGACTTTGACATCTTGAAAATGAATGGGGTCCAGTCTTAGAGTGCTTTGGCAGGAGGGGTCGAGCAGTGTAAGTGAGGGTCACAGAGGGGGGAAAATATGTTTGCCATGTGGTCACCCTGTTTGTTCCTGTGTCTTGATTAGAAGAAATCAGTCCAGGATTAATGATCATGATATATCTGGACAGTGTTATACAGACAATGCAGTTTGGTTCTGCAAGCGCACAAACCCCAGTATAATATATACAAACAATGACAAACAAAAAGACAAACAAAAAGCAGAGTATAACAAATGGATAAAAACTTAACATTTCCACAGAAACCATGAAATTGAGATGTTATTCCCTTTTGTTTTCCTCAGTGTCGATGTAGAGTTCAATCTTTGCCAAAGAATTGCTTGTTTTTAACATCTAATTAAACCCAGATGTAATGAAAATAATATTCTCATTGCTTCAGTTCAAACGCATACATGAATAATGTAAGGGTACCATAGAGTTTAAGGTGAATTGTGGGAACGTTTCCACAAATTCACAAACTCCTCTTTGTGCTGTGAGGACGCTCTCACAGCTAATCTCATGCTCACTTTTTTCTACAAACTTAGAGGTTTAGTTAAAGAAATCTTTGGAAATAAAGGATTCTTGTTGAGTGATTGGAATTCGCTTTTAGAAAGAGCCCAATTAAGCCTGTTGTTTTCTCTCCAGCAACAAATGATACTGAATGTTGTTCTGATTATTCTTCATACAATCATTTACTTTACTTGTTTAGCCCTTTAAGAGTCATGGGTGAAGCTGTGATGCAGGGACGTATCAATAGAGGGCTCAAGGGGTGGCACACTTCACCCCCACCCCTACATTTTTTCTTTTTTTTTCTTTTGGAGGGCTGATTTCATGTTATCCCACAACACAATGTATTTGAGATCATAGCCATTACACATATACCCAGTCAGGAACACATCATCTCATTGGTCGGCAGACTCATCCAAAGGCATCGTGGGATTAACAATGGATGTCTAATAACAACGATAAGTGTAAACATCTAAGATGATATTCAGTGTTGGATTTCTCTTGGGTTTATTCTGCAAAAGACACTACATTTCAAGGCTGGATATAGGATTGCACTGGAGCCAACACTGGAGCCAACACAACGGCTCAACTGTATTGTTAGCTTATCCTGCTCAGCGGCAGGATTGGCGGTAGACCGCCAAACGGATTTGCTTTTTCACCGTGGTAAAAAAAAAATCTATAGCGTCACCGCCCTAGTCATTGGGACTGGACCCCTTCCAGCATGCAATGGGTAGGAAACAGGGTAAACTTAGGTCACTGGTCTGGGCTAACACTATCACAGTGCTAACAGAGACAAGATTGTTGTGCTGCCCCTTGATGGAGATGTACTTCTGCCAAAATTAGTTTGTGTTCCTTTCAGTTCTGTTTCAGGGCCAGATCCGTGTCATTTTCACATGACTCTTTCTTGGCATGTGCAATAGTAAAAACACGCATTTGATGTCCACATCCAAAAACAGAGCCACTATTTTGACCCTACTTGGTCACTTTTGCCTGGATGCCTTTTGCCATTTGTATTGCTTACAGCTGAGGCATAATTATAATTTAGCATCTTCATCCATCTTCTCTTCCATTATCCTTTGTTCTTTCCGATGCGACTTGACTTAAGCCATGTACCCTGTCCATCTTCATTTGTCATTTCATGCTTTACTGCCGCTTGACTCTTCACTCTCCAACGGCACTGGTGTTTTGTATTAAACACATATGTTCACTCGCTCTGAGTGAGAGAGGACAATTCCCTCCATTCAAAGGATTTAGTCCCTTAGTCCTGCAATTCCCTCTATCTAGACGAGCTAAATCCCATCGGATGCTTGGTTTGCTTTGGTCGATCTTTGCACCCGATGACATCTGTCCTTTTCCAATTCCATGTAGATATTCTTAACCCAAATACCAATCTGCAGTCATTATGGTCAGGTCATTCCCCAACCTAGCCTCCACTTTTTACCCTCACAGCCTTTACAGCATATGTTGCTTTACGGTCTAGGTTAATATGCTCCACATCTGGCCGCGCCTTTGCTGCTACATGCCAGTTTTGGGAAGGGTAGGCAGGCAGAGAGGTTGCAGAGCAGCAGGAAATGAGGAAAAAATGAAAGCTTTTGACGAGGGAACATTTTGCAGAGTGTTGCAAGTGTTGCAAGGGTGAGGAAGAATGCAGGAGTAGGGCTATAAATCACAAAAGTCTTAGCTATATGAAGTAGAGAGAGAGAGGCCTGGGTGAGGAAAGGTGGGAGCCTACAGGGGAGAGTGGAGGAAGGAAACTGAACTCAGGAATTGATAACTCCTGCATGGGAGGAGAAGAAAAGATCTTTTGAGCTGCACTGAGAGAAAAACCAGAAATCCTGGAATCAGAAACCCATTTCAGAATTGTGATTACACATCTTCACCAACATTTCATCCATCTAAAACCCACTATTTTCTGGACAGACTTATATAAACTCTTGTTATAGTAAAAGCTTGCTGAAAAATGTCTGAATACTTGCCAGTAATCAAATAGACACATGCGATTATATGTACAGTAGTTGTTACTCTCCATGGCAGGGCCCAGTACCTCTGTTCCAATGTCCTGTTGGACGGCCCAATAATCCGAAAGTGTAATCTTCTTCTAATCCTAACCAAGTGTTTTTATGCCCAAATCTAACAATACTTTCACCACAGCGTCAGATCACTGGGATGTCAGAACAATGAACAGTCCCCATGACAGGCAGAGTATTAGTTGACCCATTCTGTCATTCAGTGACTCTATTTTTCTTGACTCATGTTACCGTGTGAACTCACTGACCTCTTAGAAACAGGCTGAGACCAAAGGTGTCATTTCCACTTGGGGTGGTGGGGAGGTGTTGAGGTGGGGGGGGCATGTTCCCTTCTCTTTTCAAGGTGCTTTTTTTATTCTCCCTCACCTTTACCATTTCAGTTTGATTAATTCACTCGAAGATCCACCAAATGGCATCCTCTTCCTGCTCAAATGCCTGATGGGAGATCAGAATTTTAAATAGTAATCTTAGATGCCTAAAATTATTATTGTTTTCTCAAAGAATCAAAGTTTTTCAAGCAGTAGCAGGTGATTCTGAGACAACAAACAAGCTGTCCTATCATCAAAACAAGAACATTTTATGTATTACATTTGGAAATTGTATGGTAATGGTATCCATATAATAAATCAAGAACATTCCAGGTGATTATATTTTTATGTGGATTTCATTTTAGTATACTAACAATATTATGTAGATGATGATAAGCATAATTTGATGAATAATACATCAATCATAAAGTCCCCCCACTTCTGAATAGAAACCAAACTTTGTCTGAGGTTAAGTGATAATTGTAATTCCCTTTACACTGGATCCTCACCAACTCCACAAAAATGGCATTAACACCAATTTGCCAATATACCCCTACTTGTCGCCTACATGTTGTGGAAACGGTATTTGAATATGGCCCCTTCACTGTCACTTTCAACTATGTCCAGTTGTATAAACAGTTTTATATTTTGGCTAGCATTATTCTGAGTAGTTCAAATCCCCCAACTTGCAAATTGATCCCCAAGCATTATTTTGTGGTTTGACCTTCAAATGGTGGGTCAAACTGGAGGTAATTTATTGCGCAAACAGCCTTAGAATTACCCCGACCATTAAAGTCAAGAACTCTGGCTGCTCTTGTGAACAATAATTGAAACACAAGAGAGAAATCTTTGTTTTGCTAAGGATTAATGTAATTGCTATTCAGTAAATGTAGTGTGTTGGTATCTAGTATCTTTAACGCTGTCAGGAAGCAACAGTAGATGTGTTGGCCATGCCAGCCTTTTCTTTAGCCAAGGCATCATATAGCATGTTTTATATGTGTTGAGGTGAAAAGTGGCTCCTCTCCTCTCTAAGGGACAGCAAGATTATTCCAGAGTCTCTTTGATTTATTCATCGATTTAATTCTCCCTATGAGAAAAGCAGCACTATTGGACATATTGTTCCCATTGAAATTCTCATGCATGGAGCATCACTCATCCGAGCTTGACGCTGGAAAAACAGAGAGATGTTTTGAGAGTTTTGTGAGACAGGAGTGGAACAGTCTCGCAGTGGAGGGCAGTTCACACAACCTGCAGTGTGGACAAAGCAAGATAAATGGCCATACGATCTGAGTCTGTCTTTGTTTTGTAAAGGTATTTTTAGTGCATGGATAACTAAATGATGGATATGCAGAGAATAAACTTTAAACTTACTCTAATGTATTTGCTGTGTGGGTAGTGTTTAGGTTCAAATGGTCATATGTGGCTGTTTGTCCTCAGGAATGCATTTCCTTATGGTCCTTTGGGTTTGGTTTCCTCCTGGTGGTAGTTTATGTTTCCTATGTTTAATTGTATAGAAAAAGCATGAACTAAATCCAATCTGAATCTTTTTAATAGGTGATACAGTTACACCAAGAAAGCGTTTTTAATGCTTTTACAAGCCTTTTTCTTACATGTATTTTTGCTCTGCCAGTGGCTTTGATCCAGAATGAAAGATCAACCATTGGATGAACTGCCATATTTGTACAGATATTTATGGTCCCCAGAGGGTGAATGCTGCCAACGTCAGCAATTCCCTGTCTTTTCATTTAACACCACCACAAGATTAACATTTATTTTATTTTTTTTATGAAATATGTTAACAGCTTGAATGCGGTTGCCATGAAACTTGGTTCAAATATTCATGGTCCCCAGAGGATGAAGTTGATCCGCTTTGGTGATCCTGTGACTAATAGTGCCACTAGGTCAAACATGTCACCTTTTCTGTGAAATAGAGCAACATCTAATGACTAGATTGGCACAATATTGTATTTGGACATTTATGGTTCCCAGAGGATGAATCATGTTGACCTGTTCTGTAGCGCCACCATGAGGTTGATATTTGTGGTTCATGGTGGTATGTCTTGACAACTATTTCAGGAATTATCCTGAAATATGTATGACACATAATGTTTCTGCCTTTCAGGTCTACTTCCAATTAGGATATGATAGCATGCTAACATACTAAAACTAATATGGTAAACATAAACCTGCTAAACCTCGCCATGATAACATTGTGATGCTGCCATGTAACTTAAAGAACCATCCCACAGAGCCTCTAGCAGGCATTACGTACCAGTTACAGCTCTAGTTTTGTTAGTAAGCTCTTCTTAATGGTTCACATTTCCAAGCATTTCTCAAAACATTCCACAGATTTCTCATAACATTTATAGAAAATTACTATTCTCTCATGCCAGAGTGTTGCTCTGGGAATTACTCTTGATTAGTTAATAGCCCATGAGAAAGAAATTAAGGATTATGCTTGTGGTTCTGCACATTAGTAAACGTCAAGATGCCATAATCGTGTGCCATTCCATGTGACAATGATGTATTGGGCGATAATTATAAGAAAAGGCCACAAACACTGCAGTAAAAACCCATGATTGGTCATTTTACTTAGACTGTTTTATTTGAACATTCCTTGTTTCCTAGGAATGGTAATTACAGAAATTACAATAGTCTAAAGCAGTAAAACAGTAGCTTCACTACAGGATTAGACATCTTTTCCACACTTCTAACTTAAATGGGGTTCAGATGTGGCCCCTCCCTTGGCCTGGATACTTCACAGTCTTACCGTGATTGCACCCTGGACACTTTTCCTGTACTTATGTCCTCATGACTCACCCGCCTGTCGCAGTGGCCCTTGGCACCAGCAGGAATTTACAGTATATTCATCTAGACCCACATCAAAGTGGTGGTTGCTCCCTCTGACATCTGTGGCCACAGACAAGACACAGGGACACGCAAAGCTGCATGGTTACCAATCCCCAAACACTGCGCCGCAGTCTGTGTGATCAGACAAACAGGAACCAATAACGTGTTAGAGTCTGCTGTATGGCATCATGGGATGATAGGCTCTAATACAGTTACTGTTTATTTAAAAGGTCAATATAACAATGTATTTTATAACTTCATATACTCATCTACTATGTCATTTCCTTGATTTTGTGTTAATACTCATATTTAAAGTGTTCAAATCTCCAACTTTCTGAAATAACATCTGTTTAGAGTTTGCCTGTTCGGAGTCCAGTGCCCAGACAACAATTAATTGGATGTGGCTATGTGATTTAAAACATCTCTGGCCAAATCCAATTCCCTGTTAAATTATGTATACCCCCAAAGTGTGAATAGTTAGACTTCATTTGCATAAATCATCTTATCCACTCATTGGCTCTGATGTTGTAAAATTTGAATTTCTCATTAAATGAATTCTCTAAACAGACCATTAGTGGTGAGTACATAACAGTCAGCTCACTCTTGTTACGTGTTAGCAGATGACTCACTGTGTTTATAGTAACTGTACCTACGTCTCAATAACAGGGTGTGAGTCCTGCGCTGCTAGTCGTGAACAGAAAAGGCCGTGTATCTTTGGAACAAAGCTTTAAGCTACCCTGAGGTGTGCTTATGAAACTGATCTGGTCCTGAAATGACTAATACTCTCTTTCGGTTTCAGTATCCTGCCGCCTTGATGAACCTGGGGGCCATCCTCCACCTCAACGGGAAGCTGCAAGAAGCTGAAGCCAATTACCTCCGAGCACTCCAACTGAAACCCGACGACACCATCACCCAGTCCAACTTGCGTAAGCTGTGGAACATCATGGAGAAACAGGGCCTGAGGACCATGAGCCCCTGAGCTCACCCTGCCCGCCTACCTGCCATCTGCACGCCAGACCCTGGGGGGACGGCCGGCCTACGCGCTCCTCATTCGCTCTTCTCATCCAGGAAAGATGGAAGAGACTCAGAGAGGCCAGGACTGTGCCGCACAGCCCTCCTAATAACTCCTGAGCTCTGCCTACACCTCAGGCCAGCAGCTTTCCTCAGAAGCATTGCTCACAGTTTGGCAGGCGCTACGTGGTATTTGGACTCTTTAGAACGTTCTTCAAGATTAGTGCTCTCACAGGAACCACGTTTTTGTTCTTTTCTCTTTTTTGTTTCTTTTATAACTCAAGCACTTGAACTTAAAAGTAAGACCATAGGTACATTCTCCAGTGTTTGTGATGGATTAGGGTTTTTAAATCAGCAATTGTAGTTCAAAGGGGTGAAATTTGTCTCAGAGCAGTGTGAACAAAGATAGAAAAGAAAGAAAAGAATCTCAGCGCACTGTGCTGAGAATATTTTCCATCATCATTTAATACAGGCCTCAGTTTGATCTGCAGTTACATCTAACTATAAAGAAAAAAAAAGGCAATATGAAGATTTGGATCCCTTCTGAAATCACCAAATTAAGTTTAAATCTCTAAAATCTCTATTGCTCATGAGAGAACACACATAATCCCACAATAAAGATATGACATTTAGCATCATCACTGCAAAGCATGTGTAGCAGATGTCCTGATGTTTGGTGAAAACTTGAAAAAGGGAATTTAATTTGGTAGCCATTACAGTACAACGATAGCCTCTAAAAGCTCCACGAAGGCTGGACTTTGCCAAAAACAGCATGTTTTGGCATGAAAACTCAAAAGCAAAGGAAATGGGACTCCTTTCACATTATAATGCCTTATAATAAAAGGTGTGAATCTTATTTAGCAGTGTACAGTAGCATACAGGTGGCGTTTTTTTACCACTACTGCCTCTTGTCCTGCACTGGCGAGGAAGCCAAGTCACCATGGTAACTCTAACAGTAAGAAGCTATGAATGGAAATAACAGAGAGGCAGGTACAGTCGTTTGGGGTACATGTTTCCACACACGCCTGAAGCTTTTACAGACAAAAGTGCGGAGCTGAAACAGATGAAAGAGTTCTTCTAACCAAATACAAAAGCAATGCCGATGCACACCTTCTCATCACAGAACAACGCACAGACACAGCACGTCTGAGGGAAATGTTTTATGTTTTTGTTGGAGTAAAACTAATTTCATTGTGTTTGTATAAATGAATCCTAATATATACCTACATTGTGTATAGTATACAGAAAATCTTGCAGCAAAAAAGTAGCCAGACTGTAAGTGGAAGCTCATTTACTGAGCGAGTTTGGTTCGTTACATGAAGTATTTCCCATATTGTCAGTCTTAAGGTCTCATTTTGTATATATTCTGTGTAATTAACATCTATTTGTTTGTTGTTGTTGTCAGCATACAGTAAGTGAAACAGCACCTTGCAGGAAGTAAGACTATGTACAGTATTTGTGATCATTTGTTTGTTATTGGCCACAAACCTCCCGAACTCTCTGTGTCCTTAGTTTATACATTGTAACTTATTGCTTTGTGGTACCATAGCAACAGAACCAGCTGGCACTGTGTTTTTACATGTTAAATGAAGGAAGTTAGCAGATGTGATGCACACGTTTGTGGTCATTACTGAGAAAAATCTCCAAATTCAATTGAGTGGATCATTATTGGTAAAACAGAGCGGCAATGGAGGATTAAACGTTGAATATAAATGTCACTTGTTGCAGTCACACTGTTCTGTTTTTGACTGTGATGGTCACTTGTGATATGTTAAGTAATATAACACCGTTCACATTCATTCCTACCCCACACCTCACACACCCCATAGTCAGAGAGCTTCTCCTGTGTATATAATGTGTTTTGAACAAACACTGATAATTGTTATTGCTTGAGTGAAGATGTAAAAGAAAGAAAAAAAGGTGTTTCACTCTGTGTCTCTGCTCAGGGATCTCAAGCGGTGGGTTATTGCAGACACTTGTTCACAGAGCGTTTACTAAATTAAAGATTTATTTTTGAAAGTTGTCGTATTTGTATAAATTATCGAGATTTGTAGCCTTTTTCTCCTTTTTGTAATATAAAGATGAACAATGTGCCGGAATAGAGTTTTTTTCTTCCCAATGTTGCTTTTTTTTCCACAATAAATTTATGGTGTTCTGCTTTTGTTTTGGTTCCTGTGCAGCTGTTATTTTCAGTAAACGTAGGTTACGGATGAATTCGTGGATTTCATATGGATTTTTAAGATTCACCACCATTTAAAAACACACATGCCTTTCACACTCTGAAGCATCGCTGCAGTCCTGAGTCACATTTCCTGAGTATTCATGTGGGATCGCAGACTTAATGGGGTGGTCTTGCATGCTGTGGAACAGGCTTTACAGGGCATTTAAAGTGCCCCCCTGCAAATTTGCTAAAATGTGTCGTAAAATCAACTCAAATGGATCTCCTCCGCTTTCATCTCTGAACAACAAAGAGCTCATGTAAATAATCCCATATGGAAGGGGTAGCACGGTGTCTACACATGGCTGGTGTGTTCGATTACAAGCGCCCACACAATTCAGACCCCGCTGACAAGCAAAAGGCCCTTCCCTGAGAACCAAGCTGTCCGCCCTGTGATGTTTCTCACATGTCTACATGGAAGGTCTGCTCCCGTGATCGGAGCTCACTATGGTGCCCAGCTTTCCTTATTGGACTGGAATGCTCAGGGGCTGCCTGCGCTGTCTCATCCAGTTTGAAATCTTCTTCTCATAACACAGGTGCGCTTCACTTATCTTGACAAATAATGAAATAGTGAAGCTCGCTGGTTTGTTGGGTTGTCGAGTCACGCTACAAGAGATTTCATCTCTTGCTGTAGGCCTCAGGAGGCATTTGGGTTTCTTCTCATATGAGGTTAAATTGACCGCCGACTTTGAAATGATATGACGTTACACATGGTAGCATCAGCGAAAGCCGAGAGTACTGTTATATTTGACTGTGCAAGCAATTTTACAGACACAGTTCCAGCCTCATCCTAAAGGATTTCCAGGCTGGAGGCACGGCAGCGTTGGTCTGTTGGTCGGTCACCACTGTGATCCAGACAGTTTTATCTTAGAAGCCATCGGCTACCATCGCACAGCTATCTGGCTTTTTATTGATTTTTTTCTCATTTGTCTGCATTCATATGCACTAGTAGATGTCAGCTCTCAATTTCAACTCTGTTCTTGCTTCTCTGATAACTGTTCTGTCAACAATAGCCCCTTTCAGACTGCGTTTCCACAATACGTCACGTTAAAGTGCACTAACAAGCTCTGCCAGCATTTCCCCTTAGGACCTTCATACTGTTTCCGCAACGGCGTAATATTGATTTTGGATTACAGGCGAAATGTCACAGAAGCGGATTTGGCCCAGATATCCACAGGCTATGCTGGAACCCCAGAAATATTGTCCCTTGTCCCCAGAGGCTACCTCGTCATCACGTGTTCAGAGATTCTGAGGATAAATAATGATAATTTTATTGATGATTTATGATTCCCTAACTACCCGTGTTACATCAGCATGGTTGCACTGCCATTGTGAGCATTTTAGCATACTCATGTTAGCATCAAGCTTAAAGCACAAACATGTAAAGTAATCAACAAATAGAACCGCGGGTCTATTTTCTGTGAGCGGTATCAGTCTTGTTAAAAGTTTAAGCAGTTTCTCAGACGTGGTCTTGGCCCTGCAGTAAAACATTTTTATAATATAGTAAATGGACCAAAATCTGGTCTATGCACCCACGCCACATACTGTTCAAATTATATCTGCACAAGTCTAGATATGACATGTAACTGTAGCCACAACTCTCATGTGAGCTTTCCTAAAAAAAGAAAGTTTATTTGAATCTCTGTGTCAGTGGTCTTTCAACAAACATGCTGTTTCTGGTTCTCGTGTCCTCATCTGACTTTAAAACTCTCAACACTTGGGTGTTTATGCAAGCATCGTTTTGTCAGTTGTTATTAGTACTGCACAGCCTAAATTACAGTGGTAATGATAAATCAAGTCAAGGATCCTTTCCCATTGACACAATCATTATGTGCAGCAGAGAGCCTGCAAATTAAATCATCTGAAGAATTGCAAATTGATGGTAAGTGACATCATCGCAACAAAAGTGGTACAGTGCTGATTTGGGAGTGATATATACGTTTATACAGTATTTCATCATGCACTGTATACTTCTTTCAAAATAGACATGGCAGACAAGTGTTATGAGACATAAAAATCTTTTCCCCTCGAGACAATTATATCTCATTCAATTAGATTTCCTGTTCTTATATCAAAATATTCCCATTTCTTTCAGCACCTCTCACATCTCGAACGCTTCAAGCTGGGAGAAATGGATTTGTTTTATCATGCTCCGATCTTCCTGCAGTTATCAAGCAAATATTTTGCGGTATGTGCTGATGAGCTATCACCACTTTGATCTGAAGTGCCTGAGCCGGGCGCTCACAGCACCCGGCCAGCTTCTGTAGAGCGGACGGCTGTGCGTGATGCTGAGAAGTCTTCCCCTCTGGACCCAATATCCACTGTTATTACTTGATAGAAGAAGCATTAAGATGAGACTCTGCTTCACGTTATTGGAGTGTTTTGATGTCCAGAAAGGAAATTGTCTTTCTTTGGCGTTATGTTGCCATGCAATATCTGTTACCACCCTCGCCTGGTGCAACAGACGCTTTGTCTTTAAAGCACAAAGTGCTCATTAGAGCACGGCAAAGTTCACAAGCAGAGGGATCCTTGAGCCTTTTTTTGTGTAAGATTTCTCTTTATATTGTGGGTAGACACATTGTGATGCTGTTAAAAGAAACATATGTTGTCAATATTAGCTCAGCCTCTCATACCACTATCACAATAAGATATAATGTGAAGTAATTTCTATGTGCGTAATACTTCTTGACTGATTTATTTGAGATTTCCATGCTGACCTCAAAACTCAGTGAGTAATTCAGCTAATTAAGTTAGTGTGGCTAAAAAGAATGATTATGGTCTGCACAATTTCAGTCCAGACTGAGAGATCTCAACAGCTATTGGATGGATTGCCATAGTATTTGGTGCAGATATCCATTGTTCCCAGGGCAGAGTTGTCATTAGACCTGGGCGTCTGAGGCTATACAACCCCAAATGTTTTATAAATTGCTCTGGATCACAGAACAGCTCACTTGGCCGTAGACTCTTAGTTTGGTTTTGTGAATTTGCCTCATTTCACATTGTCTAAGTCTGAAATAATCCCCCTACCGCCACTTCCACCACCCCTCCCATGCATTTGCGTTTCCAAGTGGTATTATTGTTGGCGACACAGTCCCAAGACGCACGGATTGCTTTCTGATCTCATTGCTTGTAAAGGCAGCGTAAAACCCCTGATCGTTTTAATGAGTAGGCAGGTGTGTTTTTTTCACACTAATAGTGTCTGTCTATAGCCATTACATTTTGCAATTTACTTCATAATTAACATTGGAATATCTTGTCTATTGCCTCGTTAACTACCACTGCAGTAACACATGAAATGATTATTCTCCTCACATGCTCAAAAACTCGATTTTACACGCATATATGCATATATTATGTATATATACGATACTAATAGCATTAAAGAGTCGTAATAAAAGCTTCACACGGTCCAGAATTCTGCTCTTACATCCTGGCCACATTTAGTTTAGTCCAGTAAAATGACACGCACACATTCATCAAAATGACATTGTCAAATCCTCTGCTTTCAGGACTACATGAACATGTAGATATGCAGTGTAATAACACCCGACTGGAATGAGTTTTTGATATTATCATTGAAATTAGTGTGCGTATGTGTGTGTGAGTGTGAGTGTGTGTGTGTGTGTGTAGAGACAGAGAGAGAGAAAGCGAGAGAGCTCTGGCACACCGCAGGAAATGAACACATTGGGTGGTTCCCTGTCATCCATGCAATAAATCTTCTCTTCAACACTACAGCACTCTATATTTGGTTTTTAGCCTTCACACCAGAGTTCACAGTGTAATATGTGTTTGGTTTTGAAAAGTTTGAAACCAAAGTTGCTGATGCATGTGATTCCTAGAACTCAAATTTAGAGTTACAGTGCCAGTGCTCACCCGAATGTCAGTGCAGACATGAAGGAATCCTCCAAAACCCATTATGGGCTCTGACTTATAGTTGGCAAAGGACTTCCCTGTTCTATTTCCCTGTTTGGACTTTATTCCCACATGTACCAGCTAGCACAGTCATGTGTGTGTGATCTTGAATGGGCGGCCATGTGTGCTTGTGCAGGTGTACAATGTTAGAATAAAAAAGGAGTCAGAGACACAACCCAGATCCCCATCTCCCCAAAATGGCCACCCCTGAGGATTTACAGAGCACTATCAACAGCCAAACCCCTGAGACCTTCTGAACACACCGTTCTGTGTGTTTTTTTGGCAGCTGGGAGCCACACATCTCAGGAAATGGCTCCATTTTTTTTACGTCTACACTGACAGAATGTACTTTGTCTTCCTTCTGCCCTCACTGATGTGGAGAAGCAGATCTGCAGTGTCGGGACTGTGATGTGTGTGTTGAATTACGTGTATGCACGGGTGTGCATGTGCCATATGTGTGTGTGTGTGTGTGGTAGCCGGACAGGACGCAGGTGCGGCCTGTGAGTATCGCTGCGTCAGAATTGATTAGTTCCAGAGACAGAGACAAGATGTGAGGATCCAGCAGCATACTGTCAAAACAACAGGCCCCTCTCCACACAGCTGGATTTCCATTCAGACCATCACATGGGCTGCATGCAGGCTTCGGGGTGAAGGACTCTATGGGACACTATTTATGGGGAAGTTGTGTGCGATCCAGTGTGGGCTCAGAGCTCTTTTGGGCAGAACTTGCTGCCGCCAGAAGATCAATGTCGTGCTATAGGATGATAGAGAAGAATTATTCATTTGACCTACGGAGAGGTGATTCCAGGTGATTTAACACACACTGACAGCCATAACGGGGGTCCTCAACTGCTCGAGCAACAATGTGGGTGAACAGATTGCACATCTAAAAGTACTACTTGGTTTCATCCAAACACTTTAACACATGCGGTCGATTTTTACGCTGTTTTGACAGGGAATTTATCCAATTTCATCACTTATCAAGTTTAACCCAATGTGGGTTAAGACCCACTGAAGGGTGCATGAGATAAGGGAAAAATGTGCATTCAATAAGCAAGTTTGGACCATTTTTATTCACCCAGCTAATGTATATAACTGTACCTTAGATGCAGTGACAGATGCACCAGAGCTTGTTTCAGGTGAAAAACAGGCCTAACCTGTGATAGGGTCAAAAGTTTGATGACAAAACATGGACAAAAACAAGTTCATAGCTATTTACAATGACTGTAGGCCTGATTCACAGGTCGACCTAAAGAATACCACGCTTTATTGTTTACATTTCATTGTGAATGGGGCCATGATTTCCTAAATGGACATCATGTTGCATAGAAGAAGTCTTGAAATAAGTGGCTGAGACCATAACTGGACAGGTCTCAGGAAAATGGAAAATGTTTACTGAGGTTAATAAATCAAGTGTTAAGGGAACAAAGAAATAGAGTCATTTTCTCATAGACTTGATTCAGAGTCGCCCCCTGCTGGCAACTAGAGAGAATGCGGGTTTAAGACACTTCCACAGTGACTTTACTTTTCCGACCTAGAGACTACGTCCACTTCTTTTATACAGTCTATGCAAGCAACCTACTTCAGCTGCTCCACTAAAGTTGATGCAGAAAGAAAGAAGGTGACGTGTACAACTTGTACTATTATGACAATCTGAAGGCAGCAATGACAGAAACCTCAGCTCGTAAAAACGAGACAGATTCAGTTACGAAGGGCATGATGACACTTGGCTCTGTCAATTTAATTTAATCACCTTAATGAATATGTTCTGGAAGGACACTTTAAGTAACAAATCACAGCATGCTGCAGTAACTGTCAGCTGGTCCAACATAGTGTCAACCATCACATTTCATTGCAGTGATTTGTGTGCTATTTAAAGTTTCACACTCCATCCAATCTGAATGCAGATGTGTTCCTCACTTTAGGGGCCAGAGGCTCCTCACTCCAGCCTCCACCTGCTTTAGCTCTGCACCTTGGTTTACTTCTACTTAATGTCAGCTGGTGGATTATTTGCATGTTATTTATCATGTGTCATGTTTTCACATTGTTCTGCCTTGTTGCTTCAGTGGGGAGTCTTCCCAAGAGGAGACGTCTATCGCCAAGTCTGATTTTATTGTCATCTCTATTTGCCGTGTGACGTAAATGTTTCTGACAGAGCTGAATTAACCCACACCCACGTCACAACAATCTTTTCAGTCATCTGTCTTGTTGTCAGGCTGCTCTCTCAACACATAATGAGGTAAATACAAAGCCTAAAATGGTGTTGTGTTCCAAAGAGTGCGGATGAGGTAAATGTGTCTGCACAATGAGATTACATGGAGACACTGCTGGAAACAGACAATCCTTTGGCATTGCATACTGCAGTGGAAAGAAATGGTATGGCCATACTGTATAATCCAGGCTGTGATAGAGGGACATCAGCGTCAAATCCACAACTCTAATCTGCTTTTTAGACTTTGTCCTAATTTCGTGAAATTGGGTGGCCTTTTTTTTGACACAGCAAATTTGTCATCTCCGGAGCATCCATTATGACACCAGTTTCCAGGAGATTTATGACACAACTGCACATCCTCTACATCTGGACAGGTTTCCCATCTGTCTGGTGCCGTGTCAATGTTGATGGAGTACAGCCACCACCCCCCACAAATACACCCTGCTCTGCTTTCCCCATCTTTCATCTCTCTGTTACCCAATCTGTATAAACCTCCAGCCCTGACGGATCAGAGAGCCAAACATTGCAAAATAAGCACAATATCTGAATGCCAGTGAGCATCAGTTTGGATCAGGAGAGGCTAACACAAAGAAAGAATGACGGAAATCAATAAATATGAAGCACATGTTGCATTTAACCTGATGTCTCGGCAGGGGGTGGACTGAAGGTGCAACCAGAGCCTACTGGTCGGACGTGAACAGCAGAAACAGAAAACAGCAGCATAAGAAAAAAAGATTATGTTTTGAGAAAATCTCTGAAAGCAGAGAGAGCTAAAAGAATTACAACTGGAGGTTGACTTCATTAGAGCGTGTTAGAGAGTGGAGGCAGAATGTGTGTCAGAAGAAATATTAATTAGGATTTGTACACAGCTGATTTCTTTTTTAAATCCCCTTACACGCAGCAGCTGCTGGAGCCTGTCTACCTTATTGTTACAGGAGCACAATACTCTTGGTCTAGATGCCGAACAGCAAATTAAACAGAAAATTGTCATCCCACGAACTGTTTGTATTTACAATAATTACTGTTTACAATTAGATTGCAATTCACAGTTTATCTCCAGGAGCTTCTGTGATTTCTTAAACACTGCTTGCATTTGTCATTTTTACAACATAGTTTTTCTTGTTGTATATTTTACTTCTGGTAAAAGGAGAAAGTCTGTAATATCTATACAGTATCCTCTACTGACCTTTGTAAGTGGTTTGATATGCTGCAGTTTTGGCTCATATGCTATGTGTGTATATGTGTATGTATATATATACATACACATATATACGTGTGTGTGTGTGTGTGTGTGTGTGTGTATTGAGGGGTTTTTGTTGCAGTTTTCAGTTCATGTTGCAGACAGTGAGACTAGTGTGAGTGTATAAGCCATGCTGGCCAGAGGACTCGGGGTGCTCTGCTCCCCTTCTTTGCTGTTTCCAACCATCTGTCATTTCTGAACACTCCATTAGCATTGGGTGATATGTTAAAATTTTCCAACCAGCCACTGTCAGCCCATCAACCAGCGATACAGAGATATTTGGATCCAACAGCCCAATAATACACACTGGAGCCCAAAGACTGCTGATGTGCTTCTTGAAAACAAGAGAAAGAAAACTAAACAGATTCACATAATAGAAAAACAAGATAATCTTTTTGAGCATCTTAACCTGCTCTTTCCACAATCAATGGAAAACATTTGTTCTAGAAGACTAGAAGAGCCATAAGATTAAATCACTGTATTCCCATTCATATTAGTGGAGAGTTAAATTGGAAGTCAGCCAGTTACAATGTTAGTGTTACGTGCCCTCCCCCCTTTCCCTTTGCTCATGAGTCTGTCACTCATTTGATCCTTGTTTTTCCTCAGGTGCAGGCAGTGAGGCTGATTGAGGGAAGGTTAGAAAAGGGGGCGGCGACCACTTTTCTCTCTATCTCTTCCACCTGCCAGCAGCAGCAGCCGCAGCAGAGCGGCCTGTAGCTGGTACTCAGGCCTTTTGTTTGGTTTGGTGTTTCCTTTGTTTTCTGGTGGGACTGGTGGCTCAGTTTTCGGTGTTTATTTCTATTTCTTGTTTTTAGTTATGGTTCGGTGGTAGAAGGGGTTCTTTTGGATCCAATGGCCCATTGAGGGTTGGTCCAAAGGTTCCCTTTTCTTTTGTTAATTTTGTCCAGCCCACCAGACCTTTTGTTTCTCAGTAGTTATGTTTTTGGGTTGTTTGAACATTTTGTTAATAAATCATTATATTGGGCAGGTAACATAATTATTGGCTTTGGAAAACATACAAAATTGACAGAAAAAAACATAATAAAAACAGATGGTTTTTTATACAGCTGTATGTCTTTGCTGTTGCTAGCCTCTGTGTGCTACTGTGTGAGATCAAGAATGAAAGTCTGTCCTTGAGAAATCTTGCTACAAATATAACAAAATAAAAATCAAACCAGATCAAAATCAAATCAAAAATCATCTCCAAATAACATCTGATGGCAGCCGATTGTCAATTGCTGATAAAGTCATCCAGTCAATCAACCCTAAACTCCATCAATACACTCTTGAAAGCTGTTACCATTTATTCCATGTGGCCACTACAGTCATGCTCTTCATCATAATTATGTTAATGCACTCCTCTAACTCTGTAAGAGCATATATTATATCTGAAACTTTGAGTGTCTGGCTGTTGAGTAGATATTTATACTAAGAGCTCTTGTCAGTTTATTTCTTTTCACCCATTTCAATTTCCACTGAACATGAGCATACTGCTGTGGAGCTTTTTTTCATATTTGCTGTCTACAAACCTAAATATGTGGTTTGACCAAGAACCGACACACCTTGTGTTATCCTTCACCACAGATTTAGCTGTCGTGAACACAGATTGGTTGACGCAGATGGATGTATTTTCAGAATGCGTGTCTCAGTTTCTCAGACTTCACTCTTGATTAAACTCATTATCTTGCTAAAGGGATCTCCAGCTATTTTTGCAAGAGTGCCATCACTCAGCTCTTTCTTGGACGGACCCCCCTGCAGCAGAAGTGTCCAGCTTGTTATTTATCCTTAGCGCTGCGGGAATGGCTGATTAAGTTCCTCGGAGACCCATTAGAGCAGGCAACCTGTCCCACTCAGCTACTGCCACCATCCATCATGCAAATCTAGAACACGAACGCCATGCTCGGGTCTACCTCCGTCTGCTTTATTATACCCTCATGTCAAAAACCAGTAAAAAGTCTGCTGCTAACAACTCTGGACACTTCCCTTAAAAAAAACTCCCATAATAACAGAAATGGGACACCAGTGGGTGAGTTTGGAA
>CAFUXE010000609.1:456342-507447 GCA_903364295.1 Serranus cabrilla
ACAGACAGCAGGCTGCTGTGTGTTATTCTACCCTCGACTCCGGTGAAGGAGGTAATTTGCAAATAGGCTTCAGGACGCTCAGCATCAGGGTTCCAGCCTAGAGGCCCCCTGACAGGTCTGATATGGATTCCAATGGAAAATCTCTCAAAGCTGCGGTTTGGACCTCTACCAGTGGGCCTGATTGAATCCTGGGGGCTGTTTATTCTGATAAAGACAGAATGTTTCCCCTTTTAAAACTTTTTCAAATGTAAGATTAGAGTATACGCTGCGAAAACTAATCCAGCCTTTGACATCAAAAGGTTATTAAGGCATCTGAGGAAATACAAGCAGCTATGCTATTTATTGCTCTTGCAGCTCAAATCAATCTCTCTTGCATTCGTTTTTACCATCAACATTTTTTCTCTTGGCTCATATAACTCTTGATAGTGCCTTTGGATCAGGCCTCTCGGAGGTATGAGCATGCACAAACCATTTAATGCTACGAATTCTAGCTGATGGAGTCAAATAGTTGCCTAAGTTTTAGTTTGTTGCAGTGATGAAGTGCTTGTTTGGCTGAAATACATTCAGTTCTGTTAAAATAATTAACAGACACAACCACGTTTCGATTCATTGTCTGCCAAGACGTGTCTGTGTTTTGCATCTGTTTAAGCTAAATACGGCCTCACACACATGTGGAGTCTCTCGACTCACACGCAAATGTGTCTTCTGTCAAAAATCCCCTTAATTCCTCTTAAGGGAAAATTTGCAAATCAGCTCTTTTTCAAACAATGCCGATAGCCCTATTACATGCCTGATTGTAATTGATGCCTTTGATTGTGTCAGGCTCTACCATCCACAGCCGCGCAAGTAGCTCAAGGCCGGAGTCCTTCAGCATGCGAAGAGAAATACCCAAAACAGCACGCACAACTGCTCCTGTTGTGTATCAAACCAGACAGTGGAGAAAATGAACAAAGTCTCCATTGAGACCAACAGAAAACTGTTGACGCTGTTCATTTACAGCACAGTGTAAGACTGATGGGGGAAAGCTCTGTAAACTCTCTTCCAGCTTTGTGACAAATGTATGCAGTGTGGTAGAAGTGTGCAAAAAGCTTCAGCAAGAATTGTAAAACAGCTACATGTTTTGTACAATGTGGATTATTTCCAAACAAAGCAAACATAATGAATGGCTTATTTCTCTAAAAATAAAAAAGGCTTAGTTACTAATTTCAGGTTTAGTAGTATTTGTGGGACGTTTATGAAGTTACAGAAGCCTTGAAGGGCAAGTGAGAAAAAAGTTCTGCTGATGCATTTTTCTAAGTATGATATATAATCTTTTCTCATTCTAAGTTCCTTAAAAAATTAAAAAATATATATTTTTCAGGATGTTGTGTGTTTGTTGATATAATACTCATTTCAGCCACAAGGCCTTGCATAAAGATTGCATGAGGACGAAAGAAAAATCACCTTCCAAAAAACCTTTTTCCAGGATAAACAGCATTTCATATTGTTCTGTCATCAACCTAGAGGTACTGAACACTAACCGTTTTTCATTAATCATATCATTCGTCAAATGGGTGGATTTGGCGTCTTACTCCGCTCTAGTGGGAAGAGCAAAACGCAGCTCTGGAAGCAATCAGAAGATGTTTATAAATTTGGCAAAATGATATTCACTTAATGCTGAGTATAAAATGGAACCGAGGCAGCTGGTGGTTAACTACTTACTATCTCGGCCATTATGCTGTCAGTTTTAAACCAGTCATATTTCTTCATTAGTTTGAACCACAGTGCTTTACTGGCCTCAAGGGCTTTTAATGATGAGAGTCTCAGTCGTGGTGAATGTGTGCAGCCTCTCACGCTCTTTATTTAACAGTTGTCCTGGAAATTTAAGCATTTACTTTGTGTGCATTCAAGTTTGTGTTTGATTTTTGTGAGCCCCCTGATGGCGTGTTGTGACAATAGTCTGGTCGCAGTTATCTGGAGAGCTGTTTCTGTGTCCAACGCTGTGCCGAGGCTCAGTGATGTACAGTAATTAGCCATAAAATAACATCTACATCAAAAGGAGTCTCTTCCTCTCTACTCTCTCCAGCTATCTAACATGAACAGATGGAGGTCATTGAGTGAAAAGTAAATACTGTAACATGGGAAGCGTGCTGTATTTGAAGTCAGCACCGACCGTGTAACAGACTGTATGTGAGCTCGAAACATCAAAGATTGACTTTTTTCCGTCTTTGGTATTTTGATGAAAAAAATTCTGCTTTTTCAGTAGATTGGATGCAACATTTTATGAATAATACAGTCACTGAAACTGCTGATTCTCTATGAGAACTCTCTACCATAATCTCAGTGTTTTCTCACCCAAATGACTTATTATTTTATCTATTATTTTCACATTTGGGCCGCAGCACGCATTACAGGAGATAATGGACTCTGGCACTTTTAACAAAGCAAAATGTTTTCTGTTACTTCTTATCAGTTAACTTTAGGAGCTTGGATATGGAAGTGGGTGTGAGTGTTTCAGTCACAGCTGACATGACTCATTTTGTCAAGGACGACACAAGTTTTGTCTGTAAAGATAATTCCAAGGGAAATGTATGTAACCATTGGAAGTTATTTATTGGTAGTTTGTCCAAGCAGATTTTGGTGTGTGAGTTAGAAATGTTCAGGAAATTAATTAGATGAATTCCACCTTCCCAAGGGTATGGAAAGCCAAATCATTACTGGTCACACACATGGAAGTGGATTTCCTTTCGATTTGCAAAATAAACAGAGAAATTACCTTGTTCTTGTTCGGTCACACAAGAGGTCAGACATGACTCGTGTTAAACCTCATTTATTGCCTTCTGTTTTGGGTTGTGAAGATGAAATTGAAATTAGAAATGCATTAGTCACTCTAATGTTCTTCTCTGCACAGTTTGTAAAATGACACGTTCTGCTTTCTGTTTTGAACCACTCAACAGAATATGAAAAACAAGACTGAGTGCTGTTTCATTATGACTCTTACAAGAGCAGATTAGTTTCAGACATTGTGAGAGCCGGGCCTTAATTAAAGACTTGATGTTTTTAGATTCAAAAGAAATAAACTGATTCAGCTCATACATAAATTACAAACCAAAGGGCTGTTAGTTAGAAACATTCAGTAACTGTTTGCACCTCAGCATGATCCATTCAGCTTGTCCACTGCAATGAAGCAGCCTTAGGAAAGAAGCATAATGTTTTAATAACAGCAAAGATGTTTCTATTTAGGCACTCGACCGTCATACAGTGCTACACACACGCCACATCTTTGGTACCAAAATCCAAGCTGTGGTGTAATCTTTTCTACATTCAGATTGGTGGAGGAATGAGAGTGTCTGCAGCACCAACAGCAGCAAAAAGAAAATCTGGTTAAAGGTTAAATGTAATCAAAAAAGGGCAACTGCTGCTGTGATTCATTGTGGATCTATCCTTAACAGTGTTTTTCCTCCACAGGAACCTGAGAAGGCCTGCTGAATTTACAAGCAGTGAATTTCAGAGCGATCCTTTCTAAATTTATTTGAACTTTTTCTTTTTTTGAATGCACCAAAACATGCGGCACCCGGACAAAGAGTTTCATTGTGAGTGCTGCTTTGTAATGAGCTCAGGTATGGTTTGACTCACAGAGCAGCTCTTTGTGTGATGGACACCTGGAGGAAATAGTAAAGGAGGACGGAGGTGGTGCAGAGGCAGGACTGCTCCATGGTTCAAACACTCTGTTGCTTTTCTTCTTCTCTGTGTGATTTATTGTGTGATTCAGACCTTTGCTTGGACTAAATGAGGCACTGGACATATGTAAACATCTATTATGTGAAACTACATTTGTCACTCCAATTAATTAAGATTTTCCAATAAGAAATCAAAGCTATGGCATTAGAAGCATCCAACAATCCTTTTCTTTTTTTGTTACGTGAGTTCCACTCTGGTTGCCAGACCTCTGACCAGGCAACAATGTCCAGTGAACTGCGAGGAGCTAAAAATGTTCCCCTGCAATTACATGTGCACCACAATTTCCTGGAATTCCCAAGAGATCATAAATCACTGTTGGGTTGGTCAACTAAAACACTTGTGTTAATACAACATCAACAGCAAATGACCCTTCAAATGAACATCTGGGGGCCATATTGGGCAGACTTCCCCATTAGCTCCCGATGCGAGAGACCACATGTGAAAGGTGCTGGTGATTCACAACTGACTAAACAAAAAGGTACAGGTGAGATGAAAAGCAACACCTGATTTTATATTCTGCCACAGTGGGAGCAGGCTGCCCCGTTGAAAGAAAGTAGAGCCAGACTTTCTTGATTTCCCTGCCCTTTTACTTGTTGGTTGAGGGAATTAATGCGGTGACCTTTTGTTCACACCCCAGTTTTTGTAACCTTAGAGCTACCACCACCACACCAGTTCAGTCAGCCAACTCGCATGGAATGTATATGAGTGGAGAATATGTTCAGAGTTGATGTTTGGCGTCAAAGCTCTGACCTCGTCACTCCCCACAAGGATACAGCAAGCTCCACACAGCAGGGATTATGAAGTGACGATAATGGCCTCCCCATGGGGAACGCACACTTAGATACTATAGGAGGGGGTGGGGCTTATAAAGCTGCCACAGTGGCGGTGGCAGCAGTAGTAGCAAATGGCAGCTTAGCATTCAGGTGAGCAGTGTGGCAACAGGTATGGCTGCAAAATAGTGAGCAGGCACTTAAAACCATAATGCAACAGGATGTGTATGCTGCTGTGGCAGATATAACAATTCTGTCTATATTGGTGGCACTTTATTAGATACTTCTGATGCCAGCATTCAGTACCAGTGCAGGAAGTACTCTGCCCGTTATGTACAGAGATGGTTGGTGGACATAATGTGTCTCTTTTTTTAACATTAAAGCATGTAAACATATTTGAGTAGAAACCCATTATGAAAGTTTGAAGTGGAAAATAAGCGTTATATGAAAGCCCCTTTTGGTGCCCTAAAGGGGCTGCACATGGTCTGATTAATTGCTTCAAGTGATGTCATTTAAGTCAGCGATTTGGACCTTTTTTCTTTTGGCTACTCAATATTTTACGACTCCAATGCTAAATTGGTAGAGTACTCTTTTAACCATAGTTAATTTGGTATAACCACAATCTTTTCCTGAACCTTAACCATAGAGACAATTTTATAAACCTCGGTATTGGACATTATAAAACATAGGCATTGAATGTGTTCCAGGGTTTTGCAGAATTGTCCAAGTTTGATATTCTTGTTTGGCGATATGGTTGAAACCGTATGTCATATAAGAGTAACAATGGCTCAAGTTGACTGCCTGAACGAGCTCACGGCTGTGTTTCATAAACACCAGCACTGCATGTGAATAGTATGTGTCCATACTGTTTGCTTTTATGGAAACAAAACACTGCAATCAGTAAAACATGATCCAAACCATCTTCTGTTCCCGATCCAACTCAAATGGTTCACATTTAGTAGAAAAGATTATAGTGTAAATCTGTAAGGTAAACACAAACATTCTGCAGTGCCTGCCGCCTCTGTGTTTGGCACATGTGAGCTCATGGTTTCTTCAGGGGGGAGAAGTTGGGCAACAGATGAAGAAAAGAAGGACTGAGAAAAGGAGGTGTAAGAGAGAAGGAGGTGAATCATGCCAAAATGTGTTGCTTTTTATCATTCATCAACATGTCAGAGGATTTCTTTCGAAAATTGTTTTCAAGGTTTTCTCTGACATCAATCTTCCCCAGTTTTTCTGCCACCATGTGGGCCTCCTCTGCTGGATATTTACTTGTGCCTGAGGTTATCACAGGACAAATTAACCAATCACGGCAAGATTATCCAACAAGTGAGCAAAGCGAATCTTGGAACACTTCCAAGTGGGAGATCTGAGGAGCTTTTGTTTTGGTCGACTAAAGAAGCATGAGTTTGTTTGAACGTTCAGCACTGAGCCAAAGTGGATCGCTGCTGGTGTGCAGACCTTATCCAACGTGATTATAAGTCTTCACCATGTAATCATCTCTTCTAATCACAAGATAGGCATTCTACTTTAGGCATCATACTTAAACGCAAATTACATTAACTTTATGGTCAGATGTTGGATTCCTGAGAGCCTGTTTATACACTAGAAATGTGAGCTCGGGTTTTGTTTATGTAATGCAGAAGCATCTTAACTTTTTGCCAGAGAGAAGAGCGGTCTGAGCTCAGGGCGGGGAGGTAAACATTGGCACAGGGGGGTCAGAACAGAAACCGCCTTATTTCAGTCCTTTCGTTGTTTGGGGTAAAAGATATTTACGTAAAATGATCCTCTACAGGATTTTTTTTTTTCCTTTTTTATTTATTTTTTGAGACAGAAGATAAAACACTAAGAACATGTTCCCAACTTGTTGGGACCAGTAATTACACTAACGCTAATGCAAAAACTGCCACTGCCAATGTTACTATTAATAACAATAAATAAATAATTGGTAATAATGTAAACAAACAAATCATAAGGAATAATTATTGACGATAATAAAATAATAATGAAGGGGAATATCTGGGGAACATTCGAAGGTAATAACACAAAACAAAAACTTTTTTTTGTTTCCAGCTCCAAGCTGTTTTAGTTAAATAAACTCAGTACTTTTTATTAGCTTGCATGTTCTAAAATGTTTATACTATGATAAAAAGTGTGATTCACATTCAGAATTTACTGGTCTAACCCCCAGATCAGACTGAAATAAAGCATGACTTACACTCTCACCCAGATTACAGTCTACAGCATGCATCCCTTTACATTAATCAAATATATTAGTTCTCAGTCAGAGTACTCTCACTTACCAAAACACACTTGTCTGCACTGTACTAACTGACATCATCAAGAATCCACCATCTGTGTTTCATCATAAGCATCCCCTCCCTGGATAGCTCCTTTCACTGCTCATAATTTTTTCGATAAACAATCCCAAAGGTTGACATGGGGAGGAAAAAACAGGAACGCATGAAACAGGTCTGGTTTTGTAATCAGCTCTAACAGATGTCCACGGCTTTGTACCAAGTAAGAAAAGCATTTGGGAAATAAATGCAGCTTATCACTTAAAAGGGTCCCGGTGGGCAGGATGCACCATTTGTTATGAACATAAAAAGGTAAAACTGATTTTCATTGCTGAGAAGTGCTCATCCATCATGCCATGGTATGACAGAGGAGACGGCAGCCCAATGCAGAACTTCCTGTTTCGTTACGTTTGAAAATTGCAAAGGGTTATCCTTCACTGGGTGGTGAGTGTATCACTGAGAGGATCAGCAGTATTTGAATGCAGTTTGTATTTATGTGTCTCAGCGGCAAACTTTGCTTAGTAGCAGAAAAACACTTCCAAATAACAGTGATATCCATTGGTTGAACTGGAAAAAGTTGATATTTAAAAAGGGGGGGAGTGACATTAATTGGACACATTTTCAACAGAAAGAAAGTGTGCTTTGGGGATGTCTGAGCACATCTCGAAGCACATGATGAACAAAAAACCTGAAAGTTGACAGGAGCTGAGAAAAGTCAAGTATTAACCTCATAATAGCAAAATTACAGCATGTCTCAACATAAAAGAGCTGTTTATTGCTTTAACCGTAAAAGTATGAAATGTAGAAATAAATGTATGTCCCTCAGGGTGAAAAAGACGATCAAGGCAGATGTTCTCGATGCTCCATCTGAAAAGTGAGGCAAATAAGAAAGTGCCTTAAACCTGAATTCTTTTGACTCCACTGGTTGCAAAAGGAAAGCTGATTGTATAGAAGCCTATGAGAACATTAATCCACTTAATCACTAGTTTCAAGTCTTCTTCAATACAGCATGTTGTCAGTCTTGTAAATGATGGTCCCATAGGTGAAATAGATGTTTAGATTGTTTTTGGTTAACCTGAAATTATTAAATAATTCCAAATTAATCCAATAATTGATTTATGTTTATTCTAAAACTAATCACATTTCCATCAGCTTCATTTATATTCTTTGTCTTCTTCTACTTGTTGTTGCTAATGCTAATGTTGCATGCTCACATCCTAAACTAAAATGGTAAACATGCTTAGCTTTGTCATTGTGAACATGTTTGCATTAATCCAAAATCTTAACAATCTCAAAGAGCTGCTTGTGAAGCTATAGACACAAGATCCACTCCAGTTACATCCCACAGATTGTGAGCAGTACATGATGGCCTGCCTGAAAACCATCACTAGTGAAGATAATCTAATATAAGTCTCTTTGGCTGATAGTGTTGTGCATTCATTACTTTAAAGGTCAAAACAAATGAGTGTTTTCTCTAAAACAATGAATTTATGTGGTGAAGGAGTCAAGCAATATTATAATATCACTACATTTTCATCTTTGGCTCTCTGTTGCTAGGACATCAGTTTCATATAAACTTTTTCAAAATAGTTATTACTGCCATAATGTGAGGTATGATGAAGTGCCAATCCAAATCACAGAATATAACATGATCTTAGATTTACTGTGAGGCAGAAAATGTGATATTAAATATTATCATAGTACATATTTCCAACTATTTCCCCAAATTAAACAGTTTTATTTGGGCGTTTGGCCTTTCAACAGGGGTGTGCTGCTCAGAGGTGGCTGAACCTCAACAAATTCAAGTTTCCAAAGTAATCCTAAAGTATCGTCACCTTTATTTTTAGACTCCTTTCGAGACATTTGGCACACAAATGCAAAGCCAACCTCCCTGAAACAGTTCAGCAAGGGACAGAAATCAGCAAACTGGAGGTAACCGATCTACAGGATGTTGGCTTTTTACCTGACAAGAAAAGAAAACCAAATACAAATCCTTAAATAAACAGGGATGACTTATTGAATGCAACCAGAGTATTTTATTAAGAATAGTTTTCAGGGATCTTCTTTTTCTCACCCACACCTGTGTGGTTACAAACTGGCAAAAATCATAATTCTCTCATCATTCAGCACAGAGTTCACCATCCAACACAAGCACAGCCAAACCTTTTAGTGTGTTTGGTTTTCCATGAATTGGAAACCACATTCCCATGTGGGCATTGTTCATTATGAATAGATTTGTGTGCATTTGAAGTCTCCACACTCTCTCACTCGCGTTTGATATGTTGCAGAAGGCTTTTTAGCTTCCACATCCACAAGAAAGGTCAGAGAGTCATTTTCATTGCAGACTGAAAACAGAAAGCTACATTATATTAAAAATGCATACTGTGTGAAATCCTCCATGCTCCCCTAAAAACACACCACGGTGCATCTGACCCAATGTGACACTTGTTGCATTATTTATCATTCATGAATAATGAATCGAACATCACAACAACTCTGAACATCCCTGTGAGATATCATAAAAATGTGAACAGTTCAATTTAGGGCAGCGAGAGGACAATTAATTTGTCTTTGTGTAGCTGCTTTCAAAACCACAAAGTGCAGGAAAATAAAGATTTGAATGCTGTAATTAAAGCTGAAAATCATTTAAATATTTATATCTTGTAAACTATTCTTGTTCAAGTGAATCTTATTGCATCTAACTTTACCATTTTTCTGACACTGCTGCTGAATAATTGTTCAACCATGCAGGCTGAGGAAATGTACCCAGTAATTGCTTTTGAAAGAGACCATTTACGCCTCCATGAAAGACGAGGTTTCAACCAAGTTGCATTAATACTGCTGGCTTGTTTTCATCTGGGACTTACCAGACATTTTAGGATGTGGACTGTTGAGCAGCTTGGCCATGATAATTAGCTACTACGTTTCCCTCATTTTGCACTGTTCCTTTAGCCAAGAAGAGAGGAAATGGGAAAGTGAGCCCAGAAAAATCCAAACACTGCTTTTTGGAAATGTTATTTTACAATTTTTCTTCCCAACATTGAACCATCATTATGGTGTCTAAAAAATAAACACCTCAGCTTTCCTGCTGAGAGTTGATGATGTTGATGATGATGTGTTAAAAAAAACTTATGCACCATGGTTCATGATGATAGATTGTGAGATGATTATATCTTACAAAATATGAATATTTAACGCTGTCAAACAGTCTGACAGTTTTAAACAACTGAACTTTTGTGTTAAAATACCTTCTTCAGTTAGCAGTTATGGGTGACATTGGTGACGTAGAACATGATGAAACTATGTTTGAAGTATTTTTTTGTTATTGCTTAAAGCTTTTAGCTTTTAGCTGCTGGGAGAAACCCACGTGGAGTTTAAAAGATCCAGTTGTTTCACTGTCATGAATTATGTCATGGGTCATTATGGAGTGCACCTTTTAATTAGAATACATTACTTTTCGTAAGTATAACTACAAACGTGCATGAGAACAGCCTGTGTTTTTGCATTTCTTTTTTGTACGGATAAAACAAACGATACACAGCGTGTTTATTAGTAAGCTTGAAAGGTGCTTTAAGAATTTTAATGGAGCTTTTAATGTATGCTTAGCTAAGCTCAACGTCTGGCTTAAACTTTGTATTCATCGTACAAAAATTAAAGTGGTATTAATCCGTCTCAACTGTCAGCAAAACCCAGACAAGACTTGAAACTGGGAAACAGCAAACCTGACTCTCTCCAAAGAGAACAAAACATACCAACACCTCTAAAGTTGACTAATTAACACATTGTAACTGACTTGTTGATACAATTCACTGTTTTATGGGCTGTTACGTGTTAGCTTTTGTCCTGTTTCCAGTCTTTCTGTGAAGCTAGGCTAACAAACTGCTGGCTTTAGCTTCACATTTGCCGGAAAATTTTAAGAGTGGCAAACAATTAGTGGTCTGACTAACTTCTCAGGAGGAGAAGAGTTGGTGAAATAACTCCCATAAACAGGAATTTCAGTCATGGTTTAAATTTTTAAGTAAAAGCACATTATAAGTCCTTTTGAAAGTATGCATCATACCATTTATTTTGATGTCTGTCACCTCTCAGCTATCTCCTTGCAGCAAAGAGTTTTTTTAGTACCCATGGCCCTTTGCAATCACCACTTACTATCCCATTAATTAGGAAGCTGCAGCAATTCATATATTGTTTGAGATAAGGAGTTTTACTCTCAAGCGTTTTTTTGGGACCCCTGTCTGTCACCACTGCTCCCAGACAATAGTGATTTTATTTTGTCTTGTCATTTCCTGTTTTATTGTGAAGCCCTTCCTCCTGTTTCTTGTCTGGTGTCTTTACTTCCTGTGTTCCCATCCTTCCCTCCTGTGTGATTACCTCTCCCCGCCCTAATGTGTTTCACCTGTGTCTCGTTAATTCCCTTCCTGGTGTGTATATATACCCTGTGTTTTCCTTGTCTCGTCACCAGTTCGTTTTCATCTATCCAGAGTCAACCTTGTTAATGTCAAGCGTTCTCTACATACAACTAATGTATTTTTTGACTGCAATTTTCATACTACTTCAACTTTATCTTACACCTTTAAGCCACCATTGCAGTGTATCGTCACAATTTCAAAGAACAAAATGTTCAAATTTTTTCATTACTTTCGTATTAATTCCACTGTATCCCCATTTCCCAGCTACCCCGAGTACTTAAACTTGTTCAACATTCATATAGATTTCACCCAATCCCACATTTCAAACAATTCCTAACTTCTTCTGACACTTTCCCGCCATCATTCTCTAGTCGCACTTAGTGTCACTCAGAACCACCTCACAAGCATCATAGTATAGTGAAGTGACACGTCTTTAATAGTGTGTATTTTACACATTCTTCTTTGTGTCATGAATGCAGTTGACACTGCCTGTTGTGAATCATGTTCTGCCCACTCACTGGGTTTCTCTCTGTGTTAAAATAAAGAACGGGCTTTCACACTTGTCATTCCTTTGCTAATTCAAGATCAGCCTTACACTCCTAATTACTCACTCATTCATCCTCTTCTCACAGTCTTTCTCCCATTCTGTTTCACAGCACCAGCAGGCAGGAATGCTGGGAGAGCGTCCTCATTATGGAGGAGACACCAGTTTGAGAATAGTTCTTCAAACACAACTTTGGTAGCTGCTTTACTTGGAGAGATACAATCGACCTTGGAGTGTCCCTGTGGGGGAAACACTAAAGCTGAGTTATGCGGCTGAGTGTGGGAAGAAAAGTGTAATAACTTTCACCTGAATGCCTCCACTCTACCAAACACCATAGGTTTGTCATTCACAGGCGTCAGACCCCCCTCTATACAGAGAAGGGGGCCTGTAGGGATCTAGCACTAATGAGGCAGCAGGCATTTCTCTGGCTCGTAACAACCCGCTGTGTGTGGAGCCTTTCTCTTGACTACAAGCTGCACCCAGTACCAGCTACTATTTCTCACAGTGAAAGGGATTCACAATTAATGATGCAATTATGCTAATGGAGTTGCCAAGCTGCTCGTTTGCCTCCCCTCCTACTAAGTATCAATCCTGTTGAAGAATGCGACAGTGAAAGCATCACTGCTCAGATTCAGAGCGTACATTTGCCCATGAATCTGAGGCTTTCTGAGAAATGGCAGGCAGTGCAAAGTTGATGACAACAATTGGCTTAGGAATAACAGAACTTTTGTTTATTGTCACTCAGCTTTTCATACTAATGTTGAGAGAAGGATTGGCAGGCAGGTCTAGGTATTTTGTTGAGATCCAATCAAGTTTTTGGCCACAAAGTGATTCATTTAATATTGACAGTATGACTTCATTTATGTTCCTGCAGCCACAGAACATAGTATGAGCTATTCTGGCATGAAGGTGCATTTTCCTTCTGTCAAGGGAAGTCCAACATTTTCCATCCACCTTCAGGTTGTATTTGCCTCGTCTGATGGTCTGATTGAGGCCATTTTCCTGTCACTCATGAACAGACTCAATAAGGCCTATGTAATTCTCTGAACACAATATGGGCACACCTTGTCATAGAGACAGTTGAATAATCTCTTGAAAAGTCATATACTTGTACAAAGACGAGGAATTTCTTCTCCATATTGACAAATGGCTATTTAATGAAAAGTGGGCTGTAACTGTGCTGGGAGTTGCCATAACAGTGGCCACACTGGAAAACCAAAGAGCAATCCATATTTTCACTGGCACTTCTACTATCATGTAATACAGATTGGTGTATTTATTATAATTCCGACCAAAACCAAGGCTTAATATCATTCAATGTTTAGTTAACCTTCAAAATGAGACACGAACCAGCAAGCAGTAGATACAGCAGTCCAACTTAACCTCAATAAACCAATATCTGCATATCAATGCAGAATCTGAAAGCAAATGGCAAAGATTTTAGTATCGAAAGTCATTTGGTTTCTGTTCGTAGTCGGAGGGGTGTTGACCAATCATGTTTGAACAGGCTTTGGTTAAACTGAGCTAAACCACTTGCTGAAATACAGTCTCAGATGAAGTGTTGGCACTAATATACAGTGGGAACAGAAAGTATTCAGACCCCTTTAAATTTTCCACTCTTTGTTTCATCGCAGCCATTTAAATAAAAAAAAGTTAATTTCATTTATCATACTGTACACTCAGCACCCCATCTTGACAGAATAAAACAGAAATGTAGAATTTTTTGCAAATGTATTAAAAAAGAAATGGTCATATTCAGACCCTTTGCTGTGACACTCATATTTAACTCACATGTTGTCCATTTCCAGCTGTGTTTAATTAAACTGATTGGACTTGATTAAGAAAGGCACACACCTGTTACAGCTACACTGGAACCACAGAAACACTGGCTGTTGTCCTCAGTAGTTATACCATTGACAGAACCAATAGCCTATATGTTCCAAGACTGATACCAACTAAACATGTCATATTATACTAAAATGTTCAGCAAAAATATATATATATAATTATCCGCCAATTACATGAGTTTCAGACACTGCTAGTGTTTATCAACCGCCAGTTACAGGAACCTTTTTTGTGCTTGCCAAAAAACATATAACTGTGACATCTTTTTTGTTTTGCCCAAAACTTCATGTTTTTAAAGTCATTTTGAATCCTTTTGTTGCCTTAATTTACCTTGTTTTCCCCTCTATTGTGTACTTTTCCCTGGTACACCAATATTTTGTTCGGGAATGCAAGTTGTTTTTATACTTACCTTTCCTTTTTTCTGGTCTTAAAGGGGAATGTCACTGATTTTGCACATCAAAGTCTATTTACAGGTCTTGGGGAGTACTACTGCATATGTGAAAAAGTAGTATAAAGCCTTTTGTGGCTCCAGAGGGAGCTGTGTGAAGTCTGATGACTTCAGGCACCGCCGGTTCATGCTAAAGACTACCAGAAAGATCTGGGGGTGTTGAGGCAGAATTCAGTGCACTTACCAGACCTCTGTAACTTGCTCCTTATCTGAATGTCTACAATAGCTGCAGTGAGCATGACAAACTTGAAATTGAGTGACTAAGTTGCATTGTGGGTAGAATAGGTTCCGGGTTTTGGATGCTTGGAACAAAAAGAAATATATCACTTGATATGCTACATGGATTTTGCTCCTTTTTTGAATTGTCCACATCTTACAGGAGCACAATGAGAGCTACTTGATTGTTTTGAGGATGTAATAACACTTCTTAAGTCAGGTAAGGAGCAACTGGGCTCTTATCATCGTATTACACACATTTAAAAAAAAAAAAAAATTCTGTTAACACCTGATTTGCACAAAGACATGGAAAACTTTTCATTATCAGTTCATGCTTAATGTGTGTTACTTGTAAGTGACTATTGGAAAATAGTTTTTCACTGGTGTTTATTGAAAATATCGCAAAACAAATATCACAGTTCTCAAAAAGTGAGATGGTGGAGGCTATTGTTTTGTCTGCTTTTGTTTGCAAGTGCTCAGCTTCATTACCATAAGCTGCAGTCAGTTGCTATTGTTTGCTGTCTTGGCTTCGGAATCATCTCAACTGCTTGATTGCCAAAACGCTCACAGCTTGGATACAAGCAAGCGGTGCCAAGCTGGTACTCACACTTTATAATCAGGCAAATCAAATCAATAACTTCATGAAACACCTCAGTAAAAATGCTTGTTTTGTTTTTCCTATAAAGACATGATTTTCTGGACTGCAGTCAACATAGAATGACTGATTTTTATGTTAATGCAACACTGTCAGGAAATTATTATTTAAGCATCTTTGACAGTGTGCCACCCAGAGTAGAAACAAACCCACAGTGCAGACAACCCTGTAAACTATAATTCATAAACATGTAGACGGTGATGCTCAGGGGTGGTTGTGTTTTGATTAAACTGAGAGCAGCAGTAATTGGAAACGTTACACCTGCGAGTCCCTGCATAATCATATTACTTCCTGTGCCAGGATCTTTCCACTTCTCCTCATTTCATCAGAGGCAAACTGTATCTGTGAGCATGAAGCCATATGCATGATTGTTTTGCTCCACTGTGCCTTGGCTTGCACGGATGACTAAAGGTTAATTATATAAGCAATGCACAAAGGAGTCCTGTGTGTCAGCTGCAGATAAAATGCTGAATTAAAAGGCCGGCAGAAACGGCATTATATGTGGCATTATCATCATTTTATTACAGTTTTTACAAAATGTCATTTAATTTCCCCCTTAACAAGCGAATTGCCAGGCTCTAGTCAGCTTTACCAACAATAACTGTCACATTACACAACATCTTTAACCACACTACACAACCTGAACAATGGCTACCCAGAGGCTGACAATCAGTCGGTGGAAGAAATGAATACTAACTAATGGTAAACAATCCTGTCTGTGTTTGCAAGGGATTGTAAATGTGTGTGTGTGGGAGGGAGGAGTCTGCTGAGGGTTCCCAGGAGATTTCCCTCCCGTGAACAATGCCGTGGCTGCTCGAGTGTTTGCTCTTGTCAGTCACCTGCCAGATGACGACAGAGTCGAGGCAGCCAACAGCAGCTTGAGTCAACTCCAGACTATGATGAGAGAACAGAGCTGCCTCCTTCCTCCCCCAGCTGCTTCCAAACTCCATGTGAAGTTGATACGTGAAGGTGAAACAAAAGCAGAAACTTTTTGTGCGTGAGAAGTTTTTCCAATACTGTACCAAGCAGATGCAGGGAAACTTTATCTTGCACCCTTTTTCACATTTCATAATCCTCACATGCATATTTCAAATGTTAAACATTGTTTTTTCCATGTTGAAAGCATAGTTTTTAAAATGAAAACTACCATGCTGCAATCATAATAAGCATATTATTTTGATTAGTGGACTACAAGAGCACATTTCAGCAAGTGTTCCTGACATTCAGACCTCACAGACTCTCGCTGATCCTCACAGAGAGACTTTTCATATGTGTGATATATTGGAGGTGGGAAACGTAACGCTACACTTGCACGGATAATTGATGTTCTAAGTGAAAAGTAGAATATTTGGGTGAGCCTCCACAGATGGAAAGAGTTTAAAGGGTTACAAGCTGTTGCAATTTATGTTGGCCGGGATCATTATTCTTCCATTAAGGAGATTTTCATCAAATTAACTTTTAAAACAGAGTACATATTAAACAGCATGACCATTGACGCTGAAAATGACTTGGGTAAAGAATTATATATTCAGTTATTTTCCTGCAGCAAATGTTATACTAACAAAACCAAAAGATATTGACACATATGTTTCCACGCTTTACAGCATTGTTTATTTTTTTCTTGTCTTTTTGTTTGGAAAACTTGTCAAAATATTCTTTAAGGGAGCAATTTGTAACGACTGACCACAACTCCCAAAACTAGGGGCAGCATTTCACCTCGCAGAATCTCATGTCGTTCAGCTTAATGTTGAGAGAGAGAGGTTATTGGTGAGAAAGCTGCTAGCAGGTTTATGTTGGGTTGCTCTTTGCCTAGCCCTAGCCTCGCTTCTGCTTTCTCTGCCGGCTGTTGTCTGTGCACTTTGCTGAGCAAGTAAACTCCACCGGGGAGAAGCTGAACAGTCTGGTCCCCCTTTTTGGGCGGACGATTTCAACAGCCTCTTAAAAGCTGAATCTCAGTTTGTGTGACACTTTTAATTTTACTTTTAGTTTTGGATGTAAAAAGCTGTCAACTACTGTTGGGAATGTAAACACTAAGGCCACGCAGCCACATTTTTTTTTTTTGCTTTTTTGCAAATTGCAAATTGCAAATGATAGTTGTTGAGATATCTGGACTTAAATGAATGACCCATCAACGAACTGACAGACTGAAATGACCATGTCCGGAGCCATGGCTGAAAAGAACTGTAAACACTAGCTGTTCTCAGGCATCAGAGAACTTATTCATTTATCCACAAAAATCCGCTTTCTTCTCCTCAGTGTGCCCTTCACTGTATCATGTATATGCCAGACACTGCAGCACTCACGCGGCTGGATAAAAATTTCAGTTGACGGGAGATGAAAGGCTTTATTCTACCATTACAGCCCTTCAACTGAGTAGCTTATCATCCAAATCCCACCGTCACAGCAAGGGCTACCAGTGTATAAAATATGCAATTTAAATCTATATTTAGATAATATCGTGATGACGTATCCACCAGGAGCTCTGCTCTCCATAGCAACAGAACAATACATTAAGAAGTAAGTGCCCTTTTCACTTAGTGTTTCTCCTTTTCACATTTTCATATTCCTACCATAACAGGGTTTTGTTTGACCACCTCATTTACATAACAGTGGCAGTTCGAGTGGCAAGACTAACAAGCAGCCTTCAAAGCTTTGCCCAGGGCTTCTATTCAGATGTGGTCTGCTGTGAGACGGATGAAACACTGGTCAATCTCCAGTTCATTTCCCTTTTCTATTGTAGGGAAAGATTGTGGGTTCTGGCAGTTGGTGAGTTGCTGGGCGAGCTCCACGTCTCCAGGTCTGTCGTAGCTTTACAGTGAGTCACAGTGAAAGGATGATTTCTGTCTGTGATGAGGTTCCATTCATGGTGCTGGTGAGGACAGAACTTACAGTCAGCTTGTCGTCAGATGGAAAAAATATACATTCTCCTTGTTGTTAGCCAGAGATTAAAGAGGCAAACCAACATTAAAGGTCCCATGATGTTGTAAAAAGTGAGATGTCTTTTTTGATTAGAGTTTTGCTGAAACACAATAACCACAACCTGTATTTCATGTAGCAACTTCAGCTAAAATACAAGCACATTTCCTGCTTTTCACTGCAGTTCTAAACCACACTACTACTACTACTACTACTACACTTTGGCACATGAATAAAATCTCTTGTGACACAGAACACATTGCCTTTTAGAATGCAAAAGTTAGATTTCTACTTTCCACTCCTCACATGAACAAATACAAGTTGCACAATTGTTCAATTAGCAATCAGAGCTTTAGCAACAAAAGAGCCACAGGTGAAGTCAATCAATACATTTCCATATTTCTATTTGATTCTATTGTACATATCTCTATTTACTTCTAATGTATTCTATATTTTATATTTCATTTAGTGCATATTTTCTTAACTAAGGATTTGTATTTGTTTATATTGTTGTATATTTAGTGTAGCATGCTTTTTGACTTTTATTATATTACAGAATACTTTTTATTCTATTGTCATACAGCAGCAACTGTAAGAAAGCTCCCCGAGGATCAGTAAAGTATTTTTTTGAAATAAAAATGTATTTAATCAAAATATAAAGCATTGTGCAAAAAAACATTTTTACAGCATATTTTTATCTATTGTTGTGGTAACAACACTTAACATGTAAAAGCTGTCTGATAACCAATTCATACCAGTATTTTCCATTCATGATAGTGTTTTACATTGGGCACATTGGTGTTATGATAGCTTGTGTGTGTGTGAGCTTTGAAAAGTTTCACAGCTTGTATTCAGAAACTGTACTTTTAAACAAGCTATCAGGACTTTTGTTAAGTTGTAATGTCAAAACTACACTAGTGGGGCTTAAACGTTTTAGTAGAAACCTCAAACACAAGTTTTTTTTTTTTGTATAGAAAAATGTAGAAAAATGTTAAGTTAGAGTATTTTTCATCCCAAAGCCATATTAAGCCAGTAGCAACAGGTGTTTCCATAAACAGGGATAAAGAGCCCCTGTAGCGTGGCTTATCACCATGTGTCCAGAGTAAATGAGTGTCTCCTGCCCATCCTTTCACATCCCTCGCTGTCCTCCTCACACTGTGACATTTCAGTCATGTCCCCCATAACAGAATGTCAACCTGGGTGCTGTATCCTGGGCCATTAATCTCCCTAATTGAATAAAGATGAAGAGAAACCACTGTGATGAGAAAGGGCAGAAGAGTGTCTGGGGTGTGATTTAATGACCCCAGTGATTTATAGCAGAGGATAACACCCTGTTTAGGCCTATGTGGGTGGCATGTCAGAGGACAGCTTGCAAAAATGCCCTTTCCTTGGTTCTCCCTTTAGTACTCAGGGCAAACACCCCTGCTGCACCTCAGCATCGTAAATTTCAAGCCAAAAGAGAAGCCAGTGTGTTAAGGAAAGTTTATCGCGTCTGTGGAATACATAAGTAGAAAAACCTGGGAGAAAAGAAAAAGAAAATGACAGGGAAAGAATGGGAAAACAGGGAAAGAAACGACAAAGACTTGAAAGACACAAGGAAAAGGAAGGAAAAATACAGGCAAGGAAAGAAAAGGAAAAGAGAAGCATGGAAAAACAGGGAAAGAAAGAAAAAAGAAAAAATACTGAATGTGGACCATAAAGGTAAGGAAGTGACAGGGAACTAAATGACAGACATGAAAGAGACGGAGAAGGAAAAGGAAGGAAAAGGAAGGGAAAGGAAGGAAAGGAAAGGAAAGGAAAGGAAAGGAAAGGAAAGGTGACATAAGGTAATGTGAAGTGAGGTGAGTTGAGGTAAGGAAAAGGAAAGGAATGAAAGTAAAAGACAGGAAAAGAATGGAAAGAAACTGAACAAAAGATAAAGAAAAGAAAGTTAACAGAAAAGAGACTTGACAGGTAAGGAAATGACGGAATGAAACAGGAATAGGAAAGGTAATGTGAGGTGAGGAAAGGAAAGGAAAGGAAAGGAAAGGAAAGGAAAGGAAAGGAAAGGAAAGGAAAAAGGAAGAAAAGGGGATTGTAGGTTGCCAGGTCAGTCCTTGTGGGGCATGTTCTGCTGAATGCAGCATTAACTTGACAAATTAAAGGCAAACCTATGTGGAATATGGTCTCTTTCAAGGCTCATTAGTGTACAATCACAATTAGTTTCATACACTGTAAGGTATATGGCTGCTGGAGTGGCTACTGTAAATATACTGTTTGATTAAGTCTTCAGTGCAGTGTGCATGAAAGAGAAACACTGCACTGTTCCTGGATCTGCCTTTTGATGGATTTCATATGAATGACTAAAATGACTGGCACACTGCAGTCTCTGGGTTAGTTTTTTTCACAGGAGGAAGCAAACGTGCACACACCTGTTTTTTTAAAAAGCGGAGCCTCCTTCCTCTTATTCCCTTACATATTTCAAAGGGAGACTAACGACATTCACAGACGCTGTGTGATTACATGGCATGTTAACGCTCCTGAAGACAAAGTCGTGTCTCAGGCCGAGAGGGGAAATTTATTTTACAGCAGGGGCAGCCTGACACAGATGTTAACAGAATCACAGCCATCTGCCTCGTGGTGGCCACTGCCGCACGCCCCGCTGCTAAGTCATGCCATGTTTGTGCAACGTCACACTGCGCCATCAGCTGTCAAGTCATTCATAATGAAGCAAAGGGTTAAATGTGAACATAGACACACACACAGTGGTATCACATCACACAGACATGGAGACTGAGGCTCCTCCTTGTCATTTGCACGCCGTCTTTACGCTGTAATCTATCACACAAAACGCAATGACTGCAGGTTGGTGATTAATGAGCTTCTCAACATGTCTGAGCCTCCGGGTGTTCTCACAGAACGCGCACGGGTGTAATGTTAGATTCTCAAATGCAACACAAACGTTGCCGTGAGCGTTTTTATATGAACCTGGCAGGCAGTGTGGGCTAGTTTCAATATCTGTGAATTTGCCTTTAATTCATTTATTGTTCCCATTATTCCAACTTCAAATGTTGAAATAGCAGCACATCTTTCATCCTTGATGTGCACAAAAAACATTTTCTTGGTGAATTTGTGCAGCGTCCCCATAGCGACTCTATGCCAACCAAGGGATCCAGGACCCAGGATGCAGCAGGGGAATGTTGCACTGTGAAGCTGGCAAGTCTGAATTTAAAAAACGGAGGAAATCAGCAACAGCTGTGACATTAAGCAAAGAGCAGGGCACTATTCCTGGATGACTGGCACTAAAAGCAAAGTCAGCGTATGTTGAAAGTTTGAAAGGAGAGAGGAGAGCTGGGGTTTCAGTGCAAACTTATGTAATGAACGCAGAACAAGACGGCTGGATGGAAACAAACCACCTGTGTCGTCACGTCTGCCTCATTATCCCCCCTCATCTGTTTCACGACAAAATAAAGAAAAGTCGGAGAATCTTCACACGTTTTTACTGGAACTTGTTTCATGTCTCATCAAACATCTCAAGGCCTGAGTGAAGTCGGAGCTCAGAATCTCTAGCAGAGTAATTGCAGCTCAGTGGCAGCTCTCCCCTGCAGCTGCAGACTCCCACTCTGCAAGTTCACATGTATTTGGGCCTCTTATTGCCACATTTACATAAACGGAACAGACGAAGGTCGGACTGTGGTTGAGGAGACAGCAACACAAATACGGGGGCACCCCAGGGAATTTAATGCATTTTCTGAAGCATGTTAATGTAGAGAGCACAAATATAGCTTGCATAATCTTTACATAATGTCTTAAAGGGTGATTCTTGTATTCACATACTGCATAAATATTGAATCATGCTATCTCTCAGGCATAATTGAGATGGCATTTTTATGCTAGTGACAGCACACGGCTGCATGCTGTCGAAGTCATTTAATAAGTAAGACTGCAAAGTAATGCTGAAGCAGAAAGCCAAAGAGTCTCAGCAGAGCTTATTCTCTTATCTTATCTCAGGTTGGAAGTTTCAAATGTAATGCATTCAGTGCTGGTTTGTGATATTGATCGATGTTGAACATTCTTTGGCAGTAGCTTATGAATTAAAAAGTGAGAAAACTCCATCAGAACAGGAAACAGTTGCATCAGTGAACCAGTTGAAGCTTCTTTTTTCATCAAGTGGAGTTTATTCATGTACTGTGGTGCTGTAGAGCTCTGCCTTTGGATGTACTGTATATTTAACCTTCCTCCATTTTTGGTCTATTTTATTATGATCACAAATTTACTTGGTTATAAAACAATAAAAAAAAGTTGGATATGGAAGATCTGCCTTTATTTCCCCTTTCAAAAACTACCACAACCTTTTTCTCATCACATCATCTCATTATATTGATCACAAAGTGAGCCAAGTTTAACCTTTCATGCTCTATTTAGTCACACACATTATTCCAGCAACAACAACACACACACACAAAACTACTTTTTCTTGTTTTTACTTTTTACTTTTCATGTGGGCAAAACTAAATATTAATCACAGCAGAATTTAAAAACATGCCTTGAGGTGTAATCTAAATTTAATATTTTCGATAACATTAAAAGGCAATGCAATGTGTAATCCCCTGCTGGCAGAAGAAATGCATCAATATTTATGACAACTATCATTACTGTGCCAAATCATATATGTGTGAGAGTGTGTGTGGTTTACTGTATACAGTAGGATTTTCAGGACAGACTCACCTCTGGAGTACATTTTCCTGCAATTAAACAGCTGTCTTTACCAGTAATGGTCTTTGGATTAGTATATCCCTCATCAAATCCTCATTTTCTTTTGGTCTACTAATTTTTCCATTTTCGTAAAGGGGTCAAACTGCAGTCCACACAGTACTTTTTGGCTCTGCCTTCAGTGTTTGTGGGAGGTTAGGAGCGTCTCATATATAGAAGTTTACCATGATGTGCCTGGTGTTTTAGCAGCGTGGGGGCAATGAACATTTAACTGTCACATCATGATAAAAACAATGCAATCAAACCAAAAATAGTATGTTTTAATGCACTAAAAAAAATGTTTTTTGCATGTTTGGATCAATGCAGATATCATTCAGAGCTTAATAACCGACCTCCCTTTTACAGCAGAGCAAAACACAGGCATGCATTGAAAAAAGAAAACCAGTGGGTAAATAAGCCATGGAAATCCCCCTGGAAAAGGTAATAATACAGTAAAGAGTCACTTTTAAATGACATTTCTTGCCCCACATTATATAATTATGAATTCTGCCCCACTTTCATGACCCTGTAAAAGTCAAATAAATGTAAAAAAGCACCCTATTTGAGCCGAGGCCTCCCTCTGTGATAACAGCAGCACTCTAACAAAACTTTATCGCTTCGTGCTCCAACACTGCTCTGAGTCTGTGGAGCACTGCCATCGTATATTTATACACATGGAGGTTATATGACCGTAAAGCGCGGCGAGAGCAAACAAACCATCTGTTTGGCAGTAAAACTGAAGGACAGAGATGATATTCAGGGCAGTGACGTGGATCCTGCTGCTTTCCCAGACCTGAACTTTTTGCTCTTAATGATTAAAAGCGCCGGCTAATGTAAAGTGTTTTATAATCAAACTACGCTCTGACTCGGGTATGTGCTACAGTAGCAATCTAACTTTTTGGTTTTAGTCCCAGTGCAGATCAAGCCAAATCCCTAATACTGGATGTTTAATGTGGTAAGCTTGTCTGAAATGGTTGTGATGCCTGCACCCATCCCTGGACGTCACGCTCGTTGAGTAAGAGGCTTTGAAATATTAGGAACAGGCAGATAGACTCTCAGTCCCAGTAGCTGAAGACTCCGGCATGACAGGCCACGTCGAAAGGCCTAATCCCAGTTTCCACTTGCACCGATCCATCAATCTGTAATGACTCATAGGACTGTAATCCAGTACCCTGTTTCCCTCTCTCTTTATATATATATATATATTTTTTTTTCTAACTCTTTTCCTAAAGAAACAAAACTCATTAACTGCTGAATTATGTATCAGTACATATATGACAGAAATACAGTTGTTGTGTTGCTGCTGTCGCTGGCAGGCGGATGCAGAACGCTCTAAATTATGGATCTAGTCATCCTTTCTTGAATTATGGAACTGCTGAAGTTTGGAGCATCGTTGTAGCTGTTAAGATGTTCCAAATACGGAAACAAAAAACTTTGGTTTTTACTTTCCGATGCATGCAGTTGTTTTTATCCCAAACTTATTCAGTTACTTATTCATTCACTCTCCGTGTTGAAATGGGTGAAGTTTATTTCTTTTGATAAATAAAGAAACACAAAGTACTGACAGGGAAAAGTTTTGAGCTATTTATGTCAGCGCATATTGCATGACCCCGAAATGTGTTGTGGGATAATGTAATATTCCAAACAAATACCAGAATTTTCTCCTCTCTCTGCTTCCTGAGTGTGTGTCAAGACTCCCATCCTTCAATATTCTATAAGAGGAAGAGAACGCAGCCATCCTTCTTCGAGAGGATTAAAAAGAAAACTCCCTGCAGATAAAGATGAAGACGGATTCCTTTAATATCTTCGTTGTAACACAACCAGGACACCTTGCCCTCAGCCTGCACTTCTCACAGATATTGTCCAGTCAAAAATGATTACAGCTCTCTGGTTAGCGAGGCCACCGAGGGGATAAGGGACCAGCTGTCAGTTCTCACGGGGCGCAGGGACAATCAATCATTTGTTGTGAGGGTGGAACAGAAAGCTAGAGGGATATAGATCTCTTATTTTTCACACTAAGCAATTGTAAATAGTAGTAAACAAATGAATTTTTGATGCCATTCAGCCACACAAACCCTTTGGTTTGGTTTGGTTACATTACTCATGCTGTGCAGACGAGCGTTGTCTAAACCCAAATACTTTGTTCTCAGCTCCAGACAGAGAAGAACTTTAAAAGATGCTCAAAATGTCTGGCTGAATTACAGGGAACTGTGCAAAAAATGATATATTACATATCTATAAGTGACAACTGAAAACATCTGCCAAGTTTTAGATTCAGTATTTTAGGGTGAGTGTGATAAAGCTTCAGTAAAACAGCAGATATTGAATATAATGTGATGTTGTTGTAGGAAGGCTGTTATGTGTGCTACTTAAAGGGTTTAGTGATATCGTCATGCAGATAGTTTCACTTTCATGAACATAGATTTGAAGATATCTGTCTCCAACGTACTTCCATGAATGGTTTGTATCTTAAACACGTGGTGGTCGCTGTAAACGTGGTTAATGTTGTGAAACCAAAACTATTTGGTTCAGGTTAGGAAATGGATCAGGGCTTTGGTTCAAATAAGTACTTACCCACTACTAACTACTTACTTGCAATTATGTCTCATTTAAAATAAAATTAGCTGTGTTTTTTTGAGAATCCCCTCAAAAACGTCCCCATAGATAATTTGTACAGGCAGCAAAATATGACCCATATTTATGTTAACTGTCCTCCAATGCCCTTTAGCTGCTGTATTTATAAATGAGCAATGCGGAGTATAAGTGATGGAAGTCGCACTTTCACACTGGAGAACAGGGTTCATGTCCCATGCATGGACTGTATAGGCCCCATGTGAAAACAAAAGTAAACAATGTGATTTAAACATCACTGAATGTCCGTGCATTATGTTTTCATGTAAATTTGTCACTTCTGTCACTTCCTCCTCATAATTACTTCACTTCAGGCCTTTTCCCTAAAGCTACATCAGTGGTTTTTCGGTTGTAGACCTTGTTGGGGGTTTTGTTGCTACAGGTCCAGCAAATGACAAAAAGTGGTTGAACTGATCCTTTAAGAAGAAGATAGCGAGGAAGAATGCTGGTGTAGTGGTTCAAACAGTAAGATTTAGTAAATGTCTTAATCTCTATTCTTATTTGAATCATTTTCTGATTTATTTTTATCATCTGCACAAGCCATAAATAAACATCTGATGGCTATTTCTAAATCAACCCAGCAGTCCCACAGAGCTTACATTCACAGTTAACTCAAATCCAAAACATGTTTTATGGAAACCCCTTTGGACCAAACACAAAAACCAGCTCTCCACAGCACTTAAAAAACTATTTCTTAGCATCAAACTAATGTTTGAGACATTCCACATTGGTGGTGTGGTTAAAAACGTCCTAAAGGAGCTCTCAGGGTGAGAACAGACTAGAAGATGTTAAATCTTATTCCTCCACTGTAATTCACGTATGACACACACAGGACAAAAACAGAGAGGTTAACCTCTAGAAAACAAGCCTCTTCCCCGCCACAAGAATGTAAGACAGCGGTGTGTTTTCAATTATAGGAAACCAGCTTGACCATAGGGTTGCTTCATTTAGCTGCCTGTCTTGGAGCCTACAGTACATAATGCTCCTTTTCAATGAATCACGGTTTAGAAAATAAAACATGTCTTTGTTCGCCCACTGCTAATCAGACAGCCGGAGAGGCTTGTCACAAGTTTCTAATTTTCAGATCAAGCTGACTGCGGATTACTGGATTTTCATACAGAAATAGGCTCCCTCCCTCAAGCAAAATGTACATTTTTGTGGGATCTGACAAAAGAAAATGCCACAGTAACAATTATGAAATCTGCACTGCAGTATTATTGCATACTGTGGTGGCAAAGCAGTGAATTATATCAGCCCCTTGGAAGTTTACAGAACTATCTGACATCTTGTATTGACAAAGAAAAATAAATGACATTCACATTTGTATCAACGACACATTTCATAATTTGTCCATGAAACATGTGGGAGGCAACAACAAATGATTCTGCACATCTGTAATCATGGAGATCCACTTTGGTGGTTTTGTTTGGTGACAGAACTTGGATTCTAAAAGTTCTCTGGATTGTGGTTTACCAAATCTCCCAAAAGACACATAAGCCCAACAAATCTTTCCCAGGCTCTCTGCGCGCCAGATAGAGATTCGCTTAATTATTCCTCATATGAAGGGACCTTTGAGCACAATGTGTGTTATTATGCTCATCCACTGGGTGCTGGTTTTCACGTTGTGCCCCTGTGCACTCGGCTTTTTCAGACTGCGTAATTTCTCCCGGGTCTCTTGAACATGCCTGTCAGTTTGACTCTGGCTCATAGTTGGGAAAGTGGCCACCTTCTCCTAGGCAGACATCTCATACCCTGCTCGCCTTGGCTTGGAGACAGCAGGCTCCCAGTTCCCAGTCCAGCTTCCTGCTCTCCACGGAGGGCCCCGGCTTGGTGTGCAGCCTGGGAATAGAGGTTGAGAGGTTGGAGTGGGGACAGAGAGGAGGGAGCGGAGGCAGAGGGGGAGAAGAAAGGGGGCACATTTGAAGGGATATTTCCTTTCAGGGCTTCCGCTCCTCTCATTTTCTCCTTATTATCAGGATGTCTGGTGCCAGACCTCCAGCTTGATCCAGCTGAGGTGAGAGATGAGATACAAAGTGCAGACAAAAAACTGAAAGTGGCAGTTGATCATTTTAAGATGAGGGGAAAATGCCAGCTCCTGTAGTGAAGTCTGCTTTTGATTAAGCTTTCCACGGTTCCTCCACCAGGAGAAGTTAGAAAAAAGTCTCCTTCATTTGAAAAAAACAGCAACAAACAAGTCATTTATTCATCTGCCCACCCTCTCTTTCTTAAACGTCCTCGAGAATAGACCCCGATTCTTCATCAGCAGCTTATTCCTCTTCACATCTCAGCATGTGCTGCACCTCCTTGACTTCAGCTGCCTTGCTATTCACAGACACCCACAAAGGCCTCTGCACCTCCACTCCCACACTCCCACAGCCTTGAAGGCAGATCGAGGTTTATCTGATGTTTAATTTACAGTGAGCGCTGCAGCCATACATCCACCAGCAGGCTACTGCCCTCCTCCACCGAGCCACAACCTTTGTTGGCGGCCTGTGATGAGTTGTGCAGCCGCAGCCAGCACTTTTATACACTGCCAACAAAAGAGAATAAAATTGTGCTATAGGCAAAAGCGAGTCTGCAGTGCCGCTGAGAGACGGAGTGGTTTCTCTACCACGGGGATCAACAGCACAGTGGGACGGATCGAGCTTCAAGCACACATACACACATTCCAGACGTGCACATGCATCGTCACGGAAACCGACAAGCTCTCTTCCCTCAGCTTTATCTTCTTCAACCAGAGCAGTGGCTGATTTGATCGGCCCGTAACGTATGAGAGCTCTTACTTGACTTGAGACATTTACTAAAGTTGTAATCCTCTAGATTTCAGTTTTGGTTAGCACCTGTTTTTGAGGTGGTGACAGTAAGTGCAGTTTAATACGACTGCAAAGACTCTTTTAGCAGCTACTTAGTCAGAAATGCAAAAGGAGAGAACTGTTATATGGGTTTACAGTGCAGACCACTGTAAGAAATAAAAGTTAAATTAAAAAGCGTCTTGTTTTGTAGATGCATTTTTTTTATGACAACTGCATTGAATTTCCTTTTCACAATAAAAGCCAGTTGAATGGTTTTAAAGCGGCAGTAGACACGTTTTTGTTGCCTTCACTTGTCGTTATGGAGTAAATGTTGATGCTATATAGAATATTGACACCATCATCTTTTAAACGGGTTCCCTTTCAGCCATTGTTTTACTATGCATTTCTATTTCCCACCAGGTTAGGAAAATAAAGACTCTATTTACAGCACAAAGTAAGCGCTTATGAGTTTCATTATGAATTATACAGGTAATAAAATAATAACAAGGACTAACTGTCAACCGCTTCACCACTTATGCTCCATTCTTTCACAGTAAAAGCTCACCAATGACCATTTTACTAAGCAGCAAAATAGCTTAGAAGTAAACAAAGGAGCTTAACTCAATTGAATAGCTTATAGCAGCTATTCCCAGGTGGTAGCAATGGTAAATGATGCATAAACAGCACTGAAATCAGGGTTAAAATGGGTTTCTTATGGTGGTTTCTTATTCTGGACGGTTAGTGATAGCCATGCTGCAAATGCCAAAACAAACCAGGTGCTTAAAAAAAGTCAGGACCAGCTAATATTACAGACGTTGTCCATCTATCCTTACTGAGGCTGCTTAACATACATGTGTCATTTTCTGTGTGCATACAGTAGGTAAGCAGTCTGAAACTAGCATGGAAATGGCGGACTCTGCCACTACCAATAAAAACTACTTAATACATTTAATGGATACTGTAGAAAAAGCTAACCACAGGGAGAAAAAAATACAAAATGGGACTGGATTTCATGAAAATCAGACGGATTATGACCATAAATAACTGTATGAAGCTTGTCTGGCTGAGGTTAGAAGATAGTAACAGTAGTAGGTAAGAGCAAGCGCTGCCAAATCTAATCTGACTCTCAGACTGTGTGCAATGACATTTTAAATGGAGTCACTCCATGCATTTCCTTGGCAAATGGCTTTCTTTCAAGTTAGAACTAAAGCTTCACTGGTCTGCATTCGCCGCTCTGTATTAGAATGGATTATATGTTAAATCAAAAGTGACTCTCAGGAAAACAACAGAGAGAACTTGCTGACAGCCTGTGTATAGACAAATAAAGACTTTATTGACCCAGTCCCTTTTACAGTCCACTTGGAGGCTTTAAAGAGGGCTTTTCTCTCTGGGCAACGTTAATGAGGTTTACCAAACTGTGCTACCCAAAGGTATTGTGGTCTCCAGTACGGCTGAGAGACGCTCTAATGCTCAAGTACATGTGATTATTTCAATCTTATGGGGAGTATAATGGATAGTGTAATGGTGTCTGGGGTAGATGGCATCAGCCACAAGACAACAAACATTATTATGATGCGGTGTGCTGTACATTAGCCTGGAGACATTGATGTATGACTGTTTTACAGCAGAGCTTCTGCTAAACGCTGAGGTGTGTGTTTACGTAGATCATAATCAGTGATATTTCTGCAGCCAGGCCTGTTTCCCCTTCGCCATAAGTCACTGTCATATACGTTGGCCATTTGTCCTGGAATATACACATGCAAAAAAACTCACACACACGGGGCGTCATATTGAAGCAGCATAAGCGGAACAATTTGAACACGGTGATATTTTGTAAGAGGCGCACTGACGGGACAGCGCAGAGGAGGGGGAGAAGCTGGAGAGTGTGCTCATTATGCTGCCTTGACCTCTGAGGTCAGGGACAGGAAGGAAGCCGGCGGACACAGCGCCAAACTGGAACGGAGGTATTTTTTTTTCTGTTTTGAAACCAGCCGCAGATAATGAGATTTATTGTTTTCTGCAGGGATGAGAAAGATAAAATTATCTCAGAGCATCTCTTCATACTTTATTATTACAAGCAGAGTTTATATTCAGGTTATTTATCTGTTTTGAGAAACTGTGCAAAAAGTATTATGTTGTATATACTATAAAAGAGGTTACTGTTTCACCACCACTTATAATGGGGGAAGTATCCACAAGAATATGTAGCTGAGTGAATCATTTGAGGACAACAAACAAACAAAGATTAGATAGATTCAGGTGAGCAGAATTTAGTTAGTAAATGACATGTAAAGGACAAGATTTCTGACAGAGAAGTCAAAGAAAACAAGTGATTCTCCTTGACAGAACAAACAGGTTTTGTTAATTAGAAAGTTTAACTTGCATTTTTTTAATTTTCAAAACAAAAAAACAAAGAAAGGCTTGTGAATAGAGGCTTAAACAATTAGTGCAGTGTTTTTCTGGGTTTTCATATTGTCGCTATAAAGACCAAAACCAAACCGTACATTTAAAAGCTAAACAGCTTGAAAATATTGGTAAATGAAATTCAGAACATTATTACAACAGTAAACAACTATTTGCTCTGAAAAAACAATGTGCTTGTGATGTCAGGGGAGACCTGTGCAGCCAATTCCAAACCAGACTCTAAATGTCACTAAAACTAGTGCGAGCCTTGTGAGAACTGCACCTTATTTTTTTTAAAGGGTAAATAATAACCTAAAACAGCTGGACGCTGTAGTAAATGTTAATTAAATGGAAGCAGATAGTGTATTTGTTGAAGATCATTTTCAGACTTTCTTTTTCTGTTTCTTGCAGGTTCCAGCGGTGTGCATGTCTGAATCACAGTGCTGTTTAAAATGCATTGCACTTTCCATACATATACACATAAATATGTATGAGGATTATGTCAAACCAATGTAAAGTCAAATATGTGCATGGATGAAATGATATCAGTGCAGAACAACACATGTTTGCCTGGAGATCTGTACCATGCTCTACACACACTGTGATTTACAGTACAGACTCATTGCAAATGCCTTGGAAACATCCCATTGGCTTGTGAACTGAATGTCTGTTTTATATTGCCTACAGTTGTGAATAAATGAATGTAAACTGGTTGCACCTCCCATGAGACCCGACAACGAAGTCATTAAATGTGATGAAGCTTTGCTGGAAGGACGGAGGGGAAAAACGAGGAAGGGACAGAAAAAGGGAGGGTTGGAGGAGTGAAGGAGGAAAGGAGGGAGGGAGTGAGGATGCAGTCTGGAGAGAGAAAACACTTTAGTTTAATTAAGACTAATGTGCATTGGGTGAGAGTCATCATGTTTAGGGAGGACTCGTGTGGAGTGCTCAGCACAGCAAGGAAGCATTGCGGTAGAGTTTCACAACAGATGAAGCATGGCCTGATGTAATAAAGTGTTTGATACCTGCAGTGTTGATCATGTTTTGCCACATCCAGCAGGAAGGGAAGGTCAGCAGCTATACTGGAGGATCATTCAGACGTCCTAAGGGTCATTTTCTACAATAAATATAATTGCATGCAGGTGTTTCTCTGTCTATTTCAGAGCCGTTTTCTGTGTTTTGTCTTGTAGTATCACAGTTGACATTAAGTGACAGAAAAGACTGTGGGATCCGTTCGGGGCCAGATTCAACACATCATTAAACTTTCATCTCCATGGCCAGGAATTCAACCATGAATTTACAATCATTCCCTTGCTGCAGACATTTCATTTAACCTCCAAATTAATACAAATATGTGTGTTTGAAATGTGGACGTTACTGTGAAATAAGGGTCATAAATTAAATAGAAAGGAATGTGTAAAGAAAAATATATGTAGGCCTTTCCTGTTTGTTTTAAATGAATGGAGCGTTACGCTCCGTAGGGATTCTGTCTCTATAATGTGATCGTTCTGCCTCATATGAAGTTTACATAAACTTTATGTCTATTAGTATCTATCAGTAAACTTTTATTGAAAAGTGGTATCATTAAGTGCTGTTTTTCCAATTTCTGGTTTTAATTAGTTTGATCCGGCCCATTGATTCAACTTATCTTATCATTTCTTGTCATGGTCCTGATAATCTTGGTAAGCCCCTTACTTTTCATGTGGTACCATTATCAAGTCAAATTAAAAAAACTTTCATGTGTGTTTATTGTGAGCATGTTAGCATGCTGACATTAGCATTTAGCCCAAAGCTGTGCTATGCCAAAGTTTAGCCTCACAGGCTAATAGCATAGCAGATGACTCTTAGTCTTGTGCCCCTACACATTTAATAAGCGCTTTAATTAATGATATAAATGTCTGATCACAGAGTTGTTGATTATATCTGTGGCTGCTGTTACTGTTTTACTGTTTAGCTGCAGAAGTATTGTCAGTTATGTAGTTCTCAGTTGTTTCTTCTGCAGTGCATCTCACCACCACCGTCTTCAGTGTGTTGAGGTTTCAGCACAAAGACAAAAGAAAAACCAAAGTTTGTTTACAAATGTGGCAAAAATTATTTCCTTTATTTATTCTTTTTCTTACATGCTTATTCCACTTCATGGTCACAGGGTCTGGATTCGGTCCCAGCATGCACTTGGTCGGAAGTCACGTTGTGGCAAAATTTGATTTAAGCAGTGTGAGGTCTGGGTTTTATTGCAGCCTGTGTCTAAACAGACAGTGAAACTTGCGTAACGACTTCCTCCAGACCTCTTCAGAGACAAATTCTACAGTCCTTTAGTAATGGATACACAGACACTATCCTTAAATCATGTAAATGGTTATTAAATATGCTCCATCATTAAATCTGCTGTGTTTTACACGTACAGTATGTACATGTGTGAGGGATTTCTGCGTTTTCCATTCAACATGTGAACACTTAACAGACAGAGTTACAATGCAAATAAAAAGGAGAATATGAAGTATCAAAAGCAGGGTTCAGGTTGGACAACAAGGTGATGCAGGGTGATCCACAGCAGCAGAGTGGATGATTTATGTTATAACTGCTCGCTGTAACACACACACACACACAGGCTGCTGGGAGGCTGCCCAGGCGAGATGTGGAGACCAAACAGCTGCTCTCACATATCACCTTTCACTACCACACCAAGAGAGTAGCTCGCTGATGTCCATGTAGATACAGTCAGGGAGGAAATGTCACGGTTCCCACAGAATGTAAATTGAGCTACCAAAACAAATACGCTCAGAGGCAGAACAACACACAGGGATCCTCTTAATGATACCGCAGTGAGACACCGCTCCCTCCCTTTTAATAAAGGAGATAACATAATGAAATGAAGGTTATTACATTGTGTACAATATAGTCATTAATTTGCTTTGGAAGAGAAAGACACTGAATCATTCATGTTGATCCTCATACGCAATGTACTCTAATAACATATAATCTTCGTGATTACTGGCAATCTGGCCTTCATTTTATATTGCATTATATTTTCAAATCATTATCCCAAATATTCCACCCACCTTCGATTCCTCCCACTTACACAGATTGTAACTAACAACCTGTCCAAGTGCACTGATTAATGGCATTCTGCAGCAGATGAGGCCATTATACAAAGACATTTTACCAGACAATGAAGTTCTGTTGTATAGTTTGAAAAAAGACTTAGAAGATATGTTGCCTTATCATTAACTTTCACACACATACCATATAAATGATTAGACACCAGCTAGTTTTCTCTGTATATATAAGCTTTAGTCTTCGTGTATTAGAGATCTGTGTGGCTGTCTTTTCCCATTGAGTCAGCATTGTTTCCTGTCAGTGGAGATGCTGTAACCACAAGTCAGAGATCATAGTCTTACCATCAGTGTATTGCTCATATCCTTGTCCACAATTATTCACATTGTTGACCATTTTTCTTTTATACCCAATGGGAGACTTATTGTCAATGGTGTCCATCTGTTATTGTTTATAATACAGTGTTGCTGCTCCACTAAATCATTATGTACTCTGTAATTTGTATATTTTATTGCTTGCTTTGTGTGTGTACTGCATATGAGAATAGCTGCGCGAACAAAAAAAGGGCTGAAAGTGAGTGTTGAATGTGCAGTAATTTGCTCCCCGAGGCCATGAAATTTAGCGGGTTACTCAAGAGGGTCATTTACGGTAAGTACCACAAAGAACTAAATACCTGTCTACAGACAGAACCAAACCCTGCTTTTAGTGCGTGACACGGTTAGTGGTCAGACCACAGAAGGAGTGAGCCACCCACCCAACATTCCCGTAGACAAGAAAAAAAGTTGTTTTGATTGAGACTGTATTGCATGTGATGGAGGAATTATCCCTGAGACTGCACAAATCTGATTCCAGTAAAACAATGGGTCCTGCCATGAGACCAGTGAAGTCATCCAAGTGCAACGTTTTCATCATTAGTCATCTACCTTCAAAAGCTTTGGTATTGATCGAGTATTGTTACAGTGTGGAGATTCAGCAGAGATTAGAAGAGTACAAAGTGCTGCAGAAGTAAATAAACTGTCTGCACTGCCACGTTGTTTATGTTTTTTTGTACATTTCTAAATGTGTCTTTGTTTCATGATTGAAACATTGTAACTCAACAAGTCATCTATATTTCAGTTAATATGTGTTTGAAACAGAAACTTTTATATTTATACCTGAACACAATCTTATTTTACTTTTTGCTCTACCACATTCATTATTTAATGCCTTTAGTTACTTTGTGGATTAAGATTAATTATACAAAATATCATAAACAAAATTATGATGTGATATTACAGGTTATGATAAGACTTCCTGCTCAGGGGAAATTCACAAGTGGAACAGCTGTAAATCATGTACATGAAGTCATCAAAGTAAGGCCCACCTTTACCAGCTGCAACATTAAAGTGATGACTCTGCATATATTATTTAAATCCATTAACATACATTAATCTGAAATGGGACATCCAGCATAACGAGTACTTTTACGTTTGGCACTTGATTTCTATTTCTGCACTCTTGTATTGCAGCTTCTAATGAAGTGAAACATTTTGAAAATGTGATAAAGAGTTTCTCTGCCTATATTCATCTTTAGACACAAATTGCACAGCATAAATAAACAACTGATATACTATTATAGAATATTATCTGTGTGTCCCACTGAAGTCCAGTCAGGGTACCCACACACGGGGACATGAAACATGAGTGCAGCGCTAACCTCATCACTCTTGCTGCATTAGAGCCGGTTCCCTGCGTTTAGCACTGCCTGGGTCTATGATTTCATTACAGATGCTTGATTCAATACTAACAACTCAGATGACTTCAGGTCAATTACTCAATGACAGCGCAGCAGGCAACACCATCAATCACCTGCAACTAACCCTCATCTCATCTCCCCTGAACGCCGCCGCACAACCTGTCCTGTTCACTGTAACTGCACACTCCCGGTGCCTCCCCCTCTTTGGAGCTTAGCTCTTCTGTACATACCACTCACTCCAGCCTAAAGCATCAGCGCCAAGAGCACAGCTGTGAAAACAATCATTTCACATTTATACCCCAATTCCACCGGCTTAAAATCATTGTGTGCCTGGGCTTAGCTTGTACCTGTATATTCACACAGGAAGGTCAGAGTGAGTTGCCTTCTTCTGTGTGCTGGGTTACTGAGAGAGAAAGCCATCAGATTGACAAGATAAGGATTCTCTTTTGTCAGACCAAGGTCAGACTGTAGCTGTCGCACAGTGAGACTCACACACAGTGGATGAAGATATAAAAGAACATGACTGAGCATCTGCAGCCATGTTGGACTCTGAAAGGCTCTACCAGAGATAAATGCTGAAGTTGACATGCTAACAACCTCACAGTTAAAATGCAAACATACTGATGTTCAGCAGGTTAGTGTTAGCAAGAAGACTAGTTTGGCTAATTGGCTAAAACTGTGACCCGAGCAGAATCTGTACACATGCAGGAGTGTAGATATAGACGGTGCAGTTGCACCAAAGGCCTGCAAGGACGGGGGGCCCATAGAGGCAGCAGGCCCTCCAACCATGTGTTGGACGAAAAATAGGTCCTTATGGATGTTTGCCACTTTAAAATATACCTGTGAAGAAAGAGGAACTAACCTTAAATTAGAAATGGTGCCATTTGGTGCCTGACCAATATCAACACCACCATCACTATATCAGGCCAATAGCGTGGCTAAGAATAAAAGAGACTTCAATAATACTCTGGTCCATTAGGACATTGATCACTATGTCAAATAAGCTGAGGCAACACAATCACCAGCCTTAAATAGTCTAATGAGTTCATATTGACAAGCTATTATTGGGCCTGTGTGAGTGTATGCCTGCACAAGCAAAATGTTTGAAACTCTTTATATGTTTACATACCAGTGTTACAGACCGCTCACCATTTCCTCTGCCTCTCTTTGTTATATTTAGTTTTATGATTAAATAAATGATTTCCTTTCTGGGCGGCAGGGTGAGACGCAGCCTCACTTCCCAGCCCGCAGCAGGAGCCGCAGTTAAAACTGAGGTAATGGCTTTGAACTGCTCGAGTGTTTGCCGCCTGAAACCGAAGCCCTACGGTCACTTGCCCAGATTATTGAACCATTACTACAGCTTAACTAGGAGAAGGAAGTGGAACCAAGCTCGCTTCAAAGGGGTGGAAGTGAGCTGGTTGTAAACTCAAGTATTCCCTGTACAGTGAAGGAAAAAAAATGTTTTTCATGTGTGATTTTGCGTGATTGTTGGTTTTCCCTCTGATCTCTGAGGAAGAGGGTTTGAAGGTAGATGGCAAATGTCAAGGTCGAGGCAGAAGAGAGGAGGCGGCGGCGAAAGCTCAAAGAGCTAAAGAGGATGTGGAGGAAGAGGGATATGGGAAGAAAGGAGCAAAAGACCTTGGATTTACATAAGTGACTATTGTGGATCTAGCTGAGGATTTGCAGACACGCATATTCTAATAAAAGTGCACACACATGCACAGACAAACTCAAAGGAAGACTCTGAGAAGTGGATGTGAGTGATGAGGGGCACGTTCACGGCCTTGCCACTGCAGACAGCTCATCTGTCGTCCTCAGAGATAAGAGGAGGATTCAGGCGGGATGAGTCCAGAATAGGAGGCAGCCTGTGTCTCTGTCTGCAGGCTGAGTATTGAAGATTGAAATCTTTGCATAACTGTTTTGAATGAAGTAATAACACAAAAGTGTATTCAAGGATTTGCTTGCAGTCATATTCTGTGAACTGTAAAGTACAGACGTTCAGGACAATATTACTGTGACTGGAGGTCATTCGGTTGAATTGAAATACAAAAACATTTTTTAATCTAGTTTGGAAGTTTTTGTATCATTCTTGTCACCACACAATTCACTGTCAAACTGAAAGAAAACTTTAGGTTTCAAAAAGGAAAAAAGAAATAGTTGCCATGTTCTAAATACAAATCTAGACAACACAGATTAAATTCAAACTAGCATTCAGACCAGTTTGCATTTCATTTTTTTTTACATGTAGTATGTTTCACAGGTTTCATTTTCTGCGCATTTGGAGAGTGCAGACCTCCACCAAGGCAATAGGGTCTGAAAAGACTCATCATTTGCCAGTTACTGGTCACCTGACCTCCTGGGTGAGGGGCGGAGTCTATAAATTGTTTGTTCACCCATCACTTCATCTTATGCACTCCTTGCTGACACACCTGTCCATCCACGTCCAAGGAGGAACTTTGTGTGCGTCTTCATGTTAATGTGAGTGATCAATTTATTTGACCCTTTGTAGTAGTTTAGCTTCCATGTGCTCTGCTGCTAATCCTTTGTTCCCAGACATGTGCTATGAGCCATGTGAGATTGTTTGTTTACTTTAAACAGTTTAGATAGGATGTTTAGAATTGTACTGACATCCTTATTTATTGTTTAATGTTTATTGTTTGATCGCTCACTTGTCAAATTGTTAATTGTATTCTCCTTTGTTTATATCTTTTGATGCAGCACAACACTAAAGAAATCTAAAAAAAAAAAAGAAATGCCAATGAAGTGTGGCAAGAAGAACCGAAACCTCAAAGAACTCAAAGAAAAATAAAATCCACTGGTGTTGCATCAAACCCTGCCTTCTCCTTTGCCCACTTCCAAACTTTACTAGTTACAATTGATGTCTTCTGACTGAGACTCTCAGCATATGAAAATATATGTAGTACTGCAAAGCTGGAGGTTCAGATCAGTACTGAACACTGAAATGTTTGAACACAAAATGCAGATTTAATGTTCCATCCACATTCAAATGTTTCAATGCATGAATAAAACACAAAAAACAGCGAATGACTCATTACACTTCACTTAAATCCAGAATGAACAAAGTCCTCAAAGCTACCAGCAGACCTGCACAGACTCATTCAGCTCACACAAACCAATGAATAACCGAACAACCACAAAATGCAAAAAGGAAGAGGGAAGTTTTAAGTTCTCCAGGCTCTGTCGCTACATTATTGTCCTGTCCTTGTTTATACAGTCTATGGTCCCTGCTGACTGTAACATAAGCAGCAACTCAGCAGCTTTAATGAGCAGGTGAACCAAGTGCAGCACATAATGTGACCTCCATAACCTCAACCAGTTAGAGTTAAATACTCGCAGTCAGTAACGGATGATCTTGACTGTTAGTCTGAATTATTTACCAGAAGAACCAGCAGTCAGGACCAATATTATGTTGCATGATGCACGATCTGAAAGTGACGCTGTGTTATGCTAAGTATGTCAATAAAATGTCAGTCACACAAAACTCACTGTCTAAACGTCCCGGCTGTGTCTGCAGCGTCTTGGGTCACAGCTGCATGTTAGCTAAACTAACCCACAGCAGCAATGTCATTGTATCAAAAAATACATTTAATAAAATATAAATTTAATCAATTTGATAAAATGGCACTTTGGGCATCAAGGGGAAAATATGCAGGTGCTCATTCTTAATTTTATTTAAATATATCAACTGATTTGATTTTCATCAAATCATGCAAGCACATATGGAAAACTCTATTTTAAATACATTGATTTTTTGTTAATGTCAGTCCTTGATATGCATAGCATTAAGAAACAACTCTTGCTTTGAGGATAAGAATACTTGTGTGTGTTTCCACCATCTGTAATTTATTTCCACACAAAAACCTTTGTTTTTTCTTTCTTGCTCAGACTGTCTTTGTGTCTCTTTAAAACCCAAGAGAGAAGGAATACCATCAGAGCACATGGATTTATTCTCATCGCCCCGAAACAATGCAGTTATTGTTGTGATGTCTTGATAGGGCTGGATATCTGCTGCAACTTAAACCCAAAATGCCAAGAACTCAGGTCATTTGTCAAAGTACGGAAACTGTGTTTGGTCCAGAATCCAAAGTCTGTTCTGTTCCCACAATGCTATTTTTGGTTGCAATTTGGATGCAGACTGTCCCAGAAAGTCACGTTTCGACTGCAGTCTGTGGGGAATTTGAACTTCTCCATGCAGCTAATTACAGTCATGGCTTTGCTCTTATGCTCTGTGTCTATGAGGAACAGATGGACAATGGGTCTGACAGTCTGACTCTGTGACACATTACTGCGCCAGCAAAAGATCTGGTCTGCGACCGTGTCCCAGAAGTCAGAAATGATGAGAAGTTAGTATCATTCTGAAAGCAGGAGGGTGGCTGAACGGATCATAAACTGGGTTTGGCCTGAAGACAGCAGCATACAATGCAACTGCATAGTGATGACAGATGGTCTGTGAAAAATCTGGGATGTCTGCAGTACCAGGCTGTGAAGTGGCTACAGCCCAGGGTGTGTGGATGCTGCATACAGTCTCTCCAAACTCTGGCAGAGGAGATGCTGAAGTGCTGATGTAAAACTTCTACAGCAGCTTGCCAAGTTTGTATGTTTAGAAAGATACTCAAAGTTCAAAGTTTTCCCTGAGTTAAGTGGAATTGTAGACCCCCGAATCAAATGTATGACAAAATGATGATGCACCTGCAACACATTTTCCCTTGTATCATATAAGAGCTTGTAAAGTGGACGAAATTCAATTTTCAAACTTTGATTTGGGATGTCCATCACTGTGAGGCAGGCCATCGTCAAATTAAAGTAGAAATAAATATAAATAAATACTACCATCTAGTGGACAAGTACAGCTATTACAGAATTTGACACCGATGCCTTGATTTATTGACATAATCAAGGCGTCTGTGTCACAGTTCTGACTAAACATTACATGTTACAGGGTTACATGTTTTCAGCTATTTTGTAAGTTGTTTAATATATTTTCATAAAAATCTCTGATTTTACTTTACCCGGACGTTAAATGTTTGATTGTGTCCGTTCTCTTTGACAACAGACATGTGGCCCTGTCATAGCAGGAACCACAGGTGTTAGCAGTAACATTTAACCCTGACACTGGCCAAACAAACGGAATGCAGCCGTAATTAACGTTATTAGTTACACCTGTGTGTGACACGTTAAAGTGCCTGTCATGAGAAAGGCCTGTGCTTCACTCGCTCATTTCCTCTGAGTGGTGAAAGAAGTATTTGAATCCTTCACTTAAGTAGAAACAGCAAAAACAACTATGCAAAACTAATGCGTTACAAGTCAATGTATTTATAGTAGCATATTATTTGCAGCATAATGTACTTACCCGCCCCGTGTGGGACACCCTGGGACTCTGCGTTGTGTTATTGATGGTGATGGGGTGTAAGGGAGGGACACGTCAGACACGGGTCGTCTTTGTATTTGTGGCTCTGACCAGCGTTTATATCCGGACACGACTGGCAGCTCAACCCCTTGCAACTACCTTACTGTATAAAAAGCAGTAAACGTGGCAGTAATACTAATAGTATGTGTTCAGGTTAGTTACTGATACATTAATGTGTAAGGAGCATTTTGATGCATGTCAGTTCGGCATATTCTTGGGTTATTTAATCGTCAGCAAGGTGTCAAATGTTATAAAATGATCACAGGTTTTATATGTACAATATTAATTACACTCAGTCAGGTTTAGGTCTATTTATTCGTACACTGTGGCACTACACTACTCTAAATATCATGTATTTGTCATGCTGTATTAATGAAAACTTGAAACTAACCGTTCAGACCATTTAGACATAAAGACAGAGACTTTAATAAACACATCCTTATTTTTGTTAACAGTGTCATTACCCCCTGCTGGCCATTAGAAATACTGCAGTTTTAAGGCCCTACTGTGTTGACCTCACTTTTCAGTATATATGTCATTTACTTAAAGCTGTTTCAAGAAACTCTAGTTTTTTCTTGTTTGGACAAAAAGAAGTGTTTCCATGAGCACCAGACTGCTATTGCAAAAACTCTCATTTACTGACTGTCTGCTCATCTCAGCCCTGGTTGTGGTTCCACTCTTCCTCGGTTCCTCTCCCTCCAACAGCATGGTATCGGTGTTAGCTCCCAGGAAGTGGGGAGAAGCCACAGACAGACATTAATGTGTAAACTGGTTAAGTTGGAGCTACTTTTAACTATCTGGCATATTATTGGGTCATTTAATCTTCAGCAATTAATCATATTTTAGAAACTGTTCACAAGTTTTATTTGTACTGTATATTGTTACGGCGACTACAGCTATCCAAAAAAAAGTCCATCCAGTAATGTGTCGGCCATAGATTGTATATAAAAATGTATGTAGTCATCATGATGTTACCCATTGGTTTGTGGACTGCCAGTTTGAGGCTTTGAGCTCGGCGTTATGGCTGTCGCCATCTTGCTATCTGTCCGTCGCCCTCTTTGTTTTTTGAAACTGGGAGAGACCATATTTGAACTGGGGAGGCGCGAGGGACTGGTGTATCTGACACTAAACAAAATATACGTCACTTATCAGAAAAATTGAACAGCTGACTCCTTGGAGTGTCTTTTAGTACAACCAAAAGCTGAACAAGACATTTTTAACTGAACAAAATATTCAAATAAACTTTCATGAACTGTAAACACTCTGTGAAAAGATCAAAACGAGACAAACAAGTTTTCCAGTGGACCCCTTTGCAACCGACCCTGATGACCCTTGTTGGATATTTGAAATGTTTGCTTCACGGCTCAGAACAGGAGTTTGCAGCCTGGTGGAGACAAAGAGAAAGTTCTGACAATAATAATCTCAAAGTTTACTTTTATAAATAATTACATTCAACCAACCACTGTCCACTATTCATGCATTTTATCACTAAACAGCTTACCTTGAGTCATAAATTAAGATTTCAGACACTTGTGAATCATCCTCATGATAAGTCACTGAGTGCAGACATTCAGGATATGACAGTCACAACTGTGAGACGCTTTTCTTTCTGGTTGTGTAACAGCTGCTGTCAGTCCCGAGGCATGTCCTGTTCTCCTATCTTAAACTTTCATTCTCTCCAGCACTGCCAACAGCACTGCTTGTTGTAAAGTTCAAGTTATACACTTCAAGCATTTGTTACTTACCCATTATCACGTAAGGGAAACCATCCATTGTCTTTTTCAATATAATCAAAAAAAATAAAAAACACAGTCCCACCACAGAGCTTTATCCACCTCTGAGTCACTCAGTAAGTGCAGCAGTTAAAGAAAGGAAATTATTTGGTGTCCAGCCTAGAATAACATTTTCATTGAATTTAGCCATTGAAAGAATAATATGCTTGTTCAGGTTGTTGAGCTGTAATTCTTGGAGGTTTCACAGAGGCCACAGGTCTGTTGCCAGCTTCAGCACAGTCTGCGTCTGCATTCCTCTGCAGCAGCATGACTGCTGCATGTTAGTCTGAGCAGCTCTGTCCTGTCCTGACTTCCACAGAAGCACATGTGTGTTCCTGAGGTCCAGATGTATGGAAATGACCTCTAGCATATGTAACTGCAGCGCGCTCACATGTTGGCATCAGCGTGCATGCCCGAATGAAATAAATTGATGTTAAAATAGTGTTAAAACAAATAAAAAGTTATTTTATATGGTTGCACTTCTATTAACTGTTCCTAAGGCTTGTAGAGAAGGTGAAGTGTGCCAAGCAGTGAACAAAGTCTTTCTTTGTGGTTTCTGCATATGTTTTCTGTCCAGTGCTCAGGGTGCGTGCGTTGTATAATTAGAAATAATCACTTAGGAGTGTAAGCTTTCCACATTTGTCCTCCTGTAGAACACAAACCGAGCTGTTTGCCGGTGGTCATCCTGGCACGGTCACATACGCTGCATCCCGCTGACGGAACACGCTGTTGGTAAAAACAGAAATAACTTTGACCTTATAGGTACACAAACATGGCTCCAAGGAGACAATAAACATGCTGTCTCACCCCATCAAATCTTGGGCACAAATAGAAGCAAAGTTAAACGTACGCCCACATTGTGCTTGTGCTCAACAGACACAAAATGTAAGCTTCTTCCAGGGCTGAACAGACTGTAAGCGAAAGTGACAGATAGCTCAACTGAGGCAGAATAATGATTATGTATAGTGGACATGATTACATGGTTTGCTGGTTGCAACTGAACTATATAACCATTTGAATTTAAAGGAATAGTTCTGAGTTTTGGTGCTGTATGATATACCTAAACATAGTCAGTGTATGAACATATTCAGTGTCATTACACACACACCCATAGCTGCCAGTAGCTCTGGTCTAAATCTCTGGTTATTTAACACAAACACATTACTTGGAGCATGGTAAGATGTATTTTTAAATCTTATATCGGAAGAATGTAGCTTCTTTGGTAGCCATACCGACATACAGACAGTCCTGTTTAAATTAACATGGGGGAACTAAAGCTGTTACCTATTCTCGCTTCAAAGCCACCGGACTCCATTGACAAAAACAGTCATTTCAACTTGCTGAACACTGGAGATGCTGGTCTACCGCTGCCTCAAACAGTTAGTTTGTTTGTGTTAATGTTTAACTTTGGTGTTTAAGAGTTTGGATGCGTTCATGTAGATGTACATTTTTTGGTAGCCTATATGTTTTGCTGCTGGCCCGTCCCCATGTACATTGTCAGCATCCTGTCTGCTTTTTCAAACAGGGGGTGTGCCAACCTCCATCTGTTGTCTGTTGGTAATACACTGACTATTGACATGTACGTAATACACCCCAGTTTAAAAAAAACTATCCTTTAAGAAGAGTATTACTTCATGAACTAATAAGTGGCATAAAAAAACAGAAGTAGATTGTAAGTTTTGGCTTCAAAATAGATAAAGTTAGTCCGTATACAGAGATGATGAAGAGGAAAACTTTTCAAAGTCAGTAAGAAGAAGAAACATGAATCACAAGTGTCATTAACATACCTGTAAATGGTGATAGCAGAAGGATTTAATGAAACAAGAGTCTGTGAACCTGGTGACAACCAGCTGAAAGCATTAAAAGAGAGTATGAGCTTATCAGGAGCAGAGAAGGAAAGAGAAAGGGAGGGGGAGAGAGATCAGATGTGGGTGGGAGGGGGAGAGAGAACACAGTCCTGAGGACGGACGGAGTGAGTGAACAGCAGGGATGAAGAAGGTGCTCAATCCAACGTTATGTGAGGCTGCTGGCTCCTGGTGCTAACAGGCAGAGACACCGTGGTAGGAAGAGTTGAGACATCCTGTCAGCTAACACTGTGATAGTGATCGGACCACCATGCTGCCCTGGAGGATGGCCATCGTCTGTCTTTTCTACTGCTGCATCAGAACAGGTGTCACACGTAGTCGGACTAAGGGTAAGACTCAGTTTTTAATTTAATGTAGAGTGGAAAAAGATTTTATTGCACTTATCTACATGTTTATTCACAGAGCAAAAAGAATATATAGCAACAGTGTTGGGTTAACTGTTTTATTTCATAAATACTGGGTGAGTATTTATGATATATTATAATATTTTCTCAATGATTATTATTTTATGATTATATGTTATATTTCAATAAATGTACATTTTTAAAATGGGTTGAAGCAGCAGTTAAATTATTATTGAAATAGCTTCACTGGGTTTTCCTTGGTTTAGCTGTACTGTAATATTAAACCGGAAAAGGAGTGACTCTCATTCTTTTTTTCATTCCAAACTCACTTCCCTCACATTCCAACCTGAAGTTTTCACTGAAAACAAATTAACCAAATATTGTAAAAGCATAGCACTGTAACAGCAATGACCTTATTATTTGTGTTGGACATGAGAACATATTTATGTCAGATATTTCTCCTCCCTTCATGAAAACTGCTCAGTCTTTTTAAAAATGTATATATTTATTTGAAAAAAGACAATGTGCATTAATCTATATTTAACAATGTACATTACCCAAGTTATAATAGTTACAATAGTTAAAAACACATTGCATTAAAACTATTTTGTCTTGAGGAATCCATTGTTTTTTTCATCAGAATCCAATCATAATACATTAGAGCACAGTTTGATAAATACAAAATAATTAAGATATCATTCACTTTAAGTGAAAGTTAAATACTGTGTCCTTCAAGATACAGCCCATTTCACTTTGACTCTATCTAGCCACAAGGCTCAGACATCATCTGCACCTGTTTCTAATAGGAAAACAATGGGAGGCTCCAAAAAAGATCCGAGAGAGGAAACTCATATTCCTGAAGTAAATGAAAAGCATACTGCTGATATGCTCTGGGAATTCCTTTCATCTGATGCGATGGGGTGTTTTGTGATTTGATTCTTGGTTCTTGGTTCTATCTCTCAGTGAAAACACACACTTACAGGCCTGAGCAGAGGTTATGACACACTGATGGCTGCGGTGCAACAATTCTGGTGGTTGAATTTTCTGGTTTTGGCTTTACACACTGCTCCATCCGAGAATAAAACCCAACAAGAAGCACTTCATCATAACAGGCTGGAATCATCCGTAGTACATATTTGGCCTCTGAGTTCAGCTGGTAAACACATGACTACTGTGTGCAGTGTAATGATGTGTGATTTTTGGATATGTCCAAGTTTTCCAAACAGTGGAGCTGCAGAGCATGTGACGTTGGCCGGCATCATGCGATCAAAGCACAGGGAGCTCATGATCTTCATTAGTCTTTGATTTTTGGAATTACCACTGACATCCACAGAATATGGGCCATCAGTAGCAGTGTGTGATAACAGCATGACATTTTCTCTGAAAACAACTCTCCAAAAAGAGACAAGCCTGATTTTTTTTTTTTTTTTAAAGTGCAGTGGAGATCATTATCTGAACAGTGTGACTGGCTTGTGATGATTATTTGATCCTGCAGAAGTCTATTAAAATGTCATCATCTTGTTGCCCTTGTTGATCCTGACATTAACGAGTGGACAGTGAGGAGTTGGGTAGTTGGCACTGATGTTTAGTGGATTTCTTAAATCAAGTCCTGAATTCTCTTCCTTTTTCCTTATCTCACCAAGAGCGGATATCAACATCTTCACTCCAGACTGGAATCCAGGCAAAAGTATTCAGGCTTAAAGGTTTTGATTTCACTGCTGCTGTTAAAGAGGTGACACGAAACAACAGTGTCCAGTTCAGTCAAAGCCACTCTTCCTCTGGTCTGAATTCCTGCATCACAGGGTAGCTTTTCTTTCTGTCTGTATGAGATCCTCCATCTGTTCTCCTTTTATCTACCCAACATTGTAACCCGGAGCCTATCCTCTATGCCATATGACATGTGCCTGAGCTCCATACATTAAGACAACCAGCCAGCAAAGAATGTTGGAGATACTGGACAGTAAGTGGAACCAGGGCTCGAATAATTTTTCTGGTCTTAATTTCCTCTTGTCAGTCTCCTCTTTCTTTGTCTTGACGAATGGTGACATCAGTCATTTGTTGGCTCAACCACTTTGTCTATGGAGTGAAGTATCTTCCATGACATTAGGTACAGCCCATAGATGTATACAGAATGCACAATGCAGCTCCACTTCCTCCAACTGTACAAAATATTGTGTTTGTGATGCCATTTGGAGGTTAGTCTCCAGTAAAACTGAACTTACCAGATAAATCAATACTTGAATACACCAGCATGATAAGAACTATATTAAAAGACAGACACCATCTTTTGGAAAATGTATTTGACATATTCTTTGATTTTTTAGTTTAGTCAATGATCCATCTGCTAACAAGGAGAGGGCAGGGTTTATGACCTAAACTGCAACAGCCAACAGGGTTGTTTGAGAGCTAAAATATTGGATGGATTGCCATGAAATATAGACATCCATGTTCCCCAGAGGATCAAACCCTCTGATTATGATGATCTTCGATATGGCCTCTAGTACCACCAGCAGATGGCTTGATGGTTTGGTAGCAAAGTTGGTACAAACATGCATGATCCCTAAATACCTCATGCTAATCACTTTGGAGTTCCTCAGAAATTTTTTGAGGCAGCCTCATGTGGTTGTGTTTGAAATATTAATTTCAGAACTATTGATGGATTTCCATGACATTCAGTAGCGACTTATGTTGCCTCTCAAGATGAATTCCAATACTTTTAGTAATGAACGGCATCACCAAGGTCAAATTAGTCAATTTGTTCAATACTGCAGTGTTTGAGTGACCATGTTTGTATTATATGAATTTGATGCCAGACCCAAAGATGGCTGATTGAATTGAATAGAAATTGCTTTCCATGTGCATTAGCCAAATCATTTTTTATGTTTTAAATCTAAAGTATGAATTTGGGACATAATGTTTTCATTTGTTAAATTTGGAGCATGTTAGCATGCAAACCTTAGCATTTAGCTCAAAGAGCTGCTAGAAAGAGTTCTGTTCAACAATCATTTTATATTTGTTGGAGGAAATAGGTTATGTGCTCTGTTTTTAGACACTTATTAGTATGTCAAGTGTCAAGTGAAGTGAATGCATATACTTCCTTATGGATAAACAAGAAAGGGGAAGTAAGGTGTTTGCCTGTGAGCTCACTTTGAAAAGATGTGTTGTGTTAACAGCCTGCTCTTCCCGTGCTGTAAAATGATGATGAAGTGCTAAGCCTGTACGCTGCATGCTGAAATCATCTGGAGCCTGTTGTATGATTCGTGTGCTGCTCCACCTTTGATTCTCCTGCTGCCTTTGAAGTCTGAGGTCACGTCTCATCGCCTGCAGATAGAAGTCATCTGTTGGGTCAGAGATCGCGGAGTTTGAAATGCATATTATAGATGAACTGCAGTGTCTCCTGGTGAGAGCGCGATGAACCTGGCTTTCACATGTGCCAGAACAGTTCAGAGTGTGTTTAAATTGCTTGTCACAGGGATTTCTAACTTAACTGGTTCAAGAAGCAATGTGGATCCACACTGGTAAATCACGAGTGAAAAACATGTGATGAAACCTGGAAGCAAAGAAAACAGTCCTTGCTTTTCTGCCATCTCACATTCTCAATGTGTGTCTCTCTTTATCGGCCAGCCTTGTTCCCAGCTGCAGGCAGGACAAAGCGAGGGGTGGCAAGTGTGTCGAACCCCACCTTCCACAACTCATTTAATGATGTACATCTATTATTTGAGGTGAGACAAATACATCAGCAACTGAGTGTTTGAAGTGTAAAACCAGCAGGTAAACTTTAATAATGTACTCTTGTAATTTCTTTATCCTCTGTTCGTCGATTAGATCATGCTGGCTGGCATACACTTTGAGGACAGTGGAGAGTTTTCAGTACAAGATGCTGAGCTGACTTCCCTCCGCAAGACAAGGAACCTGGAAGTCATCTGTGAGGAGGTCATTCCCAGGAAGCTGACAGACGTATTCAGGCTCATCTCTGGCCTTTCGAAGCACACTGGTCCCTTGCATCAGGATGATTTTGAGCGCACCCTGATGACCTTGGTATACACTGCCCACGAAATGGTCAATTCCACGATTGAATACCGTCAAGACATGTGGACTGAGTCATTTGTTAGTTTGTACAAAGCCATCAAGAAAGATCTGACAGGGACAAACTGAAGGGATACTGGTGTTGCTACACAATGGCTCCGTGTTGGAGTTTAATAATAAAAACCTTATTTTAAGGAAAATATCCATTGAGATCAATGGGCAGTCCTTGTTTGTGCATTGAAAAAATGTTGCATCTTGTATGGTGGCAGGCAAGAAAGAGCCTGAGAGGAACATCCTGTCACCAACTGTTGCCACAAATAGGTAAAGTGCAGGGACTGATAATGACACAATTATTATATATTATAAGATATTGATTGTCACAGCAAAGTTAATTCAAACATGAGGTACTGTATATACATGAAACTATAGGTCGGATTTATATGCTGAAGAACATTATGGATCTACTTACATTCACATGTCTTTTCAGTGTTTCTTCACTAGCACCTGGTTGTGAGCGCATTGCAAGACTGATAAGACTAAAGATTCTAATAAAACATCAAGCAAACCAAGAAATCACTGTTTATACTCAAGCGGCATGCTCTGTGAATACAAGTTACTGTACAGAAAAAATGTCTTTTAGATTATATATAAATTTCAGCTTTTTGCTATTAATAATTTACAAAAAAAAAGCAACTTAACCCCAACCCCTTTCCTGAATACCTCCCTAAGAAAAGTCCATATATTAAGTAATCTTATTCAAGATGTCATTTTCAAATGTGTCTCCAAAAGGCACAATTTGCACCATGTTGTTACAGTACAGTGTCTTTAACAAAGAACAGGTCGTCCAAACTGAGCTGCCTCTGACGGGGTTTTTTTTGTTTGTTTTTTATGGAAAAAAACAAAATGGCATGCTGACGTCAGCTCACAACTCACAGAGCAACTCCAATGATTATCGGTGAAGGCTCTGGGTTTCCAAGTGGCTGCTTAGGCTCCAGGGCATTAGTATCTGCTCCACATCCATCCAGGGAGCTGGGCTCTCCATGAGGGCAGAAAGGTATGTAGCGCAGCCAGGAGGAAGAAGACAAGTAGGAGCTGATGCCAAAGGGAAGGTTGTAGACTTCTCCGCTCTCCAGTGTGTTGCTGGAGTCATCCTCGTGAGCCTTGTTCCACGCCAGGATGCCTCGTTCATGCTTTGATCCTGTTGGACACATGTTAAATGTGTTAAACCATTCTATTACGGTCTACTGAAGACTCTATGTTGACCCTTTACTTGACATTTGTGACATTCTCTGGTCAAACATGACGTATTGCATATTATTATTTTATGTTATTTTGTTAAAAAAATACCTGGAATTGTGTTGTCCAGTATGAAGCCAAAGAAACCTCCTACAAACATACTGGTTGTCAGAAGTACCTGCAGTAGCTGGTCAAGTTCAACAACACCTGAGCACAAGAGGAAAACAAATTAAGAAAAACATAATAATCAATTAAGAGGAGGAAGGTTTTTATGAAAAAACATTAATTAGCGATATAGTGGTGTTTTATTCACGTACCTGTAGCAATAGCTGTGGGGTTCTTAAATATCCAGTTAGGAATGACCAAACCAGAGAACATCGAGAAGCCAAAAATGAAGATGTTTCGAGAAGAATTCATATCTGCATACTAAAAAAAAACACATAGGATAAATGTTAGTGATAATATCATGCAATATTTAGGTTTAATACACTTAGAACAAATGCTAAAATGCTTGAAGTTACAATCTCGAAAATCTCCCTTTTGTTTAAGCAGTATGTTTTTGGATCTCACCCTCACTTTCACTTTTTTAAGTTTCAGTTCATAGTCATCACTCTACTTTTTGTTTGTTAGCCATAGTAGCCATTTACTTTCAACATTTACAGAGCCCAAAAAAACATGAAGCTGCTTTACACACAGTTGATTGTGATGACTTTTGCATTAGGTTCTCTCTAGCAGACTGCTGGTTGTGCGCTGCTTCTGATTTTTTATGGGGATGTCACCGCAGATACACAGTTTGGAGAGGCCTAACACTTTAAAACAGGGGTGTCAAAGTGATCCAGTAAAGGGCCAAGTGGCTGCAGGTTTCTGTTCCAACCAAGCAGAAGCACACCTGAATCCAATCATTCAATCACCTGAACTGTCTTCACTCAGTTGATTAATTATCAGTATCACCTGTGCTCTTGCCATGTTTGGACATATTATGCTGTATTATGTTTTCACAGAGTATAACAGGGCCAATTCTAGCATTTGTAAGCATTTTACAGAATGATAATTTTTTTAGACAAAAAATCAACATTTGGACATCCTATAATAAGGTGTTTTTCTTTTGATATTTTTAAATATAATATAGTATGCCATTTTTTTTTTTCAGTTTTGGACACATAATAATACAGTGTTTCTTGTTTCAGATTTTTGGATATACTATACTATTACCCACTATTACCCAACAGCATTTTTAGGCATTTTTGGGTGAACTACACTATGACCAATTTTTG
>CAFUXE010000609.1:507730-538052 GCA_903364295.1 Serranus cabrilla
ACACTGTGACCAATTTTGGACATACTATAATTTGTTTTTTTTGTCATCTAGAACAGGGGTTTCAAACTGCAGGAAAGGGCAGAGTGGCAGAAGCACACCTGAATCCAATCATTCAATCACCTGAACTGTCTTCACTCAGTTGATTAATTATCAGTATCACCTGTGCTCCTGCTTGGTTGGAACAAAAACCTGCAGCCACTCACATCAGTTTGACACCCTTGCTTTAAAAGTTCAGGGGTTCTCCTCAGTGGGCCATAGGTTCAATCACCATTATGCTATCTCATTTGGCAATAGATGGTGACCTAACATACATTTATTTGAATGGACATTTTTGAGTATGTTACCTGCAGATTAGCAACTCCTGCTGCAGAGATGACGCCAAACATAACCATGAACATGCCTCCAACCACAGGTGATGGGATGGTAGTGAACATGGCGCCCACTTTACCAAACACGCCCATGATAACCATTAAGACTCCACTGGCTACTATCACCATACGACTGCCAACCTGCAAACAGAGCAGACAGAAAACAGCTTCTCTTTAAGTTTAGATTAGTACAAATATACTAGTTAAAGAGAATATCTCACGCCTGTCTTACCTTTGTAATACCAAGGGCTCCTACGTTCTCGCTGTATGAAGTCGTACCATTTCCAGTACCCCAGGCTCCAGCTAGCAGACAGCCCAGTCCCTCAATGCCAATCCCCCTGTTGATAGCATGTTTAGGAGGAGGTGGAGCCCCAGACAGCCTGGCACAAGCGTGATAGTCGCCTACAGACTCGATCATAGAGGAAATCACACCAGCCAAGATGCCGACTACCCCTGCCAGGCTCACAGTCGGCATCCCCCACTGACCTAAGTTTGGATTTAAACATAAGAAAACAAGGAATGACAAAATGGGTACACTGTAGCCTGAAATACCTTTTTCTATTAACTTTTTTTATTACTGTAAAGTCACTTCAGGTGATAGTTTGACAGTGTCTTACCTGGGTATGGAAAACTGATCCAGGGAGCTTGGCTTATAACATCTCCCTTTAGATCAGTGCGGGCCAGGTAGCCATACTGGTCTGGATCAGTAGGAAGTATATTGTAGGTTGTCAAAATGTAGCAGATGAGCCAAGACAAAGTGATTCCCAGCAAAACCTGTGGACACATAGGTCAAAAATAAAGTCTAAATGCATCATTTATTTCAGACATCTTAAGCCCAAACAGAGTTACAGATAAACAAGAAAGACAACTTGATACGTACAGGCAGAATCTGAAAGACGTACACTCGGGAGGTGTGCAGCTTTTTCTCCTTGCTGTATGTAGGAAAGGGCACAGCGATGTGACGGAGGTACTGTGAGAACATGATGATCAGTGTCGTGGTCCTGTGTGAGACAGGGACAAAGGAGTTCATTCACAATATAAATGAAAAGTGTTCATAGGGCGACAGCACTTTGTAGCTGCATTAGGATGAAATCTAACCAACATAAGGCAAAGTGGAACAACTTAGCAGGTTCTTTGGCAAGGAACTTTTCCCTGACCTGCCAAGAGATTAGGACTTACACAGATTTCAGGTCTTATTATTATTCGAAAACTTGCCGTGTGTGTGGGAGGAAGCAGGTTTACCGTAAGTAAAGCTTGTTTGGCAGAAAGGCATTCAACTTGCATGAACTTTTTTTCTTTCTTTTTTTTTTTTTTTACAGAGATCTCTGTTCAGCCAAGACCTACTTTGACAAGGTTTCTTTACATGCAACATAATGGGAATGTGATCCTAAAATAAGAAAAATATGGGAATGGCTTATGGTAAGTACTATAGTAACTAATACTTGATTTTGTGTAGTAGAATGATCCCAAGCTCTAAAAAGGCAGTGTTTGGGAATTTTACCCACATGGTAGAGATGCCCCAGTGGTTGCCAGCACTGGTACCAGCTGAGTCAAACAGGGACAGCCCAATGAGCGAGATGGTGGGAGCGATGGTGAGAGGTCCAATAAAGCGCATGAAGAGGCCGATGAGGCCGGAGAAACCCACAAACACCTGGAAGAGGGAGCCCACCATAATGGACCCCTGCAGCTGAAGAAACACAAGTAAAATGACATCAAAATGTGGCATCACTTTCATTTCTTGCAAGTTTAAACTATTTCTACAATACCTTCTTTCTGTTGCAAATGCTGTATTTGTGATATATGTATCAACTTTGCATGACTTATCTCTTAATATGCAGAGAGCAAGATTTAAAGCTAGCATGAAACCTGCAGATTAAATATCAGTTTACACAACAATCGAACAATGACTGCTCTTGTGCAGCTGAGGGGTCCATTGAAACAATGAGCATTTGTTCCAGAACTGATACAAATGCTTATTTGATATACTCATCATTTGATTTCCATGCGACACTCCTAAAAAAAACTGCGCATAATGTTTCCATAACACTTCCTGTGTGAATAAAACTCTGCACACATACCCAACCAGTACATCTCTTACAAAATAAAGCTTATCACACAGAAGCTGTTATTTGTGGTTCTTTATTCATCAAAAGTATTAATTAAAAAAACTTTTTTGTCCACTTCAGGACAGAACTTTGACCTTATAGTAGCTAACTTGTTCGCCATCAGTTGTCTTTACAAGTAGCAGACATAGAACAGAAAGAAAGATAATGAAAGAAAATGATCTTGTTTCAGCTGTCAGACAAAGTTTTCAGTAAATTGTAACCTGAAAGATTAGATGGTTTACTTACTGCTCTCATTCGAGTCTGCCACACCTCCATGAACTCTGTGGAGGACGTGTTGACTAGGCTGGCATTTTGGGTCCAAGCAGGACATGTCCACTCTGGCATGGACAGCATTGCCATGGAAGGTGCCAGCAATGTGAACGTACCACCCTGGAGAATGGGCAGTCTGGAAATGTCAAAGAGACATCAGGAGGGCAATTATGAGAAGGGAGCCAGAGAAATTCTGAGATAAATCAGGATAAGAGCGATTTTAACAGATGATTGTTGTCACATGTTGTGCAAGATAGCTGCAGGAAATGAATAAATCAGCAATGTAAGTATGATGAAAAGTAAAAAGTGCAGCTACTTTCAAGTCCACCTCAAGACTCTGTCTGTTGCCCCTGTTTCTTCCACTGACATATGATGAAATGGTTGATTTAAATCATGTGAAGGTGGAGAGAATGACTTCCATTGGGGCTGACTGCTGCAGGCTACCAGAGGTTAACTGAGTTAAAGTCATCTGCTGTGTACTAATCCTCATTATGCTGCTCACTGCACTGTCAACACTGCACATCAAACTGTATCAGATGCAGAACTTACATTTCTGATGCAACATGTCGGCAGTGTTTCAGTCAGAATAGTCAAAAATATGTTTTTGGAAAACATGTTAAACTCAAGGGAATGCTTAACACAAACACCGAGAAAATCTCTTTTGATGGGAGTTATAATGTTTTTATTCTTAGGGGAAGCAAAAGCATTGTTTTCTTTCTGCCTCTGTGGACCAGTGTGCCATTAAACATACCGATTGTTTTCCTTACAGCTGACCTCCAGGTATTTGGAGAGAGACAAGAAAGCACCAGTAGTGCTAAGCCAGGGGAATGTGGATTTAGCAAGAGCTAGATTCCAAACATAATAAGAGGGAAATTCCTGCCCTAATCCTACTGTGACACCAATACTCGGGCAGTCTGCACAAAGATGTGCAAGTTCAGAGCAACAAAACATGGTTGAAGTTTGTAGTTCTCTCGTACACAATGAGACATTACATCATTACTCCTGTGTGTACAGTATGTCTGTGCACACAGAGATACGTCACACTGAGCAGCTTAAATAGTATTTGAGGAATGTATAAAAAAATTATCTTGTTTTGCATTGTATCATATCAATGCATTCTCATCCTAACTCGTCTGTGTGATCCTAATGGTTAACTTAAGGCAATAAAACCAGTTGATTTAGGTTAGGGTAAAGAGCAAGGTTGGGCTTAGGAACAACTACTTCAGCACTTATCTACCAGTCACAGTTATGCAAACTGACTCCAAATACAACACTTGGTTTCACATTGCACATGAACACCGGTCTCCTGGGTCAAAGTCTGCAGTTTGTTTGACCCATCCACCACCCCACTCTTCCACCCTGAACGGACCTTCACACTCTTTATATTACGTCCAGACGCTAAATGGTTCCTTGTGCGTTGGTAACAGACACAAAGGGCCACAAAGCAAGTTGTAAGTGAGACTGGGTCGATGGATGGCACCACCTTTTTTTTCTGAGCCAGAAGTTAACAGCGCTATCAATTAATGATAGCACCAGAAAGCTAGCTTGATTCGCAGGAAGGAGAGTTTGACCCTTTCATAGTGCTGATGCATCTGAAATGCATCAGCACTATGAAAGGGTCAAATTCTAAGATGAAGACACACAGGTCACAAGGGCAGCAACTTCTATTTTACATTAAATGGGACCACAATTGACAAAAGGACTTCATGCTTTATTGAAGAAGACTAGAAAACTATAAACACATCAGTAAAATATTTACTGAGGTCATAAATCAAGTGGGAAGTAGGGTCGTTTTCTCATAGAAGTCTATATAATCTGACTTCTTTTTGCAACCCGTGGAGTTGCCCCCTGCTGGCTAATAGAAGGAATTCCGATTTAAGGGACTTCCACCTTGACTTCACTTTTCATGACCAGAGGTTGTTGCTTACTTGTACTTTCCATGTTTTTGGCACCAAATATATATACTATGTACAATTAGGCAACATGTATTATAGCTATAAATTATGTCAAAATGTAATCCATTCTTTAACCCATTTTTTCCGCATCACAACTAAAAATACCTCAACATCTGAAAGCCCCTTCATGTAAAAGCCCTTCTTTCCCATTGGTAATCCCTTGATTAGAAGCTGTGCCCACTCACACAGCAGAATATTGTTTTGTTCATGGTTAAAGCTGCATGCTCACTCTGGCCAGCCTCACAGTTCAAAGGAGGTTAAGAAGGAAAGCTGAGAGGTTGTTCTGTTCTGCTTGTTTAATCAGAAAGAGCAGCCTGGCTAAATCCACTTTAATGCACCCAGCTGCACTGCTGGACCTCTGAGTAACTAACCAACACAACATGAATAAGGAACTGAACTGTTCTATCTTTTCTAGTGAGTGAATGAAAATGGTCCTGGGATTAGATTAGATTGTCTCCAGCCATCTCTAATCAAATAAACTAGTGTCCTAAAATCATCTCCCTGCTAATAAACTACCTCTCCTTTATGTCCTTACCTAATGCCGAAGGTCACTTGCAGCAAAGTGCAAATACCGGAGACGAAGAAGATGGTGCTGATGAGGTGGCTTTGTGTGAGGCCATCAAACTGCAGACACAGCCCCTGAGATAGGATTAGTGGGATGGCAATGATTCCTCCAAATGCAGTCAAACAGTGCTGAGAGAGCAGAGACAGGGGAAAGAGAAACACTGAGTTTATGTTTGATGTATAGCACAAAAGGAGCATAAACGTATCTATACATGTTAGTAGCAACACTGTATTACTGTATACGAGCACAACCTATAGAGTCTGTAAGTAATGTTAGACAGTAGAGGTAAACATGGGTCAATATCTGTATCTGTGTCACCAACAAAAAGGTCTGTCTCTGTATTCGGATGGACGACAAGAAGTGTATGAGGTTTATACTGGAAGTCATGTTAAAGCTAGTGATGAAATGAGAAAATATCTCGGGTTGGCAGGTCAACAAGTGACTTAAAAATAACAATAATTTTCCTTGGAGGGCACCACTGAACTCAACAGAATATATTAATATGAATCACTTTCCAGTCAATAAGGTGTAGTACATTTAAAAAAGGTCCATATATCTTGTAAACAAAATGATCTTGTGGTCCTCCACAATGTTATGAATAATTTTAAAGCCACACAATAGTTTGTGTAGAGACTTTCCTGTACACAGACTTTCTCGAATAAGCGACATCGGGTTGAATAAACTGAAGATTTAGATTTTTCATTATAGAGTGTAAAATAGAAAATAATGTTTTATGGGCAAACAGGACTAAGGCAGATCTTCAGAGGAAAGTGTGACTGACCACAGCTGCTACATACATAAAACAAACTCTCAGTGACTTTACCATCCCAGCTGTAAATCCAAGTCTAACCAACCATGAAGAAAAACGTCACACATTGGCTCTCGTGACACTGTGGTCATGTTTATATTGTTACATAACATCAGAAACAACTCCACATAAGGTCTAAATCATTATTTACTGGATATTTTCATTCAACTGTGGCTTTGTAGCCCCTTTTCTCACATACCTGGATGCCGAGAATGATGCACAGGTACCAGGGAGGTACATCTGTTACACAGTACGCTAGTTTGTTGTTGTCTCCCTCCGTGGACGTGTCCGTTTCTTCTCCGTGTTTTGAGTCAGGTAGATCACAAAAGCGTCCTTCGAGCTTCAGGAAGGCAGACAGGCAGAGGTCAGCCAAGGATACTGAACTGCTATCATGCGGCAGATCTTTGTTTTGCATTGTGACGATTTGGGTCAAATCACAAAACAACAATAACAACAACAGAATGCTTAAACACTAATAGTGAGAGTCTCATGTCTCAATTGTAGGACTAAATGCTTCTCGTCAAGGTCAAAGCACGAATTCTCACCCTGATCGGTCAGAGTGTAGGTTACATTTGGACTGTTTTTCTGTTCAAACAACATGTGACTTATCTTTTCAATAATGACATTTAAAGCTTGGAGGAGCAAGAATGTAAACAAGTACATTCGTATGTTTCCATGACGCTACTTCACTCGCTATTCTGTCTGGTGTCAATTATTAACTGACCATAACATCCCGTTTTTACTGTGGTACGAAAAAGACACAATGAATGTATTATATAGTTGAGTGATAAGAGGAGAGATAATTACTAAGTAACACTTAGACAGGCAATCCACATGTTCTACATTTACAGAAATAACTAAGAATACACTGTACTAAGAAAAACACAAATAATTTACCCCTTTAGAAAAATTATTAAAAGTTATACTTACTGCAAATGCATAGTTGTCAAGGCCATTACTGTCCTTTTCTGGAGCCATGTCAGCTTCAGCCTATAGGCTCAAGTGGTGGTCCTCTGAGCCCGAAAACAAAACAGAAAAGTGGAAAAACATAAAGTGGACGGGAGAGTCTGAGAGAAAAGGGAGAGAGCTGGGGGGTGGGTACGATACGGCTGGGGTGGGCAGTCTGATAGGAAGGAGCAGAGTTTAGACATGAGACTGCTGCGCTTGTTCACTGAAATGAGTCCCACCAGCAGCTCATGTGAGCCCAATTACAACAGTAACAGCAGCTGACCAACCGGCATCTGGTAGGTAGGAGACGGGGTGTGATATTTTTTCTCTCTTTCGCCATCTCTCTCAAATACACACTCTTTGCTTTTTTTTTTTTTTTTAATCTTGTTAGAAGAACCCTTCAGGAAGCCTGAAGGAGTATACAAAGATTTTTCTTTGATAATTCCTTGAGAGAGAGGCGTCCTGAGCTAGAAAGCAGATCCTTCAATGCTCCAAACGTACTGTTTGCTCTGACCTGCTGTTTAAAACACAAGTCACATTTCTGTAGTCAGAGGTTATGAATAGTAGGATCCACTCTTCAGGGCATTTCTTTTTAATTCTAACACCAAATATTTGTTTTGGGAGGCCAACCTTTCCTAACTATCACATGTTGCCATCCAATCACATGCTACAAAGCTGTTATTGATGACTGGTAAATGTTCAGTAAATGTTAACTTAATTTACTCATTTACCGTAAAGCTCTATTTCCCCTAAAATGATATTAGATTCAATTATATTATTAGTCTAAATTAAGAGTTTGATAGCAGCCCACATCTACTTCATTAAGGAGGCCATAATATGGCAGTAGAGAAAGCTGGGATTCTCACACTGTTGGCATCTGTATGAAAGTGTGTTTTCAGGTCACAGGATCGTGGTTGGTTCACAGACAAGCAACAGTGTGACACACTCCCTCAGCTGCCTCTTTACATCATATCTGCACACTACCAAGTACATTATTCAAACTACTTCCTACTTCTTGGATGTTTTTTAATACTTTTATTCATTAAAAGTACATACAGTTATTATTATATATATTCACTGTATGATACACCTCACATTTGCTATTGTTTGTCATCTGTTGTGCTCCATCAGCCCTGAGTATATCAGTATGTATCATCTCAATATGCTAATATGGTCTTAAAAATACATAAAATGTTTCACCTAAAGAAGCATATCCCTCACTCCAACAGAAAGTAAGAAAGTAACTAAATGGAATGGAAATAAAACAGATGAATTATGTATTTTATTACTGATAATAAAGACATTTCATTGGGTTGACCAGTGGCACCTTGTCCTCGCAGGCAGACGGCCGAGGTTCGAATCTGGCTTGGAGCGCTTTCCTGCATGTCTTCCCCTCTGTCTCACCCTTTCACTCTCGGTCTCTCCACTATCAATAAAGCAGTAAAATGGCCCAAAAATAACTTGGAAGAAGAAGCTTGAGCGACTGCGACTCTCACGGGGCTCCCGTTCAACGTACTAGTAGTACTTTCAAACAAATCATTCACAAACCATCACTAATTTCCTGATTAGTATTTAACACAAAGTGCAGTATGTGAGGCAGATGAGAATATCATCATTAGCCAAAGCACCGGATAATGCAAATAAGCTGCATTTGAGACCTTCATACAATAGGAAACTGAAACTATATTTACCTGTAATGAGGTTATTTGATACTCTACTGATGCAGTTTTAATTTACAGACACTCTGAGAAAGCTTTAATCTTCACCATTATTGACTGTTTCAATAGAATGAGTGGGAGCTCAAAAAATGCACCAAATAGAATAGTTGAAGGAAATTGAGCTCACATGAAACTTACCGAGCACAGAGAGAAGCCGTGCGGGGACATCATGAGGTCTTCCGCTCTGTGTGCATGTGACTGCATGAAGTATACTGTACAAGAATCCATCACATGTCAGGTAGTGAAGCCTGGGATTTGTTCCAGTATTGATATCACTTTCTGGTTGGGTTAACCCAGAATTAGATTATTCATCTAAGAATTATTATTATATTAATCATTTTTAAACTCACCAAACTCACTTTGACTAACACGCCTATCTATTGTTGTCATTACCCAATTAAAGCTTACTAATCAGATCTGACCCTAACATGTTTAATTTGGGTGTCCAATCATTTAAGCATAGCCAGTACTGTAAAGAAAGAAACTGTCTTGTGTTTGTTTTTTGCTGTCTAGATTGAACCACAACCCATTGTTTGTCACGTCAGTCACATTTGACTTTTGCGTCAAGCTGTAACTGAGACGCACATGATCACATTAAGCCAGTGTACTTTTAAAATGTGTGTCTGAGAGACTTTCCATAATCTAATTGGGACAGGAGCAGCGAGCAATCAATGGCTTTTAGGGCAGGGGATCTTTTACCGAATAATATGTTGCACGTGTTGAAATTAAAAGCAGATAATGAATATTGCTTCTAATGTAAATTTCAAAGGTGAACTAAAAGCTATCTTTAAATTTTCAAACTGCATTTATTTAATTGTATTTATTACTTCTGCCATGTTTTCACTGGTGTTTGTGTGTCTGTCTGTCTGTCTGTCTGTCTGTCTGTCTGTCTGTCTGTTTGTCTGTTTGTCTGTTTGTTTGTTTGTTAATTTGTTTGTTTGTTTGTTTGTTTGTTTGTTTGTTTGTTTGTTTGATTGTGTGTTTGTTTGTTTGTTTGTGTACAAAATAAATCAAAAAGTACTGCACGGATTTCGATAAAAGTTTTGTACAATGTGTGTATTTGGACAAGAAGCGGGTGATTAGATTTTGGTGGTGACTGGTGATCCAGAACACCATCTGGAATTTATATTGTGAATTCATATTATTGCGTCAGTGACCATATTGCCTTCACTAACTGCAGCCATGTAGTTGATTAAATATTTCAATGCCAGTGCGCTCCCAAAATACATGCTTTCAATATAATCCTTCAAGTGTGCAATTTGGCAAAAGAGTTATATGTGCCTTTCTAGTTTTTATTGTATTTATAAGTATAAAATGACACATAGTCAAGCACACGCAGAGTGCTGAGAGTGAATAATTTAGCTATAATAAAATTAGGTTGTTACCGACAGTTTGTTTACATCACATGGTGACCTTCAGCAGATAAAAGGTCACCATGTGCAGCTGTGACCTGCCAATGTTTAGCTGATGAATTTTGTGTGACTGATTGTCAGCTAACAAGCACATGTTTCATTGTTAAAGCAGGACTTTGACATTTCTGGAAAGTTTTTAAATTTGGTGTCATGTGCCCCCCTTCTTGTTTTTTATATAACTCTGAGCACCTGCAGCTCTAGATTACTCTGTACAGCCCTGCACATGCCTGATGTTGATAAGACCTGATATGATTCTGGTACAGTACTACTAAGCTCATGAGGCTAAAAACACTGTCAAATATCAGCAAAACAATGAAATGACTTATTCTTACTGGAAAAAAACTGCCTGAGTCAAAATATTTTGGCTCTCAGAATGTGGTTTCTTCTGATCCAGTGCCTCATTGCATCCCGTGACCCTGCTAATTTTACAAAGAATGGAGCTTCGGGTGCATTTGAAGAACCACCCAAAATAAGCTTACCTTTGCTGCCACAATCATCTGTGACAGAGATCTTAACCTTCATTCAGCAAATGTGTATTTTTCACCATACGTTTATTTGTGATTTATGACTATTCGATTGTTCTCAACATTATTGATTTCATTAAAAAAAGCACAATACAAATACAATGTATTATTATTATTGTTATTATTATTATTACTATGTGGTGGGTAACATTTCCACCCAAGACTCCACACACATTAGATTACAAACAGACCACAAAAGTTGTTCACATTTTGACTCATGAGTGACTGGAGAGGTAGAAAACAGCACCAGCTACATGCTGAGATTGAAGTTCTGCTATACAGTATTCAGCTAAATATTGCTTGAGCTCTCCTATAACTGTCTGTGCATTGTGGTCCATGCTCTCCCCCTTTGCTCTTGTCTCATGAGTCTTGTGCTTTCCCTCAGCTGTAATCAGAGAGGCTGATTGAGGGAAGGTTATAAAGAGGCGACCGCTCCTCTCTCAGCATGTAGTCGGTGATCAGGCCTTTTGTTTGGCTTGGTTTTTTATTTCTTTTCTGGTGGCTCAGTCTTTGACATTTTATTTCTGCTTCTTGTTTTTTTAGGTTATGGTTCTGGTGTTTAATTCGGATACACCATCCCATTATGGGTTGGTCCAAGTGTCTCCCATTGTTTTATTGATTTTTGCAAGCCTATCAGACCTTTTCTTTATCAGTAGTTTCAGATCCGTTCCTAGTTTGTTTGGTCTGTTTCACTCTTTTATGGGGCTGTAGTAATTGTGTGAGACTAAATAAAATTTAAAAAATAAACTATATTCCCATATTTGAAAATGCATTGACATTATCCCTACATTTAAACCTTGTCAATATTTATTTCAATTAATTTCATGACTTCACATGTGTGTATATTTGTGTGTTGTTGATAACATAAAGGTGTACCACACAGATTTTACACATGATCTTCAGATACTCAGCAGACGGAGTGTACTCAGTCTAGCTCTGGAGGAGAACTCTGGTGATGTCATTAGGGTTATATTGTTTGGGCGGATTTACAACTGAGGCAGCAAGTTTGAAAGACAAGGACATTTATCAAGCAGGGAAGGTCCAACTACTGTTGGGTGTGTTAGGGGCCTGCCACTGCCATGGTTGCTGACTGTCGGTGAAATCAGACATATAGTTATGGCAGACCCAGGCAGGAGCAGAAGTTTGCCTGGCTCCTCCTGGTCTAAATGGGACCAGTGTAAGACATGTAGTTGGGCAGCAGTGGCATGTCCAGGCAGTCTTGATGCGTGCACTGCCTCATCGGGTGTCATAAAGTAGGTCTGACCTCCCGCATCCTCGGAGCCAACACTTAAAATGAAAAACAGGAATATATTAAGTTCTTATGGTCAGGAAATCAAAGCTGAATGCACTGAAGGTCTAACACCACTAGATGGAGACAAACTAAACACTTGACATGATCTCCCACACACCACCAGGAGTCACTGACAGGCTGAGTTCCCACTGTGTCTGTAAGGTAAACTGTGTGTGAGAGGGCATATTGAGGCCAAGGTGATAAAGTTAAGCCTTCCAATAAATCTGGTGATAAGAAATAGAAGCAACAGTTTAAGTGTGCTTTACAGTTAATATTGTGCAGGTGTTAATCCAACTACAGACTTAAAGTGTTTGGCCCTACAATATTTTATTTTTATTTAATATTACACTCTATTAAACAGTGTGTGTGAATGGTGATAAGGGCAGATAATAATATCAAGTGTACATATTTACAATGAGCACACCTTAAATTATAAATTAAGGGACACTGAAAGAAAAAAAACTTTTCCTGGAAGTATGCAGTTACATGCTGCCTGTTGCTCCTCCCTGATTATGACCATGTGATGCAGGTCAAACACAGGCTGACAGGGGAGGGAGGACAAACTGACTGTCGTCACCTTGTAGAGAGTTTAGTGCAACAAAGATACCAGAGAGGAGAAGGAGTCAGAACAAAAGACGTGGTCAGCTTGGGATATTTTGAGCTCCTGCACACTGGTGAAAAAAGTCTGTAGTTTCAAGAGACACCTGATGGCAGGGGATACACTGATGGGAATGTGGAATAGAAGAGATACAGAAAAAGAGTCCTGCATGGATCAAGAAATGGATTCTCAACCACGCAAAAAATTATCCCATTCGATTGAAGATATTCTGAGGAGGCCCACATGTGTCCGAAAAGAGAAAAGAGTGCATCGTACCTGGTCAGTCATCAAGGAGAACACCAGAATATCCAACCAGATCTCACACACAGGTATGTATTCTTTTACCTTTTTTTTCTTTTCACTCATCAAAGTTACCATTAAGATATGGTTACAAAAAAGATGTCATTCTCTCTGTTGACAGAAACTCCACAAATAAGACTACTCGAAGAGGCTCCAAAAGCCGCCACAGACTGCACGGGTGAGTATTATCTTTTATAAAGTAAAAGTAAGAAGTATGTTTGAATGATGGTGATGAGGAATATGTTGTTGACAATCATCTGTTTTCAGGTCAGAGGAAAAAGAGGCAAACCAGGGTAACTTTCACACCGTTCCAGGTGCAGGAGCTGGAGAAAGTCTTCCAGCAGTCTCACTACCCAGACGTGAACAGCAGAGACCAGCTCGCCTCTCGCCTGCACCTCACCGAGGGCCGAATACAGGTAGGACACATGCTGCTCATCAGAGAACATGAAGTACCTTCAGTGTATTTCTTTGACTTTTACTGTCTTCTACAGTCTTTAAAAATTGACACACTGAGGTCCACGAGTCACAGTTTTTGTTTGTATAGTTTCAACAAGAATCATCATGGGAAAGTAAATAAGTCATTAATGACTGCTTTGTAAAAATTATACAAAATTTAATGTATTGACGTGAGGTAGTATCTTATAAATTAAGATCATTTTTCTGCACAATACCAAGAATTCTATGATACAATCTTTGCATCATTTTATTCCTTTTATGGTGAGGTTTAGTTAAATCAACGATGGCCACACATCGTCTTTACTTTGTAATCTTATTTATTGCCGACATTTCTCTTTAATTGTAAAAGGAGCCAATAAGTCAAACTGCAGTAACCAGCAGTCCTTCAGTGGATGTTAGACAATAGGCTGATTATACTAAACAATCATGCATGAAACTACAGTAACAGTCTTTGGACAGCTGCTTACATAAGGCAGTAACTTGCAAACTATTAATGTCACATTTATTTACTTACTTACTGGTTTCCACTTCCAAGGTAGCAACTACTCATGACAAAACATTACATTACAATGTAGAAAAAATATGTAGATTTAGACTCAAGGTCAAGGAGAACAAGTAATAAAATTAAAAGAAAACAAGCAAACACAACAAATAATAATAAATCAACAAGAATAAAACTGCTAATGACACACAGTAACTCATTACAGAAATTTTGTGTCCTTCTTTGATGATGATTTATTCACAGAGAAAAGTGATAAAATAAGTTTTGACTTTGCTTACATACATGTGGCTATATATTATTACTATAAATGTATTTCACATGAGTCCTTTGTGCTTCAGATTTGGTTTCAGAACCGCAGAGCCAAATGGAGGAAAGCTGAAACACTGAAGGACATTGAACTGATGACCAACCAGCACATACAGCCAGCCAGTCACCACCTGCTTTATCATGAGGTAACACAACACATAATGATGGTCCTTCTTAATTAAAGTCTTATATTGCATCTTTCAATCACAAAATACAGCTCAATGTGGTTTACAAATTTGAAAAAAGGAGTAACAGTAGCTGAAGTGTTATATATATTAAAAATAATAATATATTTAAAATGTTAAAATGACTTGAAAATTAAATTAAAATAGAAATCATTCAAATTTGGATATGAACACAATAACAACTACTCTTTAAAAAAATTGGTAGCTCTAGCATTTAAATATATGGCAGGGGATAAAACACTGACACATACTGTTAGACAATGATAGGCAACACTAATCTTCACATAAAACAAGAGTGTACAGTTACTGTACAGATCAAAACAGAAGTGCAATTACAATACAATTCAATCATAAAGTCTACTTTTTCATTTATCTATCATCCCCATGCCGTTTCCACTGACAACTATTCTATGAAATATTTTAACCAACTGTCAGTACTAAAGCAATGTGCTTTATGTAATTCCCATTTCATTATAATAATAAATTGTCACAAAAGTTCATCATCTTAACATTTGTAGTCAACCAGGAGTTTGCATGACCATATGCTATAACTTTAATTTAATTGGCTTTGTTTTGTAACAAAATACAAAACCAATCGTTTCAGAAATACAAACTGATCATACAGATGCTATCACTGGTTAAATCAAAGATTTATTTATTTTTTGATTTATTTTTTGATTTATTTTTCTTTGTTGCTTCATTGTGATAACCTCCTCTCTGTATGTACCCTCCCAGCTCTTACAGAAGCCCCTGCTGCAGGCCGTCTGCTGGCTGCCCTGCTGCTTTCCTAAACCTCTTCAGCCTAAGCTGTTCCTCAGAGCCACACCAGCCGTGCTGACCAGCACACATTCCCCAGATCACAGGACTCTGTATTTTGACCCGCTGAGGGCAGACAGATAGCACTGACATTACTCGTACAAAAAAATACTGTGTTAAGGTTTTTTTAAATGACATGTGCTGCAAAGGTTATGATGAATTTCTGGGGTTATGACTGTTAACTCTAATAACTGTAATTGATGAGCTTTTATTGTCAGGTGTGTTACTGTGCTGACAACCTGGAATAGGCTTCCATGTTTATAACTGAGCTGTTTTTCATTTACCACTGAAACTGACATTCACAATGAATATCCTGCTGGCTATTGAAAGTAGCTTCTTTGAAATAAATGACCTTGTGCTAAGTGTGTACTGATGTATTCGTACAAGTCAAGGTTTGAGGACACTCGGTACAGCAACATGCTTCTTAGTAGAGAGCTGTATTGCGCCCGTGTTATTGTGCAGGAGAGCATTTAGATTTCTTCATGACACCACACTTCCTTGTCAAAGATAAGATACCGCGCCGCCATAAACAGTTCATCTGTTTGACTTTCTGACAACCAGCCCTTATCTTAATTTGGGCTCGTAAGTCGGGGTTATTGCCAGGTCAGCTCGGGTGATTTAGGGAACTTGTTGTATAGGATCAAAGGGGAAATACCAGCTGGAGGTATAAACAATTTCTGTGTATCGGTGCTGTACATGTATGTAAATAATGGTGACTTGTATTTATTAAAAAGCACAAAAAAAATCTGGATATGTCTTTGTTTATTTTGTTTAATCAATATTACACATCAGGCTACTATAAATTAATTTCACAACCTTTCCTTTCCTGTAATCATGTTATCACTCTGTAAAACCTGCTTCTTGTGACAGGATATTGTTCTGTGAAAAGGGTTCAACAATGACATGAACCGCTTCATCCCCTTTGTTCCGAGAAGTGTTATCTTGGCCATTTTTCAAATAATTATCAATTATAACAAAGATAATGCAGCATCACCTTCATTATCAATACCATAACTCCCTTGACAGAACCATAACTGATTACATTTAATAGGCCTCTGTGAGTGGTTGAACTTCTCACCCCGCTCATATCTACTTTTATTGCGTGTGTTTGCTGTAAGATCGACTGTTCTCCTGGCTGACAGGGTGGAGAGAATCAATCAATCAAAAAAAAAAAAACCCGCTGAGCACACTTGTGTAACCTCAGTTTTATTATAATGTGGGTTATGCTACTGAGATTTTAAATTGGCATCTAGGAAGTGTCAGATGGGCAGAAGGAAAAATGAACTGCTGGGCATGAATTTTATCTGGATCATATGATCAGTTCAAAATGAAAGTATTAGAATTACTTTGGATTGATGCAGGAAAAATGTTACTTGCACCAATACATTATTTCAGTCCCGATACTGATACCGACCCCCAGGCTTTGGGTATCAGCTGAGAGAGCACTGATCAGTTGCCATTGTTTAGTTGTTAGTGGCAATTAATAATCTGTATGCTTCACTTTTCAGGAAGTGACTGGGATCAAACCTTTATGTATAATATATATTTATCATTTTATTCATAATTTGCCCATCACCAACTTCGTAACTGTAATATTTTTATCTTTAAAATTGACATGAATCATAATGCAAGTGTAAAACTTGGAAAAGCAGCAACAAATTGTTATAAATTAAAATTCCAGTATATAATGTATACAGTAAATTGATCGACTCCATTGTCACCGATACCTGACCCAGATGTCTATCTAACAGTGACATAATGGAAGTCTTTATCTTAGCCTGCGCCTTTATGAGCTCAGTTAAAAGAAAACTGACTTCTGTGAAATGAATTCAATTTCAAAAGAGAGTTCAAAGTATTTGCTGCGTTACACTGTTTCTCAGTCATGCATTCAGAGATATTATGATATGGTGACACTGCATGTATAATATATATAGTGTGTTATATTCTGAAATAGAAAGTTGACACTGAATGTCTGACCCTCTGATTTTGTATTTACTTCTATCATGATCTCAACAGATAGCATTCTGATGTAAATCATATTAGTTGAACTCTGATTTTTTTTCATAAACATTTGCATGAACATCTATTGAAAGCAATGCAAACATAAAACAAGTGTTCCAGAACCACCAGCAACCCCTCATACACCTCATCACCTGCACACATAGTTACTCACTTTTGTCGACAATACCAGCTAACAACATGTGAACCAACTACCAGCTAACCAGCTAAAAGACACTAACTCGCCAAGCAGCAGTCAAAGTTGAACTTTAAAAATAAAGTAATACTTCAATATCAGTTTTAAATTGTATACAAAAGAAAAGTTGGATTTATACGAGCATTAAACTCTACAGGAAAAAGTAAAATCAATCCTTTGTCTCTCTCTTCCATTGAGAATGATCCTTATTACAATATAATCTCAATCACAATGTATGTGTAATACAATTATTTCAGCTATGTGGATTGCTGTGTGGATACCAAGAGCAGGCAGTGCCGTCTATGTTGCACAAATGCAGGAGCCCTGCTGTAGAGAGAGAGAGAGAGAGGGGGAAATGATGTGGGTGTTATGTCTCCCAGCAGAGGACAGGTGGCGCCCTTACACCCATGATTAAGCAGAAATGCTGCTCTCTGTTTTGCTGAGTGTCACACTGAAGACACTGACCTGGTTTTAAGTCGCAGGGCTTCATCTATTAGCCGTTATGGGCCTTTTAATGATATTTATCTGTTGTTAGGTTATTGTGGAGAGAAATCTTGATATTCGTGTTTTGATTTGGTGTTTCCGCTGCCCGCCTGTCTGCTCTGGCTATCTCAGGAGAGGGGGGCGGATATTCAGCATCTCTTAGCCTCCGCCCGCCTCTTTGGCTCTGTCCAAATCGGTGGAGAGACGGGGGGAACCGCAGACCGACACGGGGACAGGCTGAGAGTCAGAGAGACAGGGGCGATGGCCGCCGATGGAGTATGCGGGGAATCGGTGGATCAGTACCGGGCCGAGGTGGAGCGGCTCACCCAAGAACTGGCCGAGGCGAACCGGGAGAAGATCAGGGCTGCGGAGTGCGGTCTTGTTGTCCTGGAGGAGAACCAGGCGCTGAAGCAGAGGTATGCAGACCTGGAGATCGAGCAAGAGACTCTCAGGAAGGAGTTGGAGCAATTGCAGGAGGTGAGAGACCAGGCTTCTGTTGCTTTTTTGACACTTCGGCGAGGCAAGCGCACTGCGGGCAGGTGGATCCGCTGCATCGCCACAGCGGGTGTTCCTCAATAACGCTAAACGAGTTTTCGCATGTTTGTTGTGTTAATATGCACACAGCGGGTATCCGTGGGGTCAGGTTGGGGAGTTGGAACCAGCAGGGGTTGGCATGTGGTCTCCAGGGAACCCAGTATAATAAGAGATAGTTTAATATACAGCCTGTTAAATTGAATTTAGTGGAAACATCTAGTTGGTGGGTGTCTATTCCCATAATTCTATAGGTTCCATGACATGAATAAGTTATCATTAAAAAGTGAATAATTGATGCTGTTTCTGTGCAGTGAATTTATAAGCAACATCACTGGACATTGCAAAAATCTGTTTTGCAAGCTCAGGACTCTGCAAGAACAGAATAACACCCCACTCCACCTCCCACACCGCCGTGGTTCATTGTTTCAAGATTCCTACCCTGTGTGTGCATAGCAACAGTCATTACTTTCAGGCAACTCTGCTGAGACTCTTGGTGTTTTGCCAAGATATTTTTTCTCAGAAATCTCTCAGTAATTGGATCTTCTGTAGTTTGTGTGGTGGCTCAGTTGTCCACTGATGTAAATGTCAAGATTTCAGGGAAGAATTTGCAAAGATACAAGGACCTAAAGACTTTCTGTAGGGATGGATTTTCTTTCTTCACATATTTACTCCTGTAAGCGTGCAGTTTGATGCATTATCTGCATATAAGTCTGAGGTTTGACAACTTTAAAAGTCGACATGTCATAGATTTAAAGTAAGAAAAAGTGCTGTATGATCCAGTTTGAGTTATACATATTGGCTGTGTTTATACATTCAGCCATTAATGCATACATGCATATAGTAACAAGAGGCGGATGCTGACAGGGCTCACAGCTCAAGGTCGCTTATGAAAAGGCTGAAGAAGCTGAAGGCTATGTTTTTGCACATGTGTGTGAGGGACATTTGATCTTTGCTGCCAACTTTAATCAACTTTGATTCCCATCATTTATTATACAGGGTCATCTCTAATCAAGAGAACAAAAGGCAGCTTGGCATAAGATAAAAGTCTCTGAGTTTCAAGAAAATGCTTAAGAAGAAATAAAGCATTTTTTGTCTTCTGAGCAAAGATTTAAAATGTGTGAATTCAGAAAATCAGGTGACGTAGAATAAAGAGCGACAAACTCCACGTAAAGAGGAGCAAACATCTTTTTGCATTACGTAGATAACGCTTCCCTACAGTATACATCAAACAGGGACACTCCACTTCTGCACCTTGAACTCCGACCTTTTAGTTTATATTCTCATATATGCTGTGCAGGGGATTGTACGTCAGAATTACCAGAAAAGCATGCTGGCTTGCTTACTGCAAAATGAGGCAAATTTCTGGCATACTGCATTTGACAATATATTGGGACAGACAAAGTATTTTTCCGGCATACTGCATAGTATGGTAGTGTATTGGACTGCACCCCAGAAGTCAACGTGGATTTTTTTTTTTAGATGCATAATTAAATTAATTACACATATAGTATGTAACATAGGTTAACTTGTTGTAGTATTGTGACCGTTTCACAATGTGAACCATGTCAATGCAATCTGTAAAAGAAAAAAAACATTATGTAATGCATGAAAAAACTTGTATCCACAATCTTTGCTTGACAAAATATGTGAAAAGATGAATTCCCATTCCAAGTCATGTCAGAGAACATTGGACTCCATCAGTTGGCTCATTATATATAAAGCCAAATAAACCAAATAAAAACACATGATGACATGCGGCTGTCAGCGCTGGCCATGATGCATTATGCATGCATGGTTATATGTTTGCGTCTCCCACTTTCTTCCTCGTGCCCTTTTCTTCCACTGCTTGACTAGTTGAATATTTTGTTTTGACTCGCATGCAGAATCAGAATGATCTTTATGCGGCTCACAACAGCACGTTAAAATAAAGAGACAGCCTCATACAGCCGGCAGCAGAGCACTGTCCGGCTGATATCTCACACTTATGGATTACTGGATGATGCGTGATGTGGCGGATGACAGGGAGGAATATGATGAGAAAGAGAAGAGAAAGATAAAAAATTGGGGTGTGTAGGAGAGGGAAAGGAGAGAGTGTGACGAAAACAAAGTCTTTACATGCTAGAAGACAAATCTTATTCCTTATAAGCTTTGAGACAGAAGGTTAGATGTAAGATACCAGTTGCTGGATGTTTTCTGTATCAGACGATCTTGTAGTTACCTAATATGGTGCCTCATCATTACCATTTGTAAATCCAGTGTAGTAAAATTTAATTTCCATAGCAACAAAAGTGTCATCTGTTATATTAGTGGTGCTCTTCGATGTGATCTGTTAACATCTGGACCCATAGTATTCTCTGCTTCCCCACCTGCCTGTCTGTCCGTCTCTCTGTCTCGCTGTCCTTGCTCTCGCCTGACAGAGGGAACATTTTCCGGAGGTGATATTACTTCCACAGAAAAACACACCGTCCTGCCTCCTATCTGTCTGTGGCACTTTTATGAATATGAGAATGAATGGCAGAGCGCAAACCTGCCACAATAATAACATCACATCTAGTCCAGCTGTATTCACTTGAGAGGTGCATTATAAAAGGGCACGGGAACTACAAATGGTAATTGAAATTGCTTCTGGGACTGAGTGGCCAAAGCATCTTTGAGTAACAATTGGTATTCTTATGAAAGACCAATCATCCATTACAGTCCAACCTCAGCTTCAGGCTTTTTTTTACTCAATTTGAGAGTAGATTGTATCATCTGTTTCCTCCAGTCAGTGTTTATTTTTCAAAAACCTTCAGTAAGTATGTTTAACCACATATTGAGTTCAACATATATGTAAAAAATAATCACTTCATGCCAGAAGCTTGTATTTTTCATTGATTTCATTGTTTATGGTCATGTGTGTGCAGGTGTGTGTTTGCAAGTTGGCCAGATTTGCTTGTGTGTTTCTGCAGTGTTTGCATTTGTTCTGTGGTGACACATATGAACTGGTTATCTGCCCTCAGTCCAAGTACCAGCTGGTGGGGAACTAGACTGGTAGGAACTACACACACACACACACACACATATAAATTCCTCTTGGTCTCTTATTTGACCTTTCAGTTCATAAAAAAAAAACTAAATGGAAACATTTATTTCCTTGATAAGAGCTGATTCATTGTTGACCTATAACATTTTGCAAGTAAATTGAAAGCTGTTCATTAGTGCAATGTTTCTCTTTTTATTTACACATTACATTCTTTAGGAGAAGCTGTGTGCATGTATTTGCTCACTACCTGGCCCAAGCAGAAATTGGATGCCAAGAGTGTGTTTTGGTTCGAAAGCAGAAGTGTTGTAGTGTCCTATCCCTCCCCTATATATTTTCGCTTCACCCAGCTCTTTTACTCTCTCTCTCTCTCTGCCTACTGGCCCCATCACTCTCTCCCTCCTTGTATCCCTGTGTGTGTATGCACTGTATGTCTCTGGATAGCTGCCTAAGCAGTGACGGAGACACCATTACCCCGTGGTTCTGGCTTGTTAGTGCTGTCTCTGGGCAGATCAACCTCACATAGGACACAGTAGGAGGCGAAAGGAGGCGAATGCCGCCACTGCAGAGTGGGAGAGCAGTTTGTTCGTACGGCTTACAGTCATGTTTTCATCACACTGTCAGCAGGGTAGATTTAGAGTAACTGAAGAGCAGCCTTGTAGTCGTTAAGTAATTTTATGGAGGATTATGTATTTTGTTCCATTAAATTATTACATATTTTTCTGAAAAGGACTCACCAATTAGTTCATTTTAGACTCTAATCTGCCTTATTCAAAGGCTTAATAAGGCTTTTGACTCACACAAAGATTTTTTTTTTCATTTTGAACATCTCTTCCAACTATGTCTGAAGAGGAGTGTGAAGAAGAAGTTAGTCATCGCAGCTACTGCTGTGACTCATTCTTTGAGTTCTTTTGATTACAAGTCTGCAGAAGAATTGACATTTATGATGAAGTTGAGAACAGGCAGTTCACAGGGCAGCTCTGTTCTCAAGGCTTCCGGCTGAAAGGGATGCCAAAAGAAATCCACATCAAGTTCGTCTCATTGTAACTTGAAATACCTGAAAAGAAAGATTCAGTCATGATGCATCAGGTCAGCATGAACTCTTCAAGACTGTGTTTTATGGTCCCTGGAGCTGTGCAGTCATCGCTCTCCTTTACGCTGTTCTCGGTAGTGTCTGCACACTTTCAGCATTCATGACTCAGTATTTGCTAGCATCGAACTTGCTGTAAATAGCCAGTGAAGTAAACAGGATGTGCTGCGACTTTGCTTAGTGATGGGAATAATTTTGTCAACAAAATAGCAGAAAGAACTGTGATTAATTTCCACATACACAACAGTGGAAAAACCCATCCCTATGTTACTTCACTTTCACTTAGGTAAATTATTCAAATTATTAATTTTTGATTGCTAGCACACTTCATCGCTCCTGAAGTAGTAAAAGAACTATCACTGCCACCCATAGTGCTTCAGGTAGTCCTGGTTTAATGCAACCACTTTATCCTGCAAACACGCATTGCCTCCTCACATCCACCCGGCCAACACCCAGAATCAGAAAACTGATTACAGGAAGATGACATTTCTCTGAAATCTGATTTCATTTTATTGTCCTCGGGTAATTTTTTTATTTTTTTTAGCATTTTAGGAAATACATTTATTCACTTTCTTGTTGTGAGTTAGCTAGCATAAAGATTATTTCTCGACCAGGAACTTCATATAACATGTTACTTGAGGTTCTGCTAGGTGGGTATTCTTTCATGTTTCTGCATAATATACATTTAAAGGTATGAAACATAGCCAGGAATGTATTTCAGGATGGTGGCAAGAGCAAATACTTTGTCAAGATTGCTGCAATTGTTTTGTGCTTGCAAACAGTTAAGTCTGGTGTGCAGAAAAATGTCTCCGTTGCAAAGTATGTTTGCAAAAGAACCATATTCTCAAGGGTCAGCTGTCAAATTCACATGTAGCAACATCACACTTTGACTCTCCTGAAGATGATTGATTTGCTGTCAGTCCATTTCCTTTGGGAATTTATCCATAGTATTTGCACATGTCAAGTTAATATCATGTGACCACTTGGTCATCAGGCACCAGTGATGAGGGTGTGAAGCTGTTTCTTGACTTGACCTTTCTCAGAGTGAATTATGAAGCCCGGTGAAGGACCTGACAAAGTCACACTGGTTATCAACCAGCAAAGAACAGCACAAGCAGAATATATTAGCGCTGGTTAGCTTCACTTCCAGAGCAGAAATGTTAACATTCAGTGTTAGTCAGGACACATCTGGTGTTTTTTTTTAAATAAAAGGATTACCAAACGTTGAATACCTTTTTTTAACATTTATTAACTTTTTAGAAAATGCTCCGTACACCCTGGTGTGTTTGAGCGGGTCTCCAATTCAGGGGTAACAATCATGAAAGAGAGCAGCTGTGGTTGTAAATCAATCTGTCCTGAGCGAGGAGAAAGGATACATTACAGTTTTCTCTCCCCACTTCTCCTCCTGCATTCTCCTCTTTTACATTAGTTCGAGGGGGGGCAGTAAACATGGATGGAGGAGCACAATCAATAACTTATGAGATGGTGTTGCTCCCTTCTTTCAGTTCACCAGGAGCCCACCATCCCCATCCTCCCCTATGATCCCTCCCTGGAGTGAAGTGGGAATTATGCATCGATTTCTGTAGGGAAAGTATCATGTCTGAGCTGAGCTATTGTGCAGACTGTAGTGTGCATTGTGGAAATCGGTGCATGTTGATAAAACACAACCGATTCTGTGTTTTTCCTTAAAGTGGATCATAGGAACAGCTGTTGAGTCAATCACTTACAAAGCTTTTATTAGAGATGAAACTGTGTTTGGCACCTTGTGGTGTCGGCTGGATGGCGGCCAGCCGTGGAAATAAAGCCAAATCAGGTTTAACAACACTTAGGTAATTTAAGAAATGTACATCCCACTTTAGAGCATTGTCCTTTAACGTCATTGTGGTTATTTGAACCGTTAAATTATTCTGTGCTTCCCTAAATGACATTGTTGTTTGGAGGAATGAAACGTTGCTCTGCAGGTTTGGTGGTGTTGACCTGTGACCCCAGCAACAGGCTCAGGGATGCAGTTGAGCATATAGATAAGGACCTGTCTGCCCTTGTGTTTGGCTGCTGGTGTTTTATATGGAGGTCTATGGCGTGTGTGTTTTGTCAGGACCTGAAGGGAAGGTCATTTGTCTTTGTAGTTGAGTCACACATCAGGACCACTTTTCCTGTATGTGTGAGAGGCTTTTGTTTTTTTTCCTCTCCTGTGTCTGTGTGTGCAGCAGGAGAGGTGTTGGCTGGGGGTTTGGCTGCGGATGTTGTGATTGAAACCAAAGAGGGAGGGGCGGCAGGATAGAGTGGTGGTGGTGAGTGACTCCAGCCCATCAGCAGGGTCTCTTTGTTGTTTCAGGTTTTTATGGTGCTTGACTTGATGGAGAAGGGAGGAGAGAGAAAGTGGGGGCTTGCAGCTCCATACAGAATAATTTAGTCAATAGATTTTAAAAGATTACATTATTTCACCAAGTTTTTTCATTCCGAGTGCTATTCTTTCTTTTGTCCCTGTTTCAGAAATCTTCCGATCCTCACACGTAAAGAGAAACGGACTAAATGAAGCTGTTTTCTCTGCAGAGACTCTTCAGACCCGCCCAGCCCTGCATAGATTATGTTTTACAGAAAGCTCCTTTTTGCTGCAGTGAAATACAGTAGTTGGTAAGAGGGAAGAGGGAACAGGACTCCCCTGCCTGCAGGCTGCTGTATTGATTAGTCGTCTACTTGAGCTGTGTGCGCTGCAAACTCTGAAAGCATAGCAAAAAAAGCAGCGTGTCCTCTCATAGGAAACTTTTGTTTTTGCAACCCAAAGGTCTTCCTTTTGTGCATTTAAGAGCAATGATTGTGTCATCTGCTGCCTATGTTAATGTTCATATTTTATTTTTACACTAATCAGTACTTTACAGCACCACTGACTTCAGCTATTGTGCCTTTTTTATGTGTCTAGACAGAGCAATTTATTTTTCAGCCCCGGTCTTATTTCATGCTTATCATCTCTCTGTGCCGGAGAAAGAGAAGCCTCCCATCTAGATCACCAGAGGCCATTATATCCAGCAACAATGTAGAGCAAAGATGAGCATGATCCTCTGAAGTTCCTGCCTATCTCCCCCTCATCACAATTACAGTGCACATACACACTGGCATGCATGAGTACATGCACACCCAAACATGCACTCAGAGTGGCTGTACGGCACAGAATCAGGGTCAGGGGATCCGTCTTTGTCACTTCTATGCTGTTAGGGGATGTATAGGCTTGGACAGGTTTTAAATCATCCCCTAGTTAACCCATTTCATTAACCCTATCCTCCATCACAAGAGACCTCGTGTCGGGTGAGGTCATGAAACTGAAAGAGCTGAGAGGAAGGATGTAAACAACATATAGGGCCCAGAATTAAAGTGACCGTGCTGCCTGCCTCCATCTCATAAACATGAGCAATTTTTTAATCATCAATTAATTATTTTTTTATTTACACATAAATAATTTAGTCTATCAAATGCAAGAAAATGGACACAATTGCTATTAGAATTTCTCGGAGCCCTTGGTGACCCACAAATATTCAATTCACTATCATATTGAACAGAAATGCAACAAATGATCAGTTTGTAAAGGAAATGTTTTGCATTGTCACATGGCTTTAGAAATGGGAATGTTGGCCTGTCATTCGGTCAGTTTGTCTATAAGTAATGCTACGTTTCTTGTGCCGAGACCGAGGTTGAATTTATCCAATGAAAAAGTATAATGAGAAGGAACATAAGTTAGAGAAGAGACACAAGCAAAGAGGAGATGATAAAGACTTCCTTGTCCCTGATGAAATGCTAGCGCTGACATCACCGTATTAGCAGCCTGTAAACAGATTCCCACAGGTCTGCGGGCTTGGCATGGAGGCTCTCCTGTGGCTGCACAAAAGCACTGAGTCACCCAGAGGCCCCATGTGTCAATACCAAGAGGGTCACTGTGTGCAGACGAGCCTTCCTATTGTAGTCCATGTTTGTCTGGCTTGGCTGAGTCCTCTTTATCAGCAGAGACCCACTACAGAGAGAGGAGACAATGTTATCAGTGGAGTCTGTCTCCTGTCGTTCTGTCTCTCTCTTCGGTGCCTCTGGCTGCTTCTCTGGGTGCGTCTGCTGGCACTGACACAGAATACCAATCAGCTTTCAAACACCTCCATCTTTTTTATTTCCCAATGTCTCAGCACACTCGGCCAAGCTCACTTTCCCCCGTCATTATTTTCTTTTTCTTTAATCTTCGGTTCCTCGTCCCATGAAATTCCTCGACCACTTAGTCAAGCAAAGGGATGACAGAGAGACGAGGGACTGTAGGAAGGAAGGAGGTGTGTAGCAAAAAGGAGACAAAGTGAGTCGATCTCTTCACTCCCTTCATTAGCGCTATAATTCTTCTTCACTCCAGGCAAGTCCCTGAACACTAGACTGACTGAGGAGACGCAGTACTTAGCTGAGGCTCATAATGGAAATGGCCTGTTGTCATTTAGGAGGATTATGATGGAGGGAGAAAGCACTTAAATGATTCTGGACAAGAATAGATAAAAACATATTTGACTGAAAACATTTGCCCTCTGAGAGATCAGGAGCAGAAAGAAAGTAAAAGGAAAGCCTTCAAGATTAGAGAAAGTGAAGGAAATAGTAATAAAAAGCCATTTGTACTGTGACGTCCGCCCTGAGGGATCATTGCTGAAATCTTTCAGTAAGCCTTCTCTTAGTGTCTATGAATCTCAGCGAGTCACTGTTTATCAGTTTTTACCCTGAGGGAGAGGATATGTCTGGGACACAGCTTTTCTTTGTGCAGCAGCACATTTACACACTCACAAAGTTACACACCTGACACAAAGGTACTCAGTTTGGACTGCAGTGTCTTCAGGTTGTTGTTTGGCTGCAGCATACCTGCCACAAGTTAGCATAGAAGGCTGTAACAGTGACGATACATTGATGTTAAATATGAAAGAATGTGTGGTACCCTCAGGCTGCATCATTTTGCTGGCCAGCAGGGGGCCATTGTGTTGTTGTATGGAAGTGAATGAGTAAATTATGCTACTTCTCAATTGATTTATTACCTCAGTAAAGATTTTTCTAATGACTTTATGTTCTCGATCATTACCTTAATGACCTCTTCCATACAGCGTGATTTTCAGTTAATAAAGTATGGTCTCATTTAGAGTAAAATAGATGATGAAGCGTTTCAGAAAGTGGCTAGTCTGACTCACTGGATGTTGACGTTGGTATAAGCCTTTTGTTGGTCGACCTATTCAGTTGGAATCCTCCTCCCCAGATTGCAGGAGCTGCTTCCTCAGTTTAGCACCGCCCACAATGATTGTGATTGGTTTAAAGAAAAACAGACAAGCCCCTTTATTTAAACCTTTCAAAACCTGCAATGGGTGCAGCAAGACCTTTCTCCAGCACTGACACAGCACTGTGGGGAGAGGCCTGGTTGATTGACAGGTGGCTTACACAGTGAGCTGTTTGACAATATTAACCCCATTTGGATGATGATGCTTTACATTGTGGGAGCAAAAGACATCAGTACATTAGGAAGCTAAATATATTAAATTGAAATGATTGTGTGTATGAAACATCATTTAACTTTATTTTTATGCTGCTTGTGATGCTTAATTTCCAATAAAAGGGTTGTTCCATCAAATATATTTTATTTGGAGCTCAGTTAACTCATCATCACTAAAGTTCTTCACAACCTGCAAAAACAGTTGAATAATATTTTCTGTGGCCCTGGCAAACTTTGAGCATGATGGTGCTGCTTTGGAGTACGGAGTATACAGAAATAGTCTTTGTGGTTATTTCATAATGACATGATTGAATTACCAGAAAATATGCTATATAGTGATATATATCATTATTGAGATATGAATTTGCCTAAAACAGAATAGAAGATTTTGAGCTAATCGCACAGCTCTACACAACAATGAAAATAGTCATTATTTTTGTCCGTTTTAGTGTGAAGGAAAAACAAAGTAGGGCATTGGGTGTCTTGATGGTGGTTTCACTGGTTAATCAAGTCTTCCTTCCTTCTTTCTTTCTGTCTGTGTTGGGATGCTCACAGGGCACTCTGCACTAAAGCCTCGTCTCATTCCTCTCACTCAGTGCTTCTTTTTTATCTTCCATTCAACCCCGACGGCTCTTGTTCTCTCTCCAAACGAATGGCAGGAGTGAATACCAGTGAAGTGCATGTATGAGTGTGCCTGTGGCCATGTGTATGTTTTAATATGTATTCGTGCACTGGAATGGCTTAAAGGGTAGGCCATGTGTTTTTGTGGTTGACTCGTTCATGATCACCTGCAGGGTACATTACCGAGCAGAGAGGAAGCTCCATATGACACAGTTGAAGCTGGTACAGTTTGTGCAGTGCAGTCAGTGTCACGGATGCCTTCCCCGTCTGCTCACACTGATCAGAGCCTAAAATCTTGTACGCCTCTTTTTATTGTGACTAAAATGATTTCAGATTGCAAAAAACGAACATTACAGAGGACTGATTGAGTTAGAAGTTAATGGTCCCCTTGGATTGGGTGAGTTAGGGGGTTAGTATAGTGGAGAAGAATATGAGGATAAAAGATAGGAAATAAAGAGTCATTTGGGATCCAACAAATCTTCCGCCCAGCTGCCTCTCTGTCTACCGATTCAGTGTCCTTTCAGCCAGACACAGACTGAGCACACATAAGTGATAGGCATTCTGGGAAATAATCCAGGCATCTTTCTTATCAGGAGCAGACTTGAGCCAAATTGAATCACTTTAACAAGCCACATCTTTTGATCGAAACGCAGCCTGTCCCCTGGCAGGTCGTCAGCAGCGTGTACTGTCCACATTGTGTGGCGAGAAAGCGACAGATGTGACGCTTGTGGATTTCCTGTGTCTGGCAGGGATTTTCCACTGTAAAGCACATTAGGGCGTTTTTCAGCTATTATCCTGCATTATAGATATTTTTCCTCGAGTGTCAGCACAATAGCATATTGTTATCAGAGGAATAATAGGATTCACTGCGCTAAATAGCATTTCAGTTAGGAGGAACAGAAAGCATTTTCCCACTTTATTATCTATAAAACATTCATATCATGCCAGCTCAATGTTTATGTAGACTGTAATTCATGAAAAGAAGAGCTTTCTACCAACTGGGGGAATGAAAGTAAAGGATTTGAATGGCACGCCTCAGCATTATAATGATGAACTATAAACATCCTCGTTGATTCAGTAGAAGGCTTCTGGTGGCTTAAAGCACGCAGAGCATTGCCTGTACTGTAGCTTCCACTTTATTTTTAGTGATCATATGCATTATCTAGGGATCGTTATATAATTTCAGCTTCATGAAGCACGCTACATTCAGTATGCAAACACAGCTCCGATTTTAAACATGTTTTTTTCATGTTTTTAATGTAATTACTTCCAAACATCTGTTTTATTTGTTAATTGAGTTAGTGTGACTGACCTCCATTCTTGCTGGCCTGTGATTACCCAGCTCCTCGCTTGTGAAAATGTGCTTGTGTGTTTTTATAGATGACAGATCTCTTGACTTGGCACTTTTCCCTGTGGCTGAGAAGCACATGGGGACGTTTCTGTGTCCTTGTTAAAGGGCGAAATATGCCAGGGCAATGTTTCCCATAAACCTGCTTCAGTGGCTCATCGTGGATATGAGTTTAAGTACATGAGTACATTAATTAATGAGGCTAAATATGCTAAACTGGAGTGTGTGTATAAAACCTTATTTTATGCTGCACATTGTGCTTGATTCCCAATAAAAGGGCCATTCCATTTTAAACATGGAGCTCAGTTTAGTCTCTCTAAAGTTCTACTAAACCTGCTCAAACAGTTGCATCTTATTTTCTGTGGCCCTGGAGGAGCTTTCCAAAGTTTGACCCTGGTGATGTCATTATGATGTCATC